>VZSZ01001540.1:403384-427704 GCA_013398815.1 Ibidorhyncha struthersii | reverse complement strand
AAAAAAAAACAAAAAAAAAAAACAAAAAACGCTCGGAACGACCGGGTTTCTCCCGAGAGCCGGGACGGCGGCAGCAGCAGCAGAGACCTACTTTTGGGAAACCGGGATTTGGGTTGCCCGTCCCCCCTCACGCCTCCCCCGGGTGCGAGCAGGTCGCTCCAACGGCCGCCGGGGAGCGGGACGGGGGGAGGAACAGGCGGGAGGCGCAGCCCGTGCCCGCGTGTGGAAAGGAATGAGCCGGAGGAGACGCGCGGGCTTAAAAAACTCTTAACAAGGCGTTTTTCTGAGCACCAATAATTGAAATTCAACCGATTTATTTTATTTTTTTTTAATTCGTTCTTCGGACCGTGGTGGCCGTGTCTGTTGTTAACAGGATTCAAGTCTTGCTCGTGCATCAAGAGTATGAGAAAAAACGAACCTTGCTTGCTGGCTGGGTTTACACGAGCTGAAGCGCCTATGTGGAATTAAATAGCCTTTCTGAAAAGGTGCCTGTAGAGCACAGCCTGCCTTGAGTTTTTTATGGCTTCTCCCTCTGCTGGGTAGGAGACCTCTCCGTGCATTTTTGGGGGGGAAGCAGCATGTTATTCCTTAGAGGGCATTACCAGTATATGATCTGAAAGGCCCCAAATGGATTGAAAACATCAGCCTTACTGCTGTTTTACATATAGAGGCTTTTGTAACATGTGGGACTTACTGAACGTTGTGATACAGCATACATGAATTTGCGAAGCGTCAGACCTACCACGTGTGTGAAGCATGTTGTATGGCAGCTCCCCCTGTGCTGTCATGCACTCGGAAATCTCGGGTAGGTATTGAAAAATCTTTGAAAGCCTCCTTGCTGGAAGTTCTGGTGGAAAAGTAGAGCTCGTCCAGGGAAACACCAATGTGAGATTAGTATGGAAGGAGACACAGAAGAGTAAGAAAGTACTTTGGCAATATTATTAGAGGAGAAGAAACAACGGAGATGAAGTCCAAGTTCATTTGAAGTCAATGATGAAACTCCGGTTAACATCAGAAGGGATTCCAGCCAGGCCCTTCAGCTGTGCTGGGCCCTCCTGTGGAACACGTGCAGGGAGTGAAGAGGAAGTGGTTCATAATTTCTCTTGACATCTGTGGACCCACGTAAAGGTCAGGAACAGCCTGGCCCAGCGACAGGAGGTGGGAAGTCTTTCAGCCATAATCGGCAATGTTCTGCATCGTTACATTGATGAATTCTCATCTGGGGAACTTGATATATTGCTACAGTATATGGCAGATATTTATTATCCACTAAGTATTTGCAGTGGCCTTTATGCTGAACAACTAAAAGATCTGAGTGCTTGCACTGAGGAGATTATAACTAACGCAAATAATCATAATACAATTCAGAAATGAAGAATTCCTCCATATCCTAGTACTACCACCTTCAAAAGATTCAGGCATTCAAAGCAGGTATGAAAAGTGTTTTTAGAGGTGGAAGAAAAAAATATTCTTCTAAGTCACCTTAATTATTTGTGTACATATTTATTTTAGTAGCAGTTAGCAACACCTGGAAGCCCAGGAAAACATCTAGTGCTAGAAGGAACAAGTCAAACAATGGAGAATAATGCTGCTGCCCCAACTGAATACTGTTATTTGTAAGACCGTCACTGAAAGTTTGGGAATTCGTGGTATTCTTTTGGCCCAAGATAAATAAGTTCAGTTTCAAAGTAAGTAAGTACAACTGCCACAAAAGTCTTTAGCTCAAATGCAGATGATTCAAATAGCAGAGAGCTGCACATAACTTAAGTGCGTATGTGTATCACACAAATAGGCAGAAAAATGACAGTACACCTATTCAGCAGTCAGTGGCTGTAGAGAGAATGAGCTATACTCTGAAGTGACGGAACTGTATTAGGCCATTCTTGGAGATTCTGAAAACTGAACTGGACAAGGAGCTGAGCAACCTGATCTAAATTTCAAGTTAGGCCTGCTTTGGGGAGGGGAGTCATACTGGATCACTTCCAGAGGTCCCTTCCAACTGAAATGAGACATCAGAAGAGCTGCTCCCAAGGCAAGCCTTTCTTGGGATCTGTGCCTCACCAAATTAGCTCCCTTCCAGATCTGAAAACTGCCCTTTTCTCATTGTTCCTGGCACACACTGGAAATACTGCCACTTCAAAGACATTTTGAGTGTAGGGGGTGTGTGTGTATATATATATATATATATATATCTGTGTGTGTGGAGTGTGGTGTTTATATATACCCTTTCTAGAGCAGTACAGGTCTCTGAGCTTATTCATGTAGCCTCCATGTCTCATCTGCAGCATACTCTTCAACAATTATGTCCGGATCTGGCTTGCTTTTTGGGAATCATCATGCAAACACATGAATCGTATATTCTGATCTGATATAGTCCAAGGAAAGGATTTTCTTTCTTTTGAGACAAAAGGATTCAGCAAAGTATCAGGCTATAGTGATCTGTAAGCAAATAGTTACCAGAAGTCCAATCTGCTAAATAACTAATGACAGGCTACATGCCCTAGATAGCCATATGTTTTCATCTCTCTCTGTGGGTAGGAAGCCAGCTGCCATTGACATTTGGAACACAAAGGCCTAAATTCCTCTGAAACAGGTCAGACCCTCTCTGCTTCTGGCACATCCCATACTTGCAACTGGTGGCTGTTCCTGGCAAAATACCCTGAAGTCCTGAAGTCACGGTGGCCCTTGACTTTGATGGTCAACAGGAAGATGGAAACTTCAGTCTAAATGAAATCATATCCAGACCTGAAACATAATATGGCTGTTTTGTTTGTGTTGAAGCAAAACAACTAGATTATTATCCCTTCTTTCCCATTTACATCCAAGATAGTTTTTGATGTTTCATGTGGGAACCTGTGTCTCTCAGATGGCATTCTGTAGTTTTCTATATATTTCTAATGTCTGCATGGTCATATATAATAAACATATATTGAAGAACAAAACGTGCATCATTTGTACTACTTATACTATGTTAAGAAGCTATATAAACAAGACATTGAGCGGGAGGGGAAAGGAATTGGCAAATTTAATATTTCCTTTTTATGCAAATCATGCAAATCAGATTACTCTGAAATGCTATCCAAAACCTGATTTTGAGGTTTCTGTTTTCTAAACCTAAAATATAATTTGGGAAGGAGAACAATTGTGGCTTTAATATCTGTCACTGGAGAACCTTTACCTAGTAAAAGTCCCTTGAGAATACCATTAATATAATGTACAATATTCCCTTTAAATTCAAATAATGCAATCTTCTATCTGTGCTTTACATTTAAAAAACATTAAGAATTCCAACATTCTGCCTTTACTGCAAAGCAAGAATGTCATTGTTCCTTCCGTATACTTTAATCGCTTTATAAACATACATGGCTATTGGGAATGTGTGTATACTCCCATGATTTCTAACCTTTCAAGTTCGGTTTATGCTTGACCCACACTATGAAAATAGACATGTCCATTCCCTTGCATTTCTGGTTGCTTACAGCTACAAATGAGTGTCATCTGCATAGTTAAAAGCCGCAGTAAATACAGCCCAAAGTTTTCAGATGCTCAGGCCAAGTTAAGACATTATAGAAACATAGAATCATAGAATGGTTTAGGTTATAAGGGACCTTAAAGATCATCAAGTTCCAATCCTCCTGCCATGGGCAGGGACACCTCCCACTAGACCAGGTTGCTCAAAGCCCCATCCAGCCTGGCCTTGAACACCTCCAGGGATGGAGCTTCCACAACTTCCCTGGGCAACCAGTTCCAGTGCCTTACCACTAGGTTTCTGCCTTCTGTCATCATAGAGGAGTCTCAAGTGGCGAAGGAGAGAAGATCCATGGCTGCAGAACATCCGTTGTGCTTTACACAGATCCTGTCACGTGCCTTTTATCAGTTCTCATTTGATTTTTTTGTGGTCTTGTACTGTGGCATGTTTCAGCTAAGGAATGTAGCCATAAACTGGGCCACTTTCTATCCACCCACCAAGAAAAAACGCCTAGTATCCAAAGATACCAAAGATTTTTATATTGAAAGATTTCTTCCATGGGCATCATGAAGCCTTCCAGTATCAAGACATCAATGTCTGGAAGTTCTGCAGTCAAAGATGCTGCTGCCTTCTCCCTTGCTAAATTCTCAATGTTTTTTCTTAAATGCTTGCCATCACTACTTGCTTGTGAGATACCAAGCTGCAAATGCTTTCTCTCTTGATACAGGCATTACGCTCTTATTCTGTGAACAATGAGGTAGTTTATATGCAACCAAGCAAGGGTTTGTTGATGCTACAATGGGTTACCCACAATGGAAGACTGTAAACACTGAATGATTTGGGAGAGTTAGCTTTCTAGAAGATTGTATTGTTGTAAAGAGCTAATTAAAGTTAGACTGTCTACTGGTTTTGGCTGGGATGGAGTTAATTTTCCTCATAGAAGGTCAGATGGTGCTATGTTGTGGATTTATGACGAAAACAGTGTTGGTAGCACAGGGATCTTTTAGCTGTTGCTGAGCAGTGCCTGCACAGCGTCAAGGCCTTTTCTGCTTCTCACGTTGCCCCATGAGCGAGTAGGCTGGGGGGCCACAGGAAGCTGGGAGGGGACACAGCCAGGACAGCTGACCCCAACTGACCAAAGGGATATTCCGCACTGTATGATGTCGTGCTCAGCAATGAAAGCTGGGCAAAGGAGGAGGAGGAAGGGGACTTACGGCATCTGTCTTCCCAAGGACCTGCTTTCCTTGGTGTCATGATTTAACCCCAGCCAGCAACCAGGACCACGCAGCTGCTCACTCACTCCCTGTGGTTGGGATGGGGGAGAGAATCAGAAGAGTAAAAGTGAGAAAACTTGTGGGCTGGGATAAAGGCAGTTTAATAGGTAAAGCAAAAGCTGCAACACACAAGCAAAGCAAGGAATTCATTCACTACTTCCAGCCATCTGCAGGAGCAGGGCTCCATCATGCATAGCAGTTACTTGGACAGACAAACACCATCATTCCAAACATCCCCCCCCTTCCTTCTTCTTCCCCCAGCTTTATATACTGAGCATAGTGTCACATGGCATGGAGTAGCCCTCTAGTCAGTTGGGGTCAGCTGTCCCAGCGGTGTCCCCTCCCACCTTCTTGTGCCCCCCCAGCTTTCTTCCTGGTGGGGCGGTGTGAGGAGCAGAAGAGGCCTTGACTGCTTAGCAACAATCAAAGACCCCGGTGCGCTACCACACTATTCCCATCCCAAATCCAAACCACCATCAGCTGCTACTAAGAATGTTATCTCCATCCCAGCCGAAACCACGATGCTTGGGAAGTGGCTGAACACCTGCTGGGCCACGGGAAGTAGTGAATGAATCCCTTACTTTGCTTTTTGCTTCACCTTTAAACTGTCTTTATCTCATCTCACAAGTTTTCTCACTTTTACTCTCCTGATTCTCTCCCCATCCCACTGCAGGGGAGTGAGGGACAGGCTTCATGGGGCTTAGCTGCCGGCTGGGGTTAAACCACAACAGACACAGACATTACTTATGTGGATCTTTTCAAGAACTTTACTATTCTATAAATTTTAATTAGTATATAGGAGTCAGAGAATTTAGCTTTATTTAAACCAGAATCTCCCAGGGGTCAAAAGGAGGTAAAAGCTAAGAGGAAAATCACAGAAAATGGACAGAAAACTCAAATTTTCTCTAAGAATTTTTGATGACAGACAAACTAAATGTAACTATCAAATTGAGGAAAAATGATAGCACTGTTGTGTATGAACTAAAAGAGCAAAGACACAAACGTATGGATGCTGACCACCAGTCACCAGAGCTGATTTCAAATGTAACTAATGCTGGATCAGGCACCCTTCCTCCATACAGGATCTAGCAGAAAGAAGGATTATGAAAACTTTCAGCACTTTTTCATCTCATCTCTCGCTTTGTAAGGCTTAAGCTCATCCTGTTGACTTCTGCAAGCATGTAGAAATGAGACAGCGAATAGGAACAAAACTGCCTAAGTTCAGAGGATCCAGTTCAGCACTGATTCTAAAATACCATTATCTCAACAAGAAATTTTGACCACTGGGGGGGGGGTGGGTGGGTGAGAAGTAAAGCACTGCCAAGAAAGTAGATTCATTTTTCTGTAATTACTTTAAATCCCACAAAAAAAAGTCTCCTCTAAATACCCAAATGTGTTCAGTCCACCTACACAACCCCTTAGACAGCAGTACCATCATCCTAACCTCCCTTTGCTGTCAGTGGAAAGAAAGAAAGGAGCAATTCGGCTCTCATATCCTTCCAGGAACACCTCAGATGTCCATTCTTACCTAACTTGAGTCTGGGCCTGCATTCCTGAACAGGATACGTACCTCATTGCGCTAAGTAGACCAAGAAAATAAATATATCTGAATAACCATTTTGTTTTTCTCAAGACAACACCTCAAGTCTTTATTTTGAAGCCCTACATGTTTTTCTTTTAAAAAAAAAACACCTTTTTTTAATTACCCTTTTAACCTTTGAGTTGTCCAGCATAAAGCAAATGGGATTAACTTAATTTCCCTATCATCTGCCTACAAGCTATGGCAGGTACCTGTTGTACAGGAAGAAAGTAGCTTACCACTGATTTGGAAGGTAAAATACCTTAGTTCACTCCCAGAACAGAATTGCTCTCGAACATGAAATCCATCCTACAAAACCTCTCCAGCCAGGAGGTGGAAAGGGAATGCCACTGTAGTAAGCACTGGTTGCTCTTCACAATCTATTCCGCTTTCTCTCGCATTCTGTAACAATAAAGCACTCCTAAGTGATAACTGTGGGAATTTTGTTTTAATTACAGTGCTCTGCATGGCCAAGAGCTGTACACAACCAGAGCAGTGGGAGCCACGGCATTGTTATCTGCACAAGAGACAATTACGAAGCTCTGGACTGCCATTTCTCATTTATCTAGGTGCCGTAAGCCTTGTGATAAACCTACTTCTCAATTAACAAAATGAATACACATGTTTTGCGGAGCAGGACATTTTTCAGCTAGGGCCCAGACCGGCTGCTGTTGCCTAGTGTTTTGGTCTTTTACGTGGTTTTCAGAACCACGTTTGAATTTGTCTCCCTGCTGTTCTGAGGAAAGCTTTCATGGTTGCACTTTACTGCTCACTCTGCAAACAAGTTTCATCACGAGGAACATTACAATCTTACATATGAGCGCTCATCATCTTACAAGTATTGATTGACCTAGACAGTACACTACGTCAGCATGCAGCACCTTAAACTGGTGAAATGCGGCACGCAGTGACCGTGCCACATGCCACGAACATGCAGAAAACCGGTAGCCGAGGTTAAATTCCACGAGCTTTGGATTCTAGTCCTGTTTGCACATCATGAGTGCTGTTTCCCTGGATTCAAAATCCCTTGGCATAGCTCCCGGGAATCTGTACTACTTCCCTTTCAGATTTTACAAAGTCAATATTCATAAATATTCTCAAGGAAATGCCTGTTGAGTCTGTTACGCAGTGGTACAAGATATTTCACTTAAATCTCAACATTTTAAAATATTTCTTTTAATGGGAAAGATGTTGGACAAGTAACAGTGAAATTGGCTGTTTTCCTTACGTATACAACAGGTACAGCCTGGCTCTGAGGCAGTGTGAGATTTTCTGACTCCTCATAACGCTTCCCAGTAGGAGAGAAAAAGGTGATTCAGTCTCTCTGCTTTTTCATGCCAGGGCATTTCTGCTGAAAATGCTACCCAGTGAAGAGCTGAAGGGATGGCTTATGTTAGGATGCTTCTAGCCCGAATTAATCATTTTACTGCTGTTTCGCTGAGCAGTTTTCAGACGGCACGGTCTTCGGGGTAGCGTAATGCTCTTCGTGTATTTAACATGTTGCTACATTTCTTAGTAACTTTGGAGCTCTTGCCAAACTCTCAAAATTCAAGGCAATGCTGTTGAATTTCCCAGAAATGATGATTTGCAGACTTAGACTCACCCCTCATATGTCATCAAAACTTTGTAAGAGGAGGAGGGCGGTTTAAACTTGTCTTCTCTTTATCTTTCTCCCACGAAGACCTAGCAGAGGAGACGCTGCATCGAGAGAAGGTGGTAACGCGTTTATCTCTTGGAGCAGAGGAAAAAAAGCAACTCCAGCAGCCTCCTGAGAGCCACTTAAGGATTAAGCTCCAAAGTATCTTTTACAGCAGTCCCAGCCTCCTATTTCAGTGTGTGCCTTCTCACAGCAGCACTCGGTATCATCCCTGCCCCTCTTCACCCCCTGACAGGTCTGCTCCCTCCATCAGCACTACTCCCACACACCAGGTAGTACCAGCCTCCCTCTTTCTACCCCTCTCTCGCAGGTCACCCTCCTTCACGCATACCTCTTCAGACCACAATTTACAAAGTTGTTACATGGCTTTTATTTCATTGGAAATAGGCTGGAGGGTATAATAGCTTTGAGACTGTCTCAGCCACTTTTTGGCTCATAAATTTCACTATATTCAATATAGACATCACTATATTTGCTTCTCTAGTAAGTCGAGGGAGGTAGTAACTATCTCATTTCAAGAGTAAGGATAAAGTGAAACACAGGATCACTAAGTTAGGTACTTGGGACCGGCTTTATGGAGAACTTTGCATCAGGACTGGTGACATTCCTGGGTGATGCTGCAGTGACAGGACACGTGCTGTGGAGATCTGAAATCCACTGTGGGAGGTATCCCTCACTGGACATGTGCCCAGATCTAACGCACCCTGCTGTGGTCTAATGAGTCATCCCGTCTTGGGAATCCAGCATGACAATCACTTTTCAGACAAACTTGGTGAACTGTGTCTGAATGCATAAACAGTTTTGGACTAATCAAAATGACGTTATTTGGTGACTAAACAATGTCAAATAAAAACATCATTATCAATCTCGGTCATTCTCAGGCGAGACAAACCTGGCACATTTATGAGCAAAACATGGGGTGAGCTGTTGCGCGGCAGAGGGCCATCGCACAGTTCTGGTGCTGGCCGAAAGGGAAGTCGCTGGGAGGGATGCTCAGGCTGTTCTGGCATGGACAGAACTGAAGCATGGAAATTTTATTCTGTTCTGCATGAAATATTACCAAAAGAAAAATCCTGTTGTTGAAATGAGAATGAAATGTAACAATGTTCTGCAAAATAATTTTTTTTTCCCCCTAATATACTGAAAATGCAATAATATGTACTCAGCAACTGTTTAGTTTACTGTTGTTTGGAACTAAACTGGATTTTTTTCTGCTCGTACCATGATATGGTAAATAGAAAGAACTGACAAACCAGCTCTGTACCATTTATCCTTTTAGCTTTCTCCACCATGTCTCAACTTTTGCCTTTCATTTCTACAAAAAACTGTTTCCTGGTAAGAAAATATCTTAATTCTTTATTAAACACTGTTTCATCTGTGAACATTTCTGCTGCGTCTCTTTTTAACCATGATAAATAACTCAAACTGCGTGTATGGCTCAAAGGTAGTAACTGTTACCAGTATGTTCTGGCATTACACTGTTTTGCGGAGCAAAACACTTTGCGGAGTGTTTTCGGTGACTACTATTTCCTTTTATGCACCAGCAGTGGGGATCAGCCCTCACACATGTGGACATCAGCAGCACCGTAGGGCTGAGGACCCTCATGCGCTCTCCCTTTCTCTCCTACGAAATAGTGCTGTACCTCCTCCCTGGCCAAACAGCAACTGTACTGTTAGCAGGAGAGCTTTCATCTCCTGTTTTCATACAGATACAGGTTGTTTATGGGTGACCTGGACTCCAACATTTGTAGGTATTTCCACAGATGGACAAGACATTTCTTATGCTAGTCAAAATAATAATAAAAAAAAAAAAAAAAACAAACCAAAAGAAAAACCCCAGACCACATATGGGAAAGAACATCCAGTAAAACGTGCCTAGAGGAAAGGCGTAATAATCCCAAACCAGGCGGGGTTTGGGATTACTTAGTTGCCTTTTCTGGTGCCGTGCAAGAGAAGCAAGAGATCGGCCCCAGTTGTGGCTGGGTTATTTTGATGCCTCATTTCAGTGGGAGTTAGGCAGCAAAATGACCTTGAAAATGTGAAACCCAGCTGTTAGTTTAATCCTAAATTTGAAGTTTCAAACTGATTAAATGGCACTTAAATCTGAAAAATTAAAACGGAAACAATTACTCTGATAGATTAAGAATAGTTTTGTGATAGATCAGGTCTTTCCCTTTTTTGGACCCTCTTTTTGTCAAGACCAATGTCTTTTCTATACTTCACCATCTCCACCATCTCACAGAAGAAACTTCTTAATGTTTCAAAGCACTTCTGTCATTTCAAGCACTGTGAGAGTCCTTAGATAAAATGTACTGATTTTTCATTGACTAGTAGTTGTCTGTGCCATCTGCGTTTGAACCCAAATTAGGTTGCCTCCACTAGCAATTCCACTAGCAAAAGTTAGGTCTCATCTGCAGCATTCAGTTGAGTACAAGAGATCTTCACAGTCCGTTTCTGAAGGTACAACACCAACTGTGCCATTTGTTATTTCAGCCAGTACAGCGTGTGACTGCTCAGGCAGACCCACCATGGCAGCCTGCCGAGCAATCGGGACAGCAAACACACGACAACTTTGTTCTCTCTTATTTCATTTCATACTGACATTGTCATCTTATCTACGCTTTCCGTAGAGCAATGGGTTTGAAATCACGAACAACTTAAAATATCTGTATTTTCTGAGAGCAGCTTCCTTCTGCAGTATCAAAACATGCCATTTGCTTTTTCTTCCTAAAATAAAAATACTCACTTCAGCTCTGTGCTGCAAGGAGGATTTATATGGACTACTCTTCTTAGGAGTGCTGGCACCTTTTCCTGCCCGTTATCTGTGACCAGAAGTGAGCTGATGTATCAGTTTTTACAGGAAACCAAATCAGCAAATGTCACACAGGCAGCGAAGCAGGATATAGTAAACCATGCTCCATGTATACATCCCATGCTTCCTTTACGCTCTTCAAGCTGAGCCAAGCAGCAAACAGCAAAGAGGGTGAGGGGGGTGGGGAGGAAGCTGAAGTGCTTCATAAATCATAAAACCTGATTTTCCCTAAAAACTAGTACGGAAACTGTAAGCAGTTGAAGATGAACACTGAAGTACTGAGGATATTGCGTGCCACAGGAGTCAGAATACTGTCCAAAAAGACTTGCCTACATATCCTTAATTTTTGTTAGTTGTAATAATTCTCCTAGGTGAGGTCTTTAACTACTGCATCCAAAGCAGGAAACTTCTGTAAGTCTCTTGACATTAGAGAACATCATGTAATTCTGATTTCGCTCAGAGCCCTGGATTACTTCACATCTTTTATAACACAAAGAGGTTACTTTTTACACAGACTTAAAATACTGCTTAGTTTACAGACAACTGAGGGTTTCTATGGATGAATCCTCTCTATATGAAGCATGCGTGTGCTTCTAGAAACATAGCTTTGTTACTAAAGGTTCATTTATTTGCACAAAGTCTTCTTCCTTTGTCTCTCCTGATTGCATAATCCATCTCAAGTGCTAATTTGCTTTATTCCTTCATTCTCCCCACCAGTCTTAAGTCTTTGAGACCCTACCCCACGTTTCATACCCAATTCAAGTGAAGCCAATGCTTGGCAAATTTGGCAGTGAAGTACAAAGAAAAGAGATTTAATCCATTCCATCATGGTCTCTTGCGTGTCATTGCTATTCCAAAGTACACCATTACCCAAAAAGATTGACTACTATATTCCATGTTTTACCACAGATACCTTCAACAACGGCCCCTTCTGTTCTTTTCTGCAAGACAAACAAGTATTAAAAATAAATAGTAAAATAGTCCAAATACCTGTAGAGAGCTATGGGTAAAAAGTCTGCTTTAGCTGAGAAATTCAGACAAAATAAGTATTTCTGGGTAATTATGACAGGCTAGATCTGCAGTCAAGATCCAGTTAATGGCACAACACCCTTCACAGTTTTGCACTGGGAATCACAACCAATGAAAGATCAGAGAATCAGTGAAGCCAAGATTACAATCCGTGCAAAGCATATGCTAGAAGTGACATCTTTATCCATACCTGAATACGGCATCGTCCTATTAAAGAAGTTGAAGACCCTCCCTTCCCAGCCTTCTCAAATGAAACACAGACTCTTGAGGCAGGCAACGCTGATACTGATCTTATGCAGGACTGATTTTTATTCTTAAAATAAAATAACCCAAGACTATTGTACCTCAGTAGTCAAGTCCCTTTCTTTTTTTTTTTCCCCCCAAGGAACAATTTAAAATTTTGTGCTCTCAATGGAAATTGAAAAAACAGTCCATCGATATTCTGCTAAACTCAGTGCACAAGGTGGGCTTAAATATTCCACGAATATGTAGACAATGCTACAGCTGTCCTGTAGGATCCCAGGGCTTAGGAGGGAATCATGAAAGAGAGTTTTTTTGGCAGACTTTGTCGTTAAGGAAGATTCCTAAGCCTGCAGGATTTGCTGATGTGGAACATGCTGTAGGGCTGCTGATAAAAACCAGTCTGGCGGTAATGAACCAGGAGGTCATATTCCTTCACACGGCAGTGGAACAGTCACAAAATAAAATGGCATGTGTAGGAGGTCAACACTGTTTTTCCTGACTGCTGCCTATATGTGAAACTGTATGGCAACGGTAATAATAACAGTTTTGCTGTTAGTAAAGATGCAGAAAATTAACTCTGCAGGCATCCACCAGCCAGCATCTAAGACCTTCCAGCCCCTCGTTTAGGACAAGCAAGCGTGCAGTACCGCATTCACTCTGGAGCGCTCTTTCAAAATACTGATGTGGAGCAATGTCTCTGGTGTCACCCCTTTGCATACCAGTAGTCCCCGTGAGCACGGGTAGTTGGATCTGGGTTCTTTGGAACGCATCCGGGGAACGTGCGGCACTTATCCTGCTTTTTATCAAAAATACGAACTGAAAATAGTTCTGATCGGAGCTGCTACTTATTTGGTTAAATCTCTGACTCAAACGTCTTCCAGAAAAAAAAGGAGGGAGGAGTTCCAAGATCATAAACTGAATATAGTCAGCACCGGCATTACGTAGGTAAGACAAGAGGCTGTAAGAGTCTAAATCGACATTATTATACATAATTCTAATAGGCAATGGGGACATTGACACTGTCGAGACACACTCCGATTCAGTACATGCTCAAGCTGTTTAAGCAAGACGATTCTCTTTGAACTTGGAGGAGGCGGAACTGCAAAGTATCCATTAGTGTTCTGAAGTGTGTTAAAAATCAAACTTCGTAAAGAAAACAGCCAGAAACAAATCGAGTGACCATAAGCTGCAACACTGGTCTCCTCCTGGCAGACCACAGGAGGATTTTGCAGCAAATCTTCAGTAGTGAAATGTGATTTCCAAATACTGAGGAGAGCTGTGCATCACACAACTGCCTGCAGCCTGGAAGACTTGCTTCAAATTGAGACCAGTAAAGTTGCGGTTTGTCAGGATAAAAATGAAAGGAAAAATACAAACATAGGAAGGAGTAGGAGGTAAGGCAGAAAATAAGAGAAAAATGTCAAGATCACCACAGTTTTAGTTATTGATTTATTTGAAAAGGAGCCAATACAAATGGGAGAGGGAAAAGACTCACTTTTTCCACCAAATACTAAAATAAAAAAAAAAGAGGAAAAAAAAAGGTTGGTGAAAGAGGCTTGTTAAATAGAGTATTTTAAAGACCAGGATGGGCACTCCCAACATGATTACAAATGTGCTGCACTTGGAGCCATTGTTGACTCCATATCTTATGAACGTGATTCTGTTTTAGCTGGGAGGTGCCTTTATGAAAACCTTATTAAAAAAAAAATAAAAATCATTAAAATTACCCAAAATAGAAAAATATGAGGACGGAACAGATTAATAACACAAATACCATGATAAAAATACAGAAACATACTGGATTATGCTTAAGTGGAAACTCTTAAAAGGTCTATTACAAATTCCCCGTCTTAATAGAATTGGCTAATTAGGCAAACACATTTCCATCAGAATATTGTGTTCAGCACAGTACAACACTTAAAAAACAATGACTTCCAAAGGAAAGCATTTACTTTTAAACACTTAAATCTATTCTATTTGCTCTACCTAAATGGTACAATTAAAATAATTAGAATAGCCTCCTCCTGAGTAAAGCACGAGAAAGAAACGAAGAGGTCATCATGAGGTTTTGGTTGTTATCTTTAGAACGGTTCCATAACAGGATATTTTTCTAGCAGTTTATTTTCAAAGATGAGGCCAGGACATGTCAAATAGAATAGTCCCAGCAGCACTGACTGACTGATTCTTGGAGAAGCTTAGAGTCTTCATCTACCTGTCTGGTAAAAATGGCAGCCATTCAGTAATGCCTAAAAAGTTATCATTTCTAACTACTTGGAATTTGTGTGCTTACATTAATTCACTGTAGAATAAAGAAAATACTTTATTTTCAAAGCAATCTGTGGTGTTCTGGAAGTACACCCATATTTGTCACAGATTTAGAAACTTCTTTTTTTTTCAGGACGTTGCAGAAACAACCTGTGCTCTTGAAGGACACACTTTCACTTTGGAACATACAAATTTACACCTGAAAAAACGAGACACAAACTTTGATAAATGCAGGGTTGGAATAAACTCCTCTTACGCTATTAACAGTCAACTTTCTCCTACATTCCCTCCATCCCTCATATGAAGTCCTTGGCCACAAACTAGAGTTCAAAGAACATGAAAGGAGATTGTAGAGAGGTGGCAGCTGACCTCTTCTTGCTAGTAACAAGCGATAGGACGAGAGGAAATGGCCTCAAGTTATGCCAGGGTAGGTTTAGGATGGATATTGGGAAAAAATTCTTCACAGAAAGGGTTGTTAAGCATTGGAACAGGCTGCCCAGGGAAGTGGTGAATTCACCATCCCTGGAGGTATTTAAAAGATGGGTAGACACGGTGGTTAGAGACGTGGGTTTAGTGGTGATTGTGGCAGTGTTACGTTGGTGGTTGGACTTGCTGATCTTAAAGGTCCCCTTTGACCTAGATGGTTCTATGATTCTAAAGAATGTACAAAGTCTCTAGCAGAGACAAACAAGACTGCAAGAGCTGTTAAGCGCATGGTCCAGTTGGCATGAAAGCTGCAATAATCCCTGGGATTGTATAAGCATAATCAAATTTTTAAAAGCGACAATGTGTGGTGAACCACTCATAAAATTTTGTGATGGACTTGCCACACACACTAAATTGCCTTTCTGAATCCAGTAATGGATAAAAATAGCAAATAGGGTGCAACTATCAGTTTGTGTCATTAAGCCATTTGGAACAGCAGTGCTTTTTTTCTCAGGGTTGAAATCTGGCCACTTGTGAATTTCTGATGAAAAAATCTGACCCTTGTGAAACTGTACCACTGATGAACAAAAAAATAAAGCAAATCAGAAAACAATGATCCAAAGTTAATGGCAAGGTGCTACGAGAAGAACACACTGTAGGCCAAAGCCACGTTACAGAGACTTGAAAAACACAAAGCGGAATTACAGCAGTTGTGTGACTGACGCAGCGATGAGGGGAAGAGACAGTACTTCAGAGATTAAAGAGCAGGACTGTCTGCATTTCACAAAACAACTTAAAGGCTCCACGAGACACCTATATTATTGTGGACGGACAACCTGCAGAGTGGAAATGTCCAAATATAGAAATATATATGTATATATAAAATTAATTAAACATATGATTTACTAACCATTAGCATTTGTGGGCATGCTTACTATAACGGTCAGGTATGAGAAAGCATATGAAAGAAGGAGATAACCATTAGGAAACACATACAGTATGTGGAAGGGATTGAACATAAATATATATATGCCCACATATATATATACACACACAGGAGAGCTGGGATTTGTATTCTTTGCATTGCTGCTGCTGCTGAACTACAGGATCCCGCTGAATACTGCTCGGCTCAGTGCTATTTACAGATATGCAATTAATTGCTTGCTACCTCCTATCTGTCCTGAATAAAGAAACCCGAACAACAAATCTGGTGTCAATTTGAGCCTCATGGAGGGACAAATTCAAGGGAGTCTAGTTCTTGGAAGAGGCAAAATTAGGGACTGGTTTGAGCTAACTGCCCCCTGAAGCGATCAGTGGGACTCTGAAACCTTGTAAGGAACAGCCAACATTTACAGGAAGCCTTGATTATCTGGAAGATAAGAAGTGCTCAAGAGCAGAAAGCATGTCTGTTTTGAGAGGGAACAAGCTTACTGAGATAAATTACTAAATTAAAGTTATCTACTTGACAGTTAAGTGAGCAGGAGGAGTTTTAAAAATTACCAATGCTGAATCCTACTTCAGTGTCATTACGCACACAATCAGATAACATAAATTACAATTCCACGGAAGCTGCAAGAAATTTGTTACGAAGTGAGATTGTGGACTCTGTTAAAGCAGAAAATTCTTCACTCCTTGTTTTTCCTCACCACATCAAGAGGAAAGCGAGCCCTCTGACCAAACACACCCCTAACGAGTCTTTTAGACAACACCTATGGTTTCTCTCAAAAACGCCTATTTGAATGTTTCAGGAGCACGTTTGAGTAAGGTGGTTGGTACGGAGCCTGTCTTCTTACATGATTCCAGCAAACCATGACTTCCCTGTCCTCAGCTGAGCTGAAACATTTGTTCTTATGTAAAACACCATCTTTTTATGTAATCATCACAGTACCTATATTCTTCAGGCCACATGTTTTTTGCTGCAGGGTTTGCCTAAATGAACTCTGCCACAGTTCTTCACCATCAGCTACCACGAGTATGTCACCAGGGGAATGAAGAAAAAGACTAATTTGGGAAAAATTTCACAAGTCTAAAAGACATCAAAACCATGGGATCTAAATGTTCACACTCCTTTGTGAAGCACAGTAATTTGGGACAGTCTGACACAGCTTTTGCAAAAGTAAACACGTCTGCATAATCCACACATACCTGAGGATGCAGCAGTCAACAGGGGTGAGCCATCACAACTGGCTAGAAATAGATACCGGTGTGATTTCAGTAGCAGTCAGGGCAGATTTGTTTGCTTATTAGTAAATCATGCTTAGAAAACAGCTACAGAATATACTGTATAAAATTAAGTGGCCCGGGCATGGATACATTGAAGGGTTCCATCTCTTGATACATGTGCTTCCTGTAGCCAAAAAGTGGTAAACAGAGACACTGACCAGTCAAATAATTATGAGTTTCTACTAACAAAGAGTGTCACACTGGTGATGGGCTTTACCAACCACACAACACGTTCCTGCTGGATTCAGCACCAAGAGGGTCCAAAGTACAGCTGCTAAGGTAGTGGATATGACCAATATGGAACCATAGAATCATGGAACGGTTTAGGTTGGAAGGGACCTTGAAGATCATCTAGTTCCAACTCCCCTGCAGGGACACCTCCCACTAGACCAGGTTGCTCAAAGCCCCATCCAACCTGGCCTTCAACACTTCCAGGGATGGGGCCTCCACAAGGAACAGGAGCATAAACAACAACTGCATTGATTTTAGGAAGAAGAGGCACACGTATGAGCACTCCAAACTCATGCTTAATACGGTTAAGCAAAGTCAAAGCAAAGCATATAGTGGTACTATCACTAGTGGTTATTTCCTTACATTTTATATCAACTTAAGAGATTGTACTCTTAAAGATGTTCTCAGTCTGCAACTGGTAATATATATTTACCTTTTTTCCCTCCCCGTATGATTTTCTGTATGTTGCCCATGTATACTCCCCAAATTGATGCGAATTTTCAAAAGTGCAAATTAGCCTTAATCAGTGAAAATTTCTCCACAAGTTCTTTCACAATGGCTTAGTTCTCATTTCTCGCTTAAAACACAGATCACCATCAGTGTTAACCAAAACAGCCTTGACTTAAAATAATCCAGATAATGTAAATTTACAACTATTGTGAGAGACAGAAGTTTTTATCCTACAACAGAGTAGCATAAGATTTTGGAAAACAACTACAGTAGTAAGAGAACGCATTAAAGTGCCCAGCTTCGTAACGCAATATAAAGTGACTGCTACGAAGGGAGATCACATATGAACCAGTTCATGGAAAGTTTAACTGAAGATAGTTGGTTTGACCCCTTAAACGCAGCCCAGTGCTTATTTTACCTGTTGCCCAGATTTATGGCAGCAGATTTAAATACTACAGAACAAACTCTCAAACTGTGTTTTCATCATAGGCATCTCAACAGAAACACACTTTCTGTCCAAACCAGAGAGGCAGTAAAGCAAACTCAATATTCCCCCTCCCTGATCCAAAGCAAAGACATTACACATATCCTTTCTACGCAATCTGTAGGACTTTTAATGCCGTCAACTGAATCTATATTCTCTAGAAACACAGAAATTATCATACTGAGTTAACCCACAGTCCACATAATCACTTATCCTAAGGTGTTTAGCTCACATTTTTAGGAAGTGACCCTAACAACATGGTGACCTCAGATAATTACATTGGTTTAAGCAAGAAACCTATAAAAGTTATCACTGTTTTAAGAACACAGCATACATCTGTCAAGACTATAGTTTCAATTGTGGCAGTATTTTGAGCAGTAATGTAGATTCAGGGACCAGGCTTTACCCTGATCTTCAACTCATTTCACATAGATCAAATCACCGAGTCTTAACGCTACTTTGTGTTACTGTCATCAGAAATTGAATTAACTGTCAAATAACTGTGTAAATTAACTGTCAAGCTGCCAGCAGTATTTGCTTATTGAGCTGCAAGCAAATATATACATTATAGTTGTTTTCATTTGTTCTTTATCACCCCTTTAAAATAATCATGCTTTATTTCTTACAAAAAAAACCCAAGGAAATGCAACATACTTTGAAGTGAGCTCTACAATGTATTACTTGGATTTTAGCTGAAAGAAGTTAATGAGAGATGAAAAACTTCAAAAGTAAAACCAATATAATCTATGTGTAAGCATCATCAAAAAAATCCACCAAAAAAAAAAAAACCCAGAACAACAAAACCCCCACCTCTCGCCTGCCTGAAATTAGAAAATTTAAGTATTTCTAACATACCTCGCCTATTGCATCGCCAAGTCCTTCCAGCAAAGGAAGTCCTTTTCTGGTTATTCTTTCATAAGATTTATAAATTGACTTTGCAACGTAATGAACTAAATACTCCAACTTTAATATTTTGCATTCATACCAAAAACAATTAACAGTTTTTACAAATAGTGTTATTTACTAAAACAATTCTTGTACAACAGTGCAGTATATCTAAATATATACATATGCCAACATCAAAGGGAGCATCAAAACAAACAAAACCAAAGATGCACTTTGCTACTGTGTACACTTTATTAAAACCAAAGCAGACTGCAGCAGGCTTCTTTTCATTTTCATGACAAAGACAAAAATTATTTGGATTTCCAGAAGCACATGCAGGATAGAAGAACAAAAAAATACTACCACCTTTTTGCCAAGGTAGCAGCATGAAAAGTGAACTTTAGATCTGCCATTTTACATCATAGCAAATGGAATGTTTTTAAACACAAACACCTTAATTTCAGAAACAAGGCTTCAAAAACGTACATCATGTTTTTTACATCTTGAAGCAGAAAGTTCAAAAGGCAAGGCCTTCCCATGTTTACTGCAGTGGTGGATAACATGTGCGTGAAGGTTAACATTCTTCATTGCAGCTGAAAATGAAAAAGGAGTATCTGTAGTGTGGAGTTGGTCAGCTTTACAAAGATCGAATAAGAGTAAAAAATGATTCTGCCTGCTGTTCACAACGGAGGTTTTTCGTAGCAATAGAGGGCTTTGTAACTTTTACTTTACCTTTTTCATGAAAAAAAAATAAATCTCCTCCCAATTTTTAACTGGAAAAATTATGCTCCCTTGTTCCACAACAGATACATGCAGCTTCTCCCGAGGCAGCTGCAGTCACGTAATTCAAAGTGCCATTGTAGCTGCTGCAATTAGAGATGTTCTTTTTCATTCTGTCTGTGAAGCCCAGCAGATGAGGAATAAGGTAAGACCCTTCTATATAAAGACTGCACAGATATCTTTGAAATATGAGTGAAAAATAAGGTAAGCGATATTAGAGACAATACTAAAAAAATTGGAGAATGAGGTATTAAGCAGTTCTCCAGTGTAAATCTGATGTTCCTGCCATCTAGATGAAATCAGAGAACTATAATAGCAGCCTAGATTTGATCACCAAAATACATACGTGTATTAAATGCAAATTAATCTCCTTTGTTACATATCTAAGCATCTGCAATCTGGCAGAATTCTCTGAAGTTCTGGTTACTCAAATTCATTTCAGTTCTCCTCCCCTCAAAATTCATGAATAGTAACTGTACCATGAGGGCACTATGCTGCTCCACAGCTATTGAGAAGCATGCAGTAATTCATGTATTTTGTTCCTTTTTACTGTTGTTTTACAGCTGTCTATATGTACTTTGGCCGGTGACATAACCACACATCTGCATGGGTACCAGTTACTAAACAGAGGTGGGTAAATATGCTGCAACTGTTTCTGCAGCTGTGCACTCTGGAACGTACTGCCATGATATCAATGTAGCAAATTTTAATGCGCTCAGTATTTTTCCTGGGATGCTTTACAGTAAATCTTGACATCTTTGTTATGCCCACATAAACTGAGATGATACACATGGGTAAACAAGCTTTGTTTATAGAAGTGAAATGCATAGAAGGCACTTTCCAGCATTTGCTCCAGTTCATGATAAACAAGCCACTAAAATACCCCTTCTGGAGTTCATTAACATTTTTGTATTCCTTAATGAAAGGGTTAAATAGCAAAGGTTTATACAAAATATTATGAAAACGTTTTAGCCTTTCGTTGACAATTTACATGTAAAGAAACAAAACATTCAAAAATTAGGTCTTCTATTGGAACACGAATAACACATAATTTCTAGGGATTCTTAACTTTCAAACAGATTAACTTCCTGACACTTTATTTGTTTGCTAAAAAGCTTTTCCATACAGTAGCTGTACATGTACTTCCCCTTCTCACCCATACTCAGTGTTCAATACCATAGTAAGACAGAACACACGTGAACTTGGTCAAAACAACGCATAAACGAGGAATCTCAGAATAAATCACAGCAGAGAAGCCCCAGCAATGGCATCTCCAGGTTCATGATACTAAACCAGCTGAGAGGAGGTGAATTGAAATACAATTTCTAAATTATCAGTTAAAGAGGAAACGAGAGGATGAGTGAAGAAATTAGTGCAATGTCAGCATCTAGCAAGGTAGGAGGAGGCATCACTTTCAAGTATGTAGTATACAGGACACAACCAAGTGAGAAGATGAAACAATCTTTTCTGATAAATGAGAAAAATCAACAGGAAGCAATACAGCTCCAAATTCAATTTAATCTGAAAATTGCACCTGAAATTGAAAATGTAGCATGCAACAGAAACACTAAGACTCTGATCCTAAAATTCTAGTGATCTACTGCACCAATTGCGGACAATGAAAACTGATTCTAAGTCAACTAAAATTCACAATGTATTACAGGAGATACCTTAGAGCAGTGACACTAATAAAGGCATGAAGGAAAATAAAAAGTGTCCATTGTTTTTTCAAAACTTTTATTATACTGAATTTATAGTGGCATTGCATTTTAGAAAGTGGGTTTTGGTCATGATGAAGACAAATGAAAGGTGATTTTAACTTTCTTAAAGATGGATAAATGCCAAAAATAAGGAAGCTGGAAGGCAGAAAAACTTAAGATATACGTAAGTTTTCAGTGTTCAAAGGAGAAACCAGGAACAAGCATTTCTGTGTTTTAAGGAAAGACGACTTCAAAAATTTTAAAAACAAAGACAAATTAGTAACAAAAAGTATTTTTGCTGAGTCTTTTCTGTACAGAAGTTCCATAGGCCCTTATTAGGGAACATGTGACAACATGTGAAAACCTGAGAATACAAATAGTAAGTGTCAGCTGGACTATTATTTTGATGCTTCAAGTTCCTCCTTGAATCAGGGCCTAAGAACTATGGAGTAAAAAGTTATTTTTACTTTTGTGTAGAAATTACACACTTCTATACACGCTGTTTCTCTGGTTTTGGAATAAGGTACCTAAAGCATACAGACAACACTATCTAAATGTTACTACATGCCCTTTCTAAAGAAAATCACCTCTTCAATCTATTAAAAATGATCTATGACAGTATCTTGGATTATTTTTTTTTTAGTATTTCCTTTCAAATTCCACAGACTTTTGTGATGACACCAAGTACTGAAGTAATGACAGTTTTTGAGGGTGCTTAAGAATTCCGGAGAAAAAAAACAACATGAAAATACTAGTATCAAGACAGCCAGCTAGCTAGAACATCCCCAACTGGAACACATCAGTTATAGGTACATTTCGTAACCACCCCAGTTAGAAGTTACGCAAAGTAGTCATCTGAAAGCACTAACAAGCAAAATACCAGTGTCTATTAAAACAAAGGCATGTTAGCTAACTGTGAGCAGATGCAGAAGTGTATGGGATAACTGAGGTCAGCTTATAGTATAATGTACAATTGCAACACTTAATTCCTGAAGCATCACACAAAAGCGAACAATTTCTGACAGGCACACTAACAAGACTGAAAACACAGATCTGATGTTGAAGCCATCTAGTATTGCTCTAATTGGAATTAGAGTCGCTGGAAAAGATAAGAGGAAACCAGGATGCATTAACAGATTGAACACAAATGCAAAGTAACAACAGCCTTTGTACAAGAAACTCTGATCAGGCATATCTAAAATGCTGCCTTCCATCACCACGTTCCTTTTGCAGCACCTCAGCTGTAGAAAGAAAATATCATGCCTTCAAGAGCCACCTGGCTAAGTTACTGAGAAATGCAAGGGTTTAAAAAAAGGCTTATGTACGTTGCTGCAGAAGAGAATCCAAAGTAATCCGAAAGTGAATGAAAATAAGATGCCTCATAAACTAGTCATACTATAGAAGGGCTAACAAACTCAAATGGTACAACTGGAAATTGAAACAGATGTTTAAGGCAGAAGTGTTTGTGTAAGAACAGTAAACAGAACAAATTGCTAAGCAAGGCCACAAGAGAGAAAACAAAGCCCTGAAGGTTCATTCAGCAAAGTGATTTAAATGTCCATAATTCTCCATGTTCTAATTAAGAAGACTTGAATAAAGTAGTGTTACTCGTGTTGTGTGTTCCAGTTTAAAACTCCATAAATTCTCCTCCAACTCAGTTCCTCTGTCTTTGGTGTAATCTCTACCGACACACATAGAATACAGTTCTGGTTCTCACTGTAAAAAACAACTTGGAAAAAATAACTTACATGCTGTCATGATAAAATGCAAGATTCTGATCTGTTGCATGGTCCCATGATACGTTCAGCAGCCTCTGAATAGTAGTTTTAAGTTATTAATTATATCTGAAGCAGAATCATAATTTGCTGTTATCCCCCCAAATCACTTAACTAGTTAACTAGTTTACTTTGGTAGATAAGCCATCTAATAGTCATGATCCACTTGGGTTCAGTTCAAGAAGCAATGAAACCTAGACTCAGGTAAGTTTGTAAATTCATATATAGACCTTAGCTTGTAAGTGTAACCATGATATGCAGAATTACTGCTTTTCCTGCATTGGAAAGAGACATCACATCTGTCATAAAACTAGACAAAACTATGAAACACGGTTGTCAGTTCATGATTAAAATAAAATAGTAAAGTAAATTATTTTTAAACATTGTGTTAAATATATTCACATGGTCACCATAGCTATACGAAATGGCCACTATTGCAATCACACACTATATGTACATAACACATATGCCACAACAGTTTGCAAGTGTTGAGTTTTCACAGACTAGCCAATTTTACCAGACATAAATAACCTTGTACCAATTTTTAGGCATTTTAAAAGGAATTAAATGTCCTAAATATATCCATTCCTCTGCAAAATTAAAAAAAAAAAATCCTAAAAAGTCAGTGCAAATTGAACTTGTTCACCAAGATAGATTCTTATTAAGCTGAGGATAAACAAAGTTTAAGAGATTAAAGGAAGAAACTCATAGAATTGCCAACTGCCTTTAGCAGAGGTTAAAGAAGATTAGGAATCAGAAGTCCTGGATCCTATAGCAGAGCCTTCTGTGAGTAGCTATGCTGTGGTTGTTGAGGTGGCGGAGGCTGTGGCTGTTGTGGAGGTGCTTGTTGACTGCCTGCTGTCTGTGGCAGAGGTGTAGATGCTAAGTTATAGTTTGGCACCTGGGACATATTAGTTCCAGCATTCTGATAAGCAGCAACATCAACGGTAGCAGGTGGTGGACTATACACTGAAGCCTGGTTAGAGTAAGTATTTCCAGCGACAGAGCCAACCATTGCCCTGGAAAAAAAAAAAAAAA
>VZSZ01001540.1:372127-403369 GCA_013398815.1 Ibidorhyncha struthersii | reverse complement strand
AAAAAAAGTTGAATCAACAAACAAGTTACCAACAGAACAGCAACACTTTATTGCTTCTTCAGCTGTTCTATATAAACACACAAAAATCTCCTAACTCTGGACACCTTGCATAGTTAAAACTATAGCCAATGAATATTCCAATTGAAACTCAGACTCCTCAGATTTAAACACACCTAACACACCTCCCATGGATTTAAAACTAGACTACAAATGTATACTTTGTTTTATTTTAATGTGCAACATGGAAACCAATCCATCTTCCATTCTGGTCATGAAAAAACCCCAAACCCCAGCCAACTGTTTTAAATAGCAAAACAAGTCAGGTGAAGTATGCAGAAATTCATTTTATCAATATATGTCTTACCACACCAAATAAGTAACTCTGGGGGACAGAGACCAACAAATACTTTAATAACTCAAGATGGATATCTCTCCCAACTTTATAAAATAAAATTACTTTATACACAGAGTAAAAAAAAAAAAAAACAAAAAAAAAAAAAAAAAAAAAACCCCGAAAAATACCTAAANAATATAGGTAGCTTAGCCAAAGCTAAGCATGTTTGGGCATCTACCCAAAATAGAAAGCCATTTGTAGCTCCTTTATATGAGGAAGCTGTATAAGCTTTAGTAAGTGTACATAGTCGATTCGCTTCTTTTCCAAAATGAGCAGAATTATCCCCATGCTTCCACAATAAGGTATTTTTTTAAAAGTACAACACAGTATACACTATCTTAGAAGTTATGCAAAGCCAGCCACAGCAGCAGATAATATACATATAATGATGAAGTTATCTAAAAAAAATAAAAAAATTGTCATGTCTATGTAATTTTCTCTAATTTTTCTTTTATATAAAAGAAACATATATATTAAAAAATATATTTCTTATATGTAAAATTAAAAACTAGAGAAAAAAATAAAAACAACAGAAAAGTTTGAAGTTTGTCAGGAATTTTTACCAAATACACGACACCAATAAAAAGCACACTGGAAACCACAGCACTGAAGTATCTTTCAGTTGTGTTTAAAATTATACTTCTGTAAGAAAAAAAAAATCTCCCTTAAATATTATCTGTAGTCCTTTATGTGTAAATTGATTTAAACCTGAATAGGAAAATACTTAAAATTACGTTGTGTAAGACGTCTGTGCAGGCTGACCAGGCAGTACTGAGCTGGCAGATGGAGTAACTGTGCCTTGGCTGAGAGAAGAGAGTTGTTCAGGAGGAAGGCTGTAGCCTTGAATATGGCCCATCTGTGCGCTCCCTGCCACCAAATATGCATTACTTTGAGGTTGCCCTGGATAAACCTAGGGAGTTAAATAAAGGAATATTAAAAATGGTATTTAATATCTGACTTTAGAACTTCAAGACAGTCTCTCAAACCTTTTATTACAGATGTTTTACCAGAAAGCAACTGATTGTCTTCTATTAAGCACTGCAGTTCGAAAAAAATTACCAGGTTTTCAAAGAACACTATTTACACTTCTAACCCCAGGCTCCAGTACCAAAAAGGTCAAATAGTTTACTGGAAAACTTGTATTCCAAATTTTATTTTAATGACTATCACTCATGCTAATTAAGAGCTTCTACTTTTGAATGAAAACATTGAAGGATGTAAATCACGTAGCAAATAGCAGTCCAAAGCAGAATACTTTTTGATGCCCAGATAACTTTCACTAAGTAAAATAGTTAAAATGTAAAGCCAATAATGTATTATTTTCATGTCATTCGTTAACCTATCATTTCACATAATTGTTGAGACTGCCATTATAAAATTGTTTGAGCAGGGCAGAAGGGAAAAAGAGGTCTTAAGAAAATTTCAGCTGAAAATAAGGTAACATTTTACAACTAACTAGAGGAAAAGCTTACTAGTATATGCGTCAACTGTATTCTAAATCAAGATTAAATTTCTAAACTCTACGCTTTTGTTCAATCATGAATTATTTGTCTTAAATTACCAGAAGAAATCATCAGGTCTCATGCACAAGTTCATGTAAGTTTACAATATACAGCCCTCCTGTCTTTTTTTTACTCACTCAAAAAAGCAAGTAAATTATTAGAAAAACAGTTGGAACATTTGGAAAGGTTACATATTCCTATAAGCAGGAAAAGAATACCGGAAGTGTGCATTACACTATGGGATTAAAAAATTAAATGTTTAAAAGACCTTTTAAAAATACCATAGTCTATGAATAAGCTAAAAGACCTACTCAGAGATAACAGTCAATTACGTAGAAATGCTACCATGAAAGAAGTACAATTTTTAACTTCAGTAATTTAAATGCTAAATGCCTTCTACTGATATTTCAGAAAAAGGAATTTAAGAGAGATTGATTTTAAGGTGAGGAGGGCATAATCTTAAAAAGGAATTGTACTCCTTTGGTTCTTTGGTTTCTTTGACCAACTATGCAGAAGTCTGGCAGCTTTAATTTTATGTGCAACTCAAAGCACAGGAAGGGCTTTTTCCGTGATTAAAATGAATTGAACAGAAAAGAACTAAAAGTGTTAGAACATGCAAAAGGAAAATATATCCAAAGCTTGCAGGTGAAAACAAACAGGTTTTTTATATACTGTGTTGAAAGAAAACACTGTTCTTTCATTTGATATTATCTCTGAGGGAGCAAGATAATTTTAACCGCGTGTTAAAGTAACAAAGATCATAAAAAGAGGTTTCCAACTCAGAGGGCAAGGGAGGAGGCGACAGGAGGGCAGAAATAGGAAATAAATTATTACTTGCAATCAATGTGCTCCACAACACTTTATATATCAGTATAAATTTATCTCAGTAATGTAGATAAGTATACTGAAGAAAAATATTAGAGCAAGTTTTGTAAAAAAGTTAGCTCATGTGAAAAACTGTTTATCACTAATAATTTATAAGAAATCAACCATAGCTCAGTATGGACTTGATAATGTCAATAGCTATTAAAGGTTACATACATACCTGAGAGCCAGAAACACCAGATGACTGCATATAATACTGTTGGTTTTGTAGTTTTGCATACATGGAATACATTGGGTCTTCATTCATTAATTTGTTATACAGAGAAAGAGCCTCCATTGCTTTAACATTGAGCTCTGAAAGTTCTGAATGTTTCCTAGAAAATATATTTTACAGCTTATTCTACAATTTAGATAACTTCAGTAAGAACAGACAATACAGGAAAACTTTCATGAGGTGTGATAAGCAATATACTCTTACTGCCTGTGTAGTGATGCCTGACAAGTGCAATAATGTCAAACAGTACATTATGTGACTAGGGAAAAAACCCTTCAGACCTCCTCCCAGATGAGAAGCTACTTATTTTCTCTGCCAGTATTCACAGATGTGATTAAGATATCGTTAAGTAACAACAGTGGTCTTTCTTTGAATTAATCTTAATTTGAGTCAAAACACATGTACTTTTTTACCTGTCTATATCTTCCAACTTTTCATCTATGAGAGGTCCCATCTGGTGGCACATTGCTAGAATAGGAGGACATTAAAATCTATCAGAATAATGAAGATTTCCATACCACAAGTCAGAAAATAATTTTTAAAAAAATTAGCACATAGAAATGCGTAGATGTTAGTCCAAAATTTTTTTAAATCATTACTATAATCTGTATGCCAAAGCAATTATAGTAACAGAGGCAGGGACAATTTAACAGTGAAATACAGCAGAAGTTTTCAGTAGTGGTACAGTTTAAAAAGTACATTTTAAAAAGAAAATAAAAATACAGTGAAACAAAACACCTTTAACATCCAGGGAGTGTAAAACTGAAAATATTTTGCATAAAAAAGTTCAGGTAAAGGTCATCTCTTCTTCAAGGAAGAATATTTGCCACTGCGACCTAAATCATGTGCTCAACTAACATTACTACAAAACAATGACGGGGAAAACAGGTTGCAATGATTCAAATCATCTGTCTGCACATCAAAGACACTAATAGCACATTGTTAGCTCACTGGAATCCTAATTGGGGTAAGGAGGCTTTTTCAAACCACTAACGTGCAAAAACCAACAGGAAAAACTTACCAGAAGCAGAACAGAAAAATATCAAAATAAACAACAACGCACCTCCCACCAACTTTCAGCACAAGGACGTGGGGTTCATGTAACTGCCAAGCAAACCACAGTTAACTAACAGACTGAGTTTGTCAAATGCAAAATAAACAAACAAGGAAGCTGAGAGGGGATACTACAGTCTAACACTACTCCAGAATGCAAAATGTGCCCACTTATCCAAGCAATGAACTATTAACTAATCAAGAGATGTGTTTAATCCCAAGAGCCACTCAACGTTCAAACTAAGAGATGAGGAAAAAAAAAGTTTCAGGCATCAAAGATAACCTAAATGGATTATAAGCAGCTCTGGAACACTGTCTTCACTCCCAGTTTTCCCAAATTAGAGATGCAGAAAGTCCTGAAAGCCTCTGGGACATGATGGGTGAAAGGGCATCACTGATGTGTTCCTTGGAGGCAACCCCAGGTGAAAGAGGACTGGTATGAAAGGCACCCATCTGCTTCTTTGAACCTAGGATCAGTAACACATTGGCAGAAATGCTGATAAAGGATGTAAAAAGTGGTGTAAGTTCTGCCTATTTTTATGTATAACACAAAGTGTGGTAAAAGGCATGACAAGGATTGCTTAGATGTCTGTACGCTAACACGATGACTGCACTGCTGCCAATCACAAACCCTGGGCTCCTGACAGTGTTGGGATGAGCTCTCCAATTTAAAGACATTTGTGACTGGACATCTGGATGGCAGAAGAAAATGAAGTGGTTTTTTTTATCACATGTTGATCAGCACCTGCCACCACTGGTAGGAACCCAAGATCCAACAGACATCTACAACAAAATTCCCAGAAACTATGCCAAAAATAGGAGCTACCCAAGGCCTATCTGAGTGTAGAGCAAGTGTGAGGGCATTGCAGAACTATACACAGCCATATGTTTGGCAAGCGCTTTTGTAGGTAGCTGGGGAGCAATCATCTGACTACACTACAGCTTTCAGATTCTAGGAGCAGTCCCACAGTTTAATATGAAATTCAGCATTGATTCTGATGATCTCACAATGCATTTTGAAAGGAGATCCTAGTGTAAGCCATACCTGGAGGCTGGTTGACAAGCAGACCTTTAATTTCTTTGCCTCTGTCCTGGACCAGATATAGCAATCCACTTCTTAGACAACAGCCTCTATAACTATATTTGGTACTTGAAAGAATAAAAGCATTCATGTTTCTTTTTAGCCCCCTTTAGCTTTAGCGAAACTAGAATACATGCAGACACATCACTGATGTGCAGTTCCAAAAACAGGATTCATTTACAGGTATGATGAACCAGATGGGTGTGGAAAGATGAGGAGATATCCAAAAGCTTACAAGCTTATGCACTTTTTCCTGATTAACTTCTGGAATCTGCATTTTCTTAACAAAGTCTGTTCCTATCTGAATTATCAGTTTAAGCCAATGTTCTGTCTCATAATGGGTAAGTTTCTTTACTTCCTTCTCCAAAGTCCCCTTCCAAAATTTTTGCTGCATCTGTCAATAGGTAGAATGGTCTATAATGCCTCTTTGAAGAGGTAGTCTGAATAATTTGAGTCTAAAGGATTAGTCCAATTTGTAGAACTCTGTAAGGTATTTACTAATATTAAAGTCCTATAGAAATATGCACGTGAGTGAAAAATGTGTTGGGACACCCACAGGCCTATTGTAAGCCTCAGTAGTATTTCTGCTTCCTCTCGTGGAATCTTCCTTACATTCCTTTTGCAACTCACGCTGTGCCACTCTATGGAGGGAAAAAAATGGACGAATGAGATTGAATTAAGTATTCCTGGGTCTTGAAAGGAAAAGAATATGGAATATAGTTTCCTTGAGAGAGGTGTGAGCTTCTTCTAAGTTAAAATTTTGCACTTTGGTCTCTTAAATGTGGGGAACAGGAAGTGAGAAGATAACTATGGCTCAGGCACTTTTCTCAGGCATGCTTGTGGTACATACATGAAGCTGAAGTAGTTTCAGCTTAGTTTCAATTTGTTTTGATGTAGGTAATTACTAGAGATGAAAACAACAACAAAAAAAACCCATGAGATTTTCTTACCCTCAAGATGAAGCAATTCTGGGAGGTCTGGCTGGTCATCACATGGATCCGCACTTTGTAACATCTGCAAGAGTTGATCCATTTTATCCTAGAACACAAATTGTGTAATTAGTGCATATGTGGTTGCAGGGGGGAGGAAATTAACACCTTCAGGATAGTAAATTAAAGCAGTTATTTACAACAGTCATTTGGATCTCTTGGGACTTGGAAATCATCTAGACTAACTTTTAATAAAATACAAATCATACATGCTACTTTACAGCAATAAAGATGCTTGAACAAGGATAAGCCAAATGATAAAAATAATTAGCAGTATAGAACGTGGAAGTGGAATGTGCAGAATACCCCTTTATTCCTAGAAGTCCTTCTAAACTGCATTTGATGAGCAGTTTCTATTTTTCCATTCTAGTTATTACATATGCAATACTACCACCTAGTGGGATTAGTGCAAATGTTTTGACAGAATACATTGAGAGAGTACTTTAAAAAGAAATGGGTACTTTAAATTTACTGAAAAACTATCCTGCATTTTGTAAGTGTATGAGGCCTATCAGCACATAAGCAATGCCATTACTAATTTAAGATGATGTTTGGAGAGGTTACATGGTTGACTTCCAAATAAGACATCCTTGATTAAGCAGTTTAAGTGCAACCCATTTATAAAAATACAAAAGGGTGGAAAATTAACAGGCTCTTTGAAAAGTATCTCTTGGAGCGAACTATATTGCTTAACCAAACATTATATGTAAAAGATCACGTTTTAGCTGAGTGGTATCAAATAAATAGCCTTTAACAGGCCAGAGTTTTGTAAGTTGTAACTACGTGGAAACTAAACCCATGTTTTTCTTCCTTAACCCGGCAAAAAGCAGGAAAAAGCCAAATGAACTACTTCCTTAAAAATTATTCTACGGTCATTTTAAAAACAAAACAAGACACTAAAACATAAACTAACGTGGAATAACAGAAGACAAAAGCTGGAAGGCACCTCACGGCAGGCCTGAGATAAGCTATTTCGGCAGATTACAAACTAACCTATCTCTCTTGGGACGAAAAAGTACTTGAGGCAGGAGTTAAATAGGACTTTAGGAAGGCAGTAATTGATTTTTCATTTCAAAAAACAATGACAGAATCCTAGCTGAGAAAAATGGAAGGTCATGAGAGGGAAAGAGAAAAATTCTGAAGAGAGCAGTTTTAAGCCCCCCCTGGGAGAGAAAGAAAAGGAAAAAAAAAGAAAAAGGAAAAAAAAAAGCCAGGGAAAACCACCATGGGCTGAGAGTTCCTGGGAATCTTGCAGAATCACTGTGGTGAGATTGTGCGAATGTCACTAAATATGACTTACATAGCAACAAAATGCTCACAGTTCTCAGAAAAGGAAAGAGATCTTTTAGACTGGGGAAAGACAGCGGTGGTTATACTGGAAATAAATCTAAGCCAGCATTCAAGATGGGTATCTCTGAGGTATCCTGAAGTGCTTAAAACAAAACTTGAAAGCAAATGGTCACTCCAACCAAGCTTCTAGCTTGGAGGTGAACAGCCCTAAATGGAATCCAGTATCCAAATTCAGTTTCAAAAATTCCTAAGAACTTCAAGACACATGAACAAATTAGAATACTGCAGATCTATTTTATTTTTTTTAATTAAATCAACTTCACTTTCCCATTCTCTTTTGATTATGTTCTCCTGATTTTTCAAATTGTTTTTGAGGTACAGGATGAAAAGTTTAAACACCACATATTTAAATGTACCACCATTGAAAATCAGTGCTTGTGTCACGTCACACTTACTTCATCAATATAAACTGGTTCAGGTTCAGGTTCTATTGTCTCTACTTGAACTTCATCACTGAACTGCACTGTTTTCTTCTCAGATTTCACTGCAAGATAAACAGACAGGTTTTATTTTATAAAATAAAAATAAACAAAACAATGACATAAATGTTATACATCTAGCATGTTGCCTAAATTTTTTGCATTTCAAACATCTACTGTGAAACTTTAAAAAATTAGTATTTTGTTGACTTCTGAATGCCAAAAGCATACCACAGACTTAAACAATTTCCATAAACAAATCTGTAAATTGCATTAGAAAGACATCAGTTCACACACGGTCAACAGAAACACATCCTAGCAAGTAAATGTCTTTATTGTAGTCTCCCTGCATGTAACATACTTATTAATAAGTCATCAGAAAAACAGACTGAGAGAGAGAGAGTGATTGGAAGAAATAAGGCTAATGAGTCAGGTTTAAGAGAAAACTGGTAAAATCCTTTATGACAAACTGGAGCCTTTTCTCCAGAGCAAAGTATAGAATCAAAAGTTCTCAAATTTTGCTATTTCTTCTCCGTCAAATAACACCTGCAAAAGCATCTCACTCCTCTATAGTGGAGACCACAACAAAAAAAGCTGCCAAATACTACTCTTATCATACTACTCTTATCAGTTAGACATAGAACATAGAACAGATGACTCCTACAGCATGCAATTCTGCTGACCTGCTCATTTCTTTGGCACACTCATATTGCAATCACAGGAGACCCATCTTGCAAAGCCATCATATTTACAGAAATCAGTTCTAGCATCTTAAAACCTTGTCAAATGTTTAGTATTTTTAATAAATATTTAGAGTAGGTTAGACTGACATAAATAGATAAAAGAAGAAAAACAGTATGCAGAAAAAAAATTCTTCCATTATGCACGCATACATACCTACACTATGTAGGTTTCTTGAATTGTCTGAACAGTGGTAATCTGTCTCTGACTCCCATCTGGCCTGGGGCCTTCAGTTTTTCCTTGATCAGAAGTGTACCATTGCAACCAGGCAAAAAGGCAATTTGGAAAACACCTGCTGTTGCTTATATTTATCTAGTTGTTAAATGAGTCTCAAGGAAGCTACTGACAAAGCGAGCAGTAGACAGCATCATGTTTTTCAGCACATGCCTGTTTAGGCAACCTTGGTCTGACATATGAAGATATGACTGTTTTTTCTGAGAGCACAGCAAGGGCTCCTCAGTTTTACTTCGACTATCACATTAACTTGCAACTGAACTCTATCATAAGGGAAAGGAAATAGGAAAAGTACATTACTACAGAAATATCCCTTGGGCCATGGCAAGACTTAACATATATACATAAATGTAGTGTTACTTACTCATTTCTGGCTCAGCAGAAAGATCAGCTGTTACAAAATTAGATGGAAACAATCCTATACCCTGATGAGTTTCACCTTTCCACCAATTTGGATCACTAAAGATAAAAAAATAATTAACTCACACAGAATTTTCCCAAGAATTGCACTGTACAAGGCATTTATATTACTTGTACATAAATAGAATTTGTATATCTGCAGAAATCTTTATACAAGAATCTTTATGCAATTACATTTGTATGTAAAAAATATAGGAGATAACTAAATGAAGTATTTAATATGTAAATATATTTTATTGCAATTGTATTCCAACGTATGCTTCTACATAGAAGATACAATTATTCTCAATTGATTTTTACAGTCTAATATACTTCTAGTAGGCATTCCATATAAATTACCTGTCATCAAGGATAGTTATAAGTTCTCCAGCTTTAAAAGTTAATTCATTGTCTTCAGCAGCCTCAAAATCATAGATTGCACGAACTTTTCGGCCCTCATGTTTGTGATTTGTTAAAAGGCTTGAGGTGCTCGGATACAAACTGGAAAGCGTTGTTTGCTGTTGCCTTTGTTCTTTTAGTGACAGCTCAATAGCTACAAAAGAAGAGTTAGTCACATGAAAATTCCCTATGAAAATGGGTTGAATGATACGAAAATTTAACTATGTGAAAACTTTTAGTATAATTCCATTCCTGTTGCATCATAATAAATGTCTCCCTTTCACTTAGAAATAATGGTAAAAACCAAAAAGATGTTTTACAACTAGAGAGCACAATCCTGCCTATAGATCTACTGAGGCTTTCAACACAGACGGATGAATAAATAGCACTTAAGCACAAACAGGATAACTCAGTGAAGTAATCCATTTTTTATTATATTATTGTTATTATCTTGGGCTGATGTAAAGTATTTATATTCCTACTAGCACATACATGATGTTCAACTTTTCCAGACCACTTGAAACGCTAAAAAGTACAGCTATTCAGGTACACATTGCTTCTCCGTTAGATTAAGAGTCTTTCGCCTGAATACACAAAATCAGAGAATCACACAGATTGGTTATGGTTGGAAGACACCTCTGGAGGTCATCTTGTCCAATCTCCTGGTCAAGCAGGGTCACCTAGAGCTGGCTGCCCAGGACTATGTCCAGACAGCTTTTGCATATCTCCAAGGATGGACACTCCACAACCTCTCTAGGCAGCCTGTGCCAGTGCTCAGTCACTCTCACAATAAGTAAGTGCCTCCTTAATTCATAATTAAGAAAAAGATTTTTGCTTAGACAAGCAGAATTCCATCCATTCCTGTTCTCTCCCTATCATTCCCAGAATAATTTTACACTTCTTGGTCATTTTCAATTAAACTTGACTGAGCAGAAAGGTTTCACTCATATTAAACTCTTCCTTTCACAAGTTTGTGAAAAAAAAAAAAAAGATCGTGTTTAAGAAGAGACAGAGTGGGACACAAAAAACAAGAGAACATTAGAGAACCCATGCAGAATCTGAACCTTGGAGACACAAATGCCTTGAAATTCCTTGAGTTGATCCTTTGGCGGATCAACTGTTGAAGAAACAATTAGTAACATATTAAGATGGGCTAATGACAATTTAAATAAAACAATGCTACGTTAGATAATAGCTAAAAAAAAAAAAAAATCTATCAAATATGAGAAACCACAAACACCCACCAGCTACTAGCTCAAGAACTTCACTCGTATAGTGTTACAACTTTAAGCCCAAAGCCATGCCACATACAACAGCTAACATTTGATGTCTTTTCATTGCTGAAGTTTGACCTCAAAAAACAGTATCTAGACCATAAAGATCAAACCACTCTAAGAATAACTCTTCACATGTTTCTGGTATAGGATCATTAAATGACCTTTAAATATACCTTAGTACAACAGTAAATCAAAAGAAACCATCCTAGTTTTGTCTATTGGGACTGCAGCGAGATATTTAACAGCCACTTACGTTTACAGCAATCAAAGCCTTAAAGTATACTACAGAAACACTATTCAAAGGAATAAAAGTTTAAAGTAGTATACCCAAATTACTTGGCATGCAACTTATAGTATAATCCTTATTTTCTCCTTCCATCGAATGTTTAAATTGCAAATGAATGTGCTTCACATGCCCCAGGAAGAGGGAAAATCCAAGTGCAGAACTTGTATCAAACAGTTCCATAGTAGAGCATATCCTTAACATGAGATTTTGCAGATTTTTTACTGTGTTGTTTCAGTTTGGCAAGGGGAAAAAAGAAGTGAAAATCAGTAATTTTTCATATTTTTACCCATAGAATAGTTTTAATCTCTAACCCTCCAGGAAGGGTACAAAAAGAAAGGAATAGAAATCATAACCACAATCCACAAATATACTATTCACATAGAGGAAGGAAGCAAAATATTTATTTCCTGCATTATTTGATATTTACCAACATATTCATCAGGTCAGCAAGTAAACGCGCTCACCTTTAGCTAAATCCTCCTCTTCCTTTTTGTTGGCTACTGTACCAGGATCTTTGGCAACTAGAGCTGGACTTGCCTTTGCCTGTTCAGCAGCCTAGCCATAAGTGAAAGATGTAAAAATTAATTCAGCAAAAACTGACAATGCATTAAGTTCACCATTTTGATTTGTATTCATTTGCAATATAAAAATCTAAAGTAAATCAGGGCATTTTCACCCCTCAAAGGAATGTTTTAAGACAAGAGAGATTTCATTTTGTTTGCCAAACACATTATAGAATTCAAGACTACAAACTGTAAAATACAGAACTGAGGATAAAAGGAGTTTGTGATACCCTTTTAGAACAACCACAAAATTTAATATACCTGTGAACCAATAGCTGGGAAAGTAACTCCTTGCTCCTTAAGATTTTTTATCATAGCAGATATTAAACTAAGCTGTGGGTCATTCTTGAATTCATCAGTCCATTCCACCATAAGGGCTTTCAGCTTTTCACAAACTTTTGGATGACCCTGCAAGAACAGCAGAAACTAGTTAAACAATGTAGGAATCTGTTCTTAATTCCTTAACTTCAAATAATTTCATGTTGCTGTCAATATAAACTATATAGACATTCTATTCTGAAGTCACTAAGGGATACTAAATGTATCACTAAGGGATATCTTTATTTATTTATTTATTTATTAGAAGGGGAGAATACTCCAACAGCATTGTGTTTGTATTAGTACAATAAGTACTAGGCCCAAAATAAGTAAAACAAGGTTATATAAAAGCCCTGTATTATCTCCATTTCACCACATCTGTATTTAGTGTTTCACTGCTGTTATTTAATGTAAAAATGAATTTGCATAGTTATAAATTAACACACCACACCCCACCTCCACCAGACAGAATACATAAGGAACTGTAGAGTGAAGCAACATTCGGGCAGTTCTTTCTCACAGCCACAGCCTTCTCAGTAATCTTGTATCCTCTCCCCCACCACCAGATTTCCAGTCTTCCAAAAGCAGATCCCACTGCACCTTCAGATTACCCCAGTTCTGAGTCTGATTGCACTTTTCTATGAATTGTATAGATCAATTAAATACATTACCTTATTCAACACATTGCTTACTTCACTGGCAAAATCTCTTGAACAGACTTCTAAATGAAAGATTTTACCACAGTTTGACACACATGCTCCTAGAAGCTGAAGAAAGAAAGATTAGAACTTAGGGAAGATTTTTTGCAACCTAACTTTTCAGGAAGGAAAGGCACTATATTAAAAAGAACCTACTGTTAATGCTTGCATAGCAACATGAGGATCTTTATGGTTCACTCTCTTCATAATAGAACGGAGACAGTCCTTAGGCCTAAAAAACACAAGACAGATTTAAAAATATGTAATGGAATGAACATTTCCTATTGCACACAGGACAGCATGACAACGCTAACAGACAGCAAGCTCTCCCAAACATCGTCAGTAAATTATTTAGGAGCTTGTAAGTGCAACATTAAAAAAAATAAATTAACACCATGAACAGTTGCAGCCATTTCTATCTGTAGGATTGCTAGCTCTCTTAGTCATCAAAACCTCTCAGTAAATTATGTTACCTTGTATAGTTAGTATTACTGTAAATACTCAAGAAATGCATAAAATCCCTTTCAATTAGAGAACTGTAATACTTTGTGGTCCGTGCACCTATCCTCTATATTTCACATACATATGTAAGAACATTTGCTTCCATACTGGTTAGCAACACCCTTTTGCTACTTTTTTTAAATTACCACCATTACCTTCCTCAGAGTCTCTTTTAATCTACAGAATAACATTTATAAAGAAGATATGCAATCAACATACAAGTGCTAAAAAATTGTTAGACGTTCTACAATTAAATACAGAATTCAACTCTTACCTATGTTGTGGTAGATACAAATAATGTGAAGGAAATTTAAGGAAGAATTTGAATGGGAGTTTCAGACACAGTCTACCATATTAAAATCTGTGTGAATTTCTGTTACTTTGTTCTGTCTTTAAAGGCGGTGGAAGGCTGACTGAGGCTGGGGTAGGAACTATCATGGGTGTACAAGCATTACCTGTTGAATGGCCCTGAAAAAATTATCCTGAAAGAGGGTAAGTAGGGAAAAAGGAAAAGAGAGGGCAAATTTAAACTAAGATTTTATGCATTTCTGGAGTATTTATAGTAACTTTTTTTTTTAAGCAAAATTATTTTTCTGTTGAACTGATATCCAAGACCTAACATGAAACTTAGGTATGTTACACCACTGCTTGGCTATACTATATTTGGCAGCGTCTACATTTTACAGAAATGTCCACCTCGTATTTACTAGTACTAATTATAGAAAATGCTGTCACACAGCAAGACTATATATCACTCAGTGTATACCTTCATATAACCAATTATTACAAATGAAGGCTATAAGGCAAGCACTGCCTTTTATCTATTGATTATCCAAGACTTCTCCTAAGTTCACTTTAATCGACAAGGAATACATGCTAAAATTTTCAGAAATAACTCCTTTTTTTAACCATTAATTTACGAGTAGGACTACCAATGTGATATATGAGCAAGCACAAAAAAGTGTATGTCCATTAATTGTTAAGCCAGGATTTATAAAGGTAGGGTGAAGGATCAAGAGCTTAGCAATTTAGGAACAGGTCCACTAGCATAAGATTTTTTATTAAGGGATGCAAAGTCTTATTAAAAACTAATAAAGTAACAAGAAAGCCTCAAAGCCAAATGATCTTCCACATGTGTAAGTACAATTTTGAAAAAGTAAAAAACACAACAAACCCCTCAGTAATTCATAAAAACACCTTAAAAATAATCAATCTATTTGCTTATGCATTTAACAGAAATGATCAATATTTGAGTGTTAATGTTTTAACATGCTCAAATGTTTTACAAAAACATCTTTTGATTACATCTACACCAAAAAAAGAAAAGGCTTACCAATGTTTAGTCACACAGACTAATCGCTATTCTAGACAGAACTTGTATTCCTTATTTTTACTTCAAATTGATTCATCGTAAGATTAATTTGTAAATTATGAGAAGCACTATGCAGAAATCAGAGGGAAGGCACGCACCCCGTTGAGAACAAAATTCTATCTATTTATAAGGCATCTCTCAAGACCATGCTATAGAAGTATTGGGCCACACTCCTGCTCCAATGATTCTACAAATCAAAATTTCATAGGCAGCACAGTGAGTGGGAATAAGAAATCATTAGGGGGAAAATAGGGGAAGATACAATAGAAGCTATGGTATTATATACTAATATATCCAGAAAACATTCATAATAAATTTCAGTTTTAGTTTTAGAGAGGAAAAAATAACGTATTTGATTATGTTTTATTTAACAAAGACAAAATTAACAGCAATTGGAATCTAAAATACTACTCTGCACAAAACATTTCATATATTTTTCAGGAATTTATTGTTCATTTACAGTCTAAGGTAGTGGGGCTCAAGACTACGCAGGTGACCCAGTTTTCCTCCTTGCTCCTTTAGAAACAAGCTAGTCAAAGAGCTTCCTGGTCAGCCTGTTAGACATACACTGCAATGACTATGTAAAATCCTACTGAGANGGGGGAAAAGAAGTTCGTTTGGAAGACTGTCAAGTAAGCAATTTGACTGTTCTCTCTTGTATGAACAGGCACAAAAGCAACCAAAGAATCAGCTAACCAGAATACTGACTCACTGAGGCAGTGATTAATCCATAAGGAATCAGGACAAAGTTAGGCAAGCAGCAATACAGACAAACCATTTCTCAATGACAATTTTTCAATACCCACCCCCAATAGAGAGTGCTGCAATGAACATTTATGTTTCCTCAACCATTGGTGTATTCTCACAGTGGCTGACTTCATTTTTTTTTCAGCCATCAATTTTATTAAGTAACTTTTCTGGAGAAAAACTGAAGTTGTGGTCGTTTCAAGCATAAAGACTGATATGTCTCATTAAGTAAATACAAAAGGTACAACCATCTCAAAGCCAAATGCAAACAGAATTCGACTCAGGAACTGGCTAGCACTGAACTGACCGACGAAGGAGGAGTGCTTCATGCTAAAATATACCATACGTGGCCTTTAATTTTCCCTTTTATTCTGCTTAATGAATCATTCAAATTTTGTAACGTTATTTTACCCAGAGCTGCCAGACTGTAGATTCAGCTGTATAAGCATTTCCACTGCAGAAAACCAACACTATGCAAAAATCTATACCTTTCCTGTAATCAGATATTTTTAAATGCTGGTAAAATACAAGTTTTTTAAATAAAACAAGTTTTCAATAATGCTGTACAAAAACAGAAAAAAAAGATTGCCTCTAATGGCACAACCTTTGTTTTAATCATGTAATCATGTTTCCATGTTGAAAAGGGAACTTGCTCACTGAACTACCAATATTCCCCAGAAATGGGATGCAAACAATGTCACATGCAACTGCTGAGCTGTATGAGTTCATAAAACAAATTCAGAGATTCAAAAAATGCATTGATTGTCTCATAGCTAGACAAATTTACATCATCTTAAGCACCTGATATGTGAAACACACAGAAATTATCCAGTTAATTCCACACTACATATGGCAATACTTGATATATGCTATTGTAAACAATGCATGTTATTAAAAATATTGCTGAATCTACTGTCTTTCCAGTGTTTTCTATGAAAATTCCGGCATCAACTCTAATCAATTAGATTTTGAAATTCACAAAAAAAAAAGAGAGAAAATAAAAAGATTCAGTAGAATTCTAATTTGCTAAAACCTGGTTTAGTTGGCTGGATTAAGGGAAGAAAGATAACTTTTTTAGCTATTGGCAATTCTCTGAAACAAAGGTATTGCATTGTAAAAATTAACAGTAGCAATTCCGTTACTTAACTGTAACTAATTTATCTTAAGAGAAAATGTAGCACCTTTGTAGCATAATAGATTTCCAACAATTACTCTGGATGCAAACAAGTTGTTGGCAGACCTAAATGAGATAATGTGCCACGTAACACTGTGGGGCAAAAAGCACCACTTAATGAAGAACAGTCCTTCTAGTCTACTGTGGCCTCGTGTAAGATGATCTACATCTAAAATGCTGCAGGCATACAATGGAGCTTACAGACTGGTACAAAGAAAACCCATAAAACAGAGATTTTATAATCTAAACTTCTGCCAAGAACAGTATCAGACAGGTTGTATTGGACCAGAATTTGTTAAAAGATTAAAGCAGATCCCAGTTAAGAAGACTAGCATCCTTGCCACAGGAACTTAAATTGCAGGAGAATTTCACACAGTATAGCATATCTCATTTAAACTTCTTAATAGGGGAACTTTGTCTTGCTTTACCTTCCTATGGCCTAACATAATCCATCAAAACAAAGAAAACCCACTATCAGCAAATTTTAACAGAATCTGAATTTAAGCAACAAGTCAGCTGACAGCCTATTACAAGCAGGGTAAATATAACAAAAGTTAAAGTCACAGCCAGGATCAAACCACTGTTTTATTAAAAAAAAAAAAAAAGAAAAAGCAAACACAAAAAAAACAAAACCAAACAAACAAAAAGCACAAGTCATAACAGAAATTCCAGCTCTCCCAGAGAAATTTACCAGATCTCTAGCTTTGTCTGTACTCCCAAGAAGCTGTCTCTTGCAGCTACATACATTTGAGCACTGTTCAGGCTAAGTTGCTGTGAGACTCAAATCTTGCCTGTGGAAATGCTTCCAGTGATTAAATAGAATACTGAAGCCTCCAATAATACAGTTATTGTTACAGACTCGGCACCAAAATGCACAAGGAGCAGAAATGCAGTTTTACGTATACAGACTAATATGAAACATTATTAACAACTTGCCAGCTGTTATCTTAACTACAGTTATACACAACAGCACAGAAGTCTCAATATGCCAAGCTATTTATAAGCACTCCTCTAGAGACCATCTCTGATCCCAAGGAATAAGCTTATTTGCAAACCTGCCCTTTGGAACAAAAGTCCCAGGTGGGAATCTGCTGTCTGGCATCATCTCGTACTGTTTCCCACAGTTTTACAAGGCGATCCAAGTCATTCTCAGAGAAGACTTTAACTAAATAGCAGCAATGGCAAAAGTATCTTCTTGAGGCTACTCCTTACCTGAATTAGTACAGGGAATGCTTGGAGAAGATGTATTTAAAACATTTCCAAAGTGTAATACTACACTGAATAAAAACACTATAGATGCACCAAAATAACGTCTTTAAACTGTATTTTTATTTGCTAACTCAAATTATACTTTAACTTTCCATGTCCAAGAAACAAGTGCATGCATAAATTCTATGCAAGAGCTCCATAAAGAATCCATAATGGAAGCATTAGCAGCCCATATTAAGATGTGTTTAATTTAATGTCACATTTTCAAAATGTACATTTATCAAAGCCCTGATGTCAGAGAATACCTTCTCAAAACAAAGGGAAGAAACACAGAACCTCGTTGCTTTCTGTGACAAAGACTCTGGTGGCGACGACAAGGGAAAGGCAGCAGATGCTTTATACCTTGGTTTTAGCAAAGTTTCAGCATACAGTTGAAACTCCTTATCACCCAACTGGTGAAATATGGGCTGGATAAAAGGAAACAAGTTAGGTGGAAAACTGGCTGGCCTCCTAAGCTCAAAGAGTTGTCACCAGTGGTGCAAATTCCAGCTAGTGGGCAGTAACTAGCGAGGTCCCTCAGGGATCTCGCAGGGAGGCAGGGCAGGGCTACTACTCAGAGGGATCTGGACAGGCTGGAGAAATGGGCAGACTGGAACTTCATCAAGTTCAACAACAGCAAGGCAAGGTGTTGCACTTCGGATGGTCTGCACCAAAGGCCAGGAGCTGACCACCTAAAAAGCAGCTCCCCAGGAAAGGATCTGCAGGTCCTATTGGGTGACAGGTGTCAGCAGTGCAGCCTGGCAGCAAAGATAACCAAACCACATCCTGGGTCAAACAAGTGGTCAGCACAGCCAACAGGGCCAGGGAAGTGATCCTTTCCCTCCATGATGCACTTGTAAGATTCCATCTGGAGTACTTTGTCCAGTTTGGGGCTCCCCAGTGCAAGAAGGATATTGATGCACTGCCGTAAGTCCAATGGAGGGCTGCCAGGATGGTCAGAGGAGAGTCACGTACAAGGAGAGATGGAGAGCTGCTTTCAGTTTTGAGAAGAGTGGATTAAAGGGGACCTTACTGCTTTCTACAACTAATTAATCACAGAATACACAGAAGATGCAGCCAGACTCTTTCTTAGAGCTACACAGTCATAGGACAAGATGCAACAGGCAAGTTGGAGCAGGGGAAATTGTAATCAGATTGCAGGATTATTTATTTATTTACTTAGTGTGAGGGTAGTTAAATACTGAAACATGTTGCCCATAGAGGTTGTGGAAACTCTGACCTTGGAGGCATTCAAGACTTGACACAGTCCTGAGCAACCTGATCTAATTAGACCTGTTTCGAGCTGGGGGGTTGGACTAAATGACCTCTGGAGGTCACTTCCAACCTAGATTATGATTGTGTAAGAAAAATCCCTAATGAAGTCTCCTGGGTTTACAGTACCACTGCTAAAACATATCAGTTTATTTATTCTGTTACACTGAGGAAAAGCTGCTGTACACAAGTACTAATTTTAACAGATCAGCAAATACCTCCAAGGAAAGAATTGCAAAATATTTGAGCAGAAAATCCATACATTTTCCTTTTACTTGTTACAAGTTCAAGTTAAATTGAGCTGTTGCAAAAGTCTATACAAGATAACAAAAATTTCATTCCTCTCATCTGAATATGAGACTGAAATAACAAAATTTAAAAAGTTTGGGGAGGAAATTTCTGAAGTCACTTACCCTGTGCGTGACTGTCCAACTTTATCACAGATGTCTAAGATGAGGCCCCAGTCCTCTGCAGTGTTCATCTCACTGGTTGCTTTCTCTGATGAATAAAGTATAAGCAAATCAAAAAGTATATCATAAAGTATATAAGCAAATCAAAATATGTATTTTAAAAAAAGATAATTTACCAAAATTATCAACAAATACGTTGTAATGTTACCTCTTTGTATATTGCTAAATGCATGACAAATCCCTATATTTAAAAAAACTCATACATTAAAACTGTCATACCTAATACTTTTTAATTTTCAAATGTGCACTTGTGGCCATGAATTTAAACTCATAAGCAAATATATACTTGGGGGTTGTTTTCCCACATAATAAAGATATACCCAGAATGTGACAGAAGTAGTATAACTGCCAACAGATTATTTTCTTTCTCATTTAGAACTATAAAGTTTAATAGGATATGAATACCCAAAGCATTAATTCACTGCTTGCAGAGTCAGATACAACCACATTTACCACTTCCTCAGACACTAAAATGCTGTGTCATGCAGTTCCTTTCTATGCATTACAATTCAACAAGGAAGATTCAACAATTCATTAATAATCACTCAACTTTTATCTCCCCATTCTCATCTCTGCTTTGGATGATATATTCCACTGTGTCTTTTCAGCTATAAAGACAGCTAAACCAAAGCTAATCTGATAGAAGCCACTGGGACTCTTCCTTCCAAATCTTTTGAATAGGACAAGAAGAGTCCCTGCTGAAGAGTGAAGAAATAGAGAGGGTAGGTGGAGAAGAAATAGATTCCAGTTGAAAAAAAAAAAAAAAAATAGAGAGTCCCCCACTATTTCTCCCCCAGAAAAGCTTAGGTACACAGAGACTAACAATAAATAAAAGTAAATAAATAAATAAAAGAAACTGAGCCTTACACTGCAGATCAATGGAAGATTATCTAAACACTGATAGATCAGATCAGGCCTGGAGAGCATAAGGGAATGCACAAGCAGTTTCCATTATTCACTAAACAGGAAAATGAGCACAGAATAGTACACAAACTTGTTTCCCATCCCCACTTCATCTAATATTCACCTCTTAATCTACAAAACATAAAATATGCCTCAGAAAAGTGTACCACCCCTCAGGGAATGTCTCAGACTACTTAGTTTTATGAAAGGAAGCAAAGATTTCCCATAAAAACTTATCTGCCAGGAAAGATTTGTTATCCATATTAGCACTTGCAAGACTTCAGAGAAGAGAAAGACAAAACAAAATATCTAATCTCGAAAAGTTACTAGGAACTATTCATCCCAAAGTTGATGTCTTGTCCTTATAAATGAGTTTCTCTGTCCTACAAATTGAAGTCAGGTTACAGTTAATTAGTTTCTTGTTCAGAACAAAAATGCAGAAAAGCAAAGCTCTATGGATATGTGCTCTTACAGTATTTCTGAGGAAAAATTAAACACTGCTATATACAACTAGAATGATAACACATCAGTTGTACTGCCTGATGCAAGGAAAACAGCAAAGCAGCAGAGGGAAATCCTAAACAGAAGTTAAGTTACAATTCTATATGTTCTCTCAGATAAAGTAAAAGAGAACTGCCTCTTCTCTCTAAACTGAATCGGACAACATGTTTGATTACAAAAAATGGTTATAATCAACAAAAATATTAAAAATTCTGGGTAGACACCTGCTAACATCTAGCACTAAGATACACCAGCTGATCAACAAAGCACTTTATTTTTCTTTCAGTCTACTGTTGTTCCAAATCATGCTTAGGGCTTGTATAGCTAACAATCAGAAAAAGTCTTGATTTTTAAATCTTGTTCATAAAGGAAACATGTCAACAGTGAAGCAAAAATTGAGAGGAATGCCATAATGGCAGAATCCACTCAGCACACCAAATAAAAATGCCCAAACATGAGAACAGAGCAATAAGACTGTACCCTGCTAATACCAGTTAACATCGTTTCTTTATTCCAGAATTACAGTTCTTTAGCTGGGGATACCTTATAAATACAAGCAAATGAGACAGGGCGCGGGTAAAAGACAAGGAAAAACCCATAGCAGAACCATGAAATATACTTTTCTTGATTGTTATTTATCATTTTAATATAGCCAGCTCTCAGTCATCTGTATGCAGAATACTTGTGCCACACATGGTGAGACACCTGAACTGAATGCCTTGCACAGAGCCATCACAGGCCAAGACAGGCTTCTGTAATCAGTCTGAGAGCACAGCAGCTGTACTGCTTCCAAAGCCAGCCTCAAGTCTGAGGCATCAAAACTGCTTTTTTGAAACACGGAGCCTAAGTGGAGCTGTAGCTGAGCTGAAGGTGTGCCTACATGACATTCCCAAAACTGAAAATAGCTGATAAGCACAGTCCAGAGACACACAAAGCAGACTGCATGGAGGCAATTTAGTACCAGGACTACACTGGTTCACTTGGAGCAGCTCCAGTCAAAGCGTGCCTGCATGATTCTCTCCAGAGCTGTAAGTTCCCACCAGGCTCAGAGCTCACAGGCAGCCTCACAAACCCACACCGTTCACTCACGCCTAACGTCATACTTCAGTTAGCACATCCTTCAGCAGTCAGAGCTGAGAAATCCAATGGAACTGAGACTTTGACCTCTTCCATTGTTCTACATAACAGACAGTTGTCTGTACTTTTGGCAACAATTGATCCTTCTTTCCTTACAATGTCATTAGAGAGAAATGGCATGGCAATTGGTTACGTTTTTACAAGCCAAACAGTAAAAAAATGCATGCTTAACATTTAAAAATAACAACAAACTGTCTCTGATGCTAAGTTAAATAGTTTGGCTAAAACTGAAAATAAAATGGTGATTGATGAAATCCCTGATCCATATCAACCACACCATTACAACCTTCATTTTAATTCTCAGTAAGAATATTTTGTAAATTTATCTACAAATACAATTACAAGTTTTCTATCATGGCTACATTCCTTCTTGGAAGTTGAACTTAGTCCTGCATAAAAATTGCCATTTGCTTGCAACACCTTTCCCCTTGTTGGTCAGGATATTTCCTCCACCAACACACACCAGATAGTTTCTTACTAAATTTCAGTCCAAACCCAGTTTCATTGTGTATTTTCTGTCTTCTGTAGTAACAAGCACCATTAATTCCCTTGGATAATAAAATTAACTGTAAGACATGAGAAAAAAAAAATGCCTCTAGAGTTTTCATTAAATTCTGTCTCAAACAAGGGCAGTTAAAAGTTAACAGCATACTGTGAATGTTAGCAGTACACTATCTGACATTGACTGCCCACAAAAAAGGCCACTATCTCTGTCAGAGCATTAGCGAGTGACTATCACCTTTCACCACTCTGGGAACAGGAGCAACGAAGACACTTTGACAAAATTCCTATGTTGCATCAGTGTTTTGTAGACAAAATTATGACTTAAAGCCACTTAAGTTAAATTACTTACATTATTATCACTTAAAATCCATGAATGCTCTCTCTTCTAACAGAAGGTACACATTCACAGCCAAAAAAAAACCTTTATATACATTCACTATTTGCTTACCCTGACTAACAGCTGGCACCCTACCAGCCTTCAGGTACAGCTGACATGTCACTGTCAGAATCTATCTTAGTACCAAAACTGACTGTGATAGGGAGGGAAAAACAGACATTCATATTTAAAGTCTTAGGGTAGGTTAGCACAGGAGACAGAAGATAACTTAAACTAGAAACGTTCTTCATCTTCCATCTCAGACCAAAAATAATTCTGCCATAGCAATATTAATGTTTACTTCAGACCCTATCCCTTCCACCTCATCATTGCTACAAAATCTCTCATTCAACTTAGTGAATATTGAGCCAGGATCAGATAACTTTTCAGACTTTACTAAAACAACTTTAAAGACAGCCCTGGCTCCTTCATGTAATCGGTGTTCTTTAAAAATTATTAATGCTATACCAAACACAAAGGAAAACAGGACTACGTGACACAGAGGTATACACGATCCCATAAAGCTGTATCACTCAAATTCGAGGCATTGTTTTCCTAGCACAAGCAAGCCATACAAATTAATGTGGTAACTTTAACCAGTGCAAGATTATAAAATCTTACTCAGATTGTAGGTTTTAAATTTTATGACTGCTTCCCCCCCCCCCTTTTTTTTTTTCATTACAGGTCTGCAACTTTCACCTTGTTTTTTCTAGGAGTTATTTTAAATTATTTTCTTTCTATTCCACAAAGACAGACACACAAAGTGGTAAGCACCATCATTTCAGAGGAAAATACTTAGAACTATGGCTTCTTTGGACAACAACAATAATGACAACTCTGCACAACATAAGAATAGCTTTCTAAATAACTTCAACGATTTATTTAATTCCTAAAACAAAAGCAAGACACACAAAGCAAAACCATCACATTTTTCAGCCACTTTGCAAAGCACAGAGCATGGGATCACTAGGCTTCTCCCTTTATACTTCTTTTGTACACAGAACACTAATCATACCAAGCCAGACCAATTCCACCTTGCCCAACATTCAGCCTCTAATATATATTATACCTAAAGAAGCAGATGCCTAGGAAAATATAAAAAAGAATAAGGTAAGCATTAGTTGTACTTCCCTACAACACACCTTTCAGCAACCAACAATTTGCAGCTTCGTAACTCCTGAGTCAGAAATGGTGCTTCAACCGCATAAATCACGTATAAAACAAATAAATAAGAAAGTGTTCTGAAGCAAAATGCACGTCCTCTGATAGAAATCTCAGCTGTGTCTGTATCTTCAAAATTTCTCAGTAAGTTCTAGAACATAATATCCTTCAAATAAAATATTTAGGTGATGAAATCATACCTCCAAACATATATTCTATCTTCTTTTTTTTTCCCAACTAAACCTCTGAATAAAATTTATACAAACCTGGACATCATCTGCCTTCTAAACAAAACACCATTCCTCAGTATAAATTGTGTTTAGTCTCACTGAAATAAAAACCAAGGAGACAATATTACAGCTACTAATCAGAAGCCAGGCCAGAAAGATCTAACTACATGAGTTACATCACTTACACTTTGGTTGTGGTGAAAGTACACACGCTTTTGCATGGGCTTTTTGGGGATACCTACAACGAGCCTCTCCTTGTGTTGTAAAGTTCATTAATCTTGTTGAGGCCCCATTTTCCTCCAATTTATACAAACATGAAGGCTTGGAGCATCAACAAAATTTTGTTTTCTCCTCTGGTTTTCTGCACTATTTAGAAATTATAACCAAAGCAAAAATATTTGCACTGTGGTTCTATTTGACTTCCCCTATTACATACATTACTGTTGATCATTTTAGGACAGAAGAAGCAAACTTTTCTCTGAAGAAAAAATAATTTCCTAATAATTCATAATTGTCCTAAAAGACATTTATCATCAGATTTATAAAGTACTATCAGAAAGATTAAATGTAGTACATCCTGAAAAAAGCCACTGCCAAACTTAGTGGCTGACTGTTTAGATGCTGATAAAAGAAATACAAATATTGCCACAGATTTTCTGTGCAAATATGTGCTAGTCACTTGATTTCTCTGCCTCAGTTCTGCATCTTAACAATAGCATTTTACTGTCTTATTAGCATTTTGCAAGATTAAATACTCTCATCAATGTTTGGATACTGCAGTATCCGAAGAAATGCATGATGCATTTCTTAAGGCAGAAAACATAAAAGACTACCCATTGCTAACAACACTTTTAGAGGGAAGCCTTGGCCAGTTTCAGCTTCCTAAGCTTTAGATTCTACTGAAGTTTATTTTTTAAAAAAAATCCAATCTTAGAACTGAGCTATTTCTCTGCTACAGTCTCAAGATGTTAAAACTACCTAGAAATTCAAGAAATAATAAAACCACATCAAAAAGCTCCCAAACCCAACACTTAAACGTATGTGATTTGAAGCAGTTAAAACAAATGAGTAAAAACTGTCAGAATATTCTACTAAACTAAGGTTTCATGGACATAATTCTATTTCCCCAGTTGCACATGTCCAAAATGAAATACTGAAGTTCTCATTAATCGAAGTTACAAAGAAAAGAATGGCTACAGAAAGCCTTCACAAAAAGTCTAAAGAAAGTCTTCACTCACAGACTAAAATTACAACCAGTTTCTAGCATGTTAAGAAATCCTCAAAAATCCATTATGTCAATGTAAACACCACAGAATTAACCAAAAAATTCAACACTCCCCTCAGCCTTCTCTCCTCCTCTCCCACTGAAAGTCTTGTTTTCTTCCCAAGGCTAAATAAATAACTTTCCCCCTCTCTATATAAATGCAAATACTAAAATTCCAAAGCATTGTAAAAACATAAATGTAACTACTTCATCTCTTCAGTATAGTTTCAATACTTCTGAAAGACTGAAACTGATTGCCAGTTTTTCTTTCTTTTTGCAGTCACTCGCCAGTTTTTCTTTCTTTTTGCAGTCACTCGCCAAGAAATTCTGATTACATACAGTTCCACATCACTGAAGTTAAAAGTAATTCATTTTGTTCTCTTTGTCTGTCAAATAAAACGAACAAATGCACTTGTTCCATTCTACAAAAAACACCACTGCAATATTAACCACTCTGCACTTCACTAGCATGTTCAGGACTGCACAGAGTATGTCCAACCAGACTCTGTTTAGACAAGATTGAAAATAACCTCTAACGGACAATGCCAACATAGAAAGAAACCAGAATTCCCTGTTGAACCATTAACTTCCATAAAGCTATTAACCAACTTCTTCAGTTTAACTGTATCCCCAGTGCAGTATTCCTAAAAAGTCCTTATGGGAGCACTTGTAGAAGGTGTCCTATGAAAGCACTGCTATCTGATCCAAGGCAAAGCAAGCAGCGGTGACTGAGCTGACATGAGGCCACCACAACTCATTCCTTCAGAAGACTATGTAGGATCTCACCACGCATAAGGCAGCCTAGCTAAGATAGACATTGCTTACCTCAGTAAGCCGAGCAGAATGAAAACAAAAGATCTGGTAAGACAATGCTGAAAACAATAGTAAGACAAGCAGGACAAAAATAATTTAGATGTTTAGACGTCTTAGGGCAAACCCTAACAAATCCATGAAACTCAAACTACCTTTCACCCAGGAATGTTACAACAGAGCAGGAAGGTGAGCACATTAGAGATACATGAGAACGATGATGATTACTCTGTAAACAAGGTGTATCACAAGCATGTTATACTAGTAAATGGTGCCAGGATCTATTTGCAGAGCCCCACAAACCAAGCCACAGTAGAAGCAACATTTCAGAAGGAAGATCAGCAAGAGATTTAACTTTCCACATCAAATATACAATCTTATTTTTATCAGCTAAAGGAACAGATTTTACATGTTAGAGAACTACTTTGATTCTTCTGAATTTTGATATTATAATGCAGACTGTCACAGCTGAAATGAGGGGAAGCACTTAAAATGACAGCTCTTCCCTGGGAGGAACGAAAAAGAATTACCAGGAAAGTATAATCTACAAAAACTCCTTTGCCTATGGAACATACTAGGTTGGCTTCAAATTGCCCAGCTGAACTCAAAAGTCTGGTGTTTCATTTTCAGAAAGGGATACTGAAAAAGATTTTCTTTTTGGAAATTATACAGAGGGGGTATTCCACTCATTTTTATCCTATCAGTGTTGCTCTCTTTCACTGAGAATATACACCATAGGTATCTTTAGTGAGAAGTTCTTGTTTTTCATAAACATTTATAAATAACTGAAAAGGGGGTGGCTATAGCTCCTTTCCCACACATTTTCTACTCAGCCTCCCTGTTAGCTCATAGTTAATATCCTTCTTCCTAAAACAATGCTGAGAAAAGCAGTAGCCCAACTTGGGCAAAAAAGTGCCAGCCTCATGACAAGCTGAACCAATCCTTGAAATATTTCTTTCCCTTGCAGCCAGAAGTTAACTCACGGTCTGCAGTCTCCATAATTATCTGGGGTCGAGAATCTCCTCTGCAACAATTCTGCCTCCTTTTGGCAAATCTGGCCTAAACAGAGAAAAGCCCAGCTCAGAGAGACATGTAATTGGATGGTTTTGAAGATGTTGACTAACCAAGAGGATAAATCTCAAGAATAATGAGTTTAAATAGCGAGTGTTTTATTACAATAAATTGTACCAGGGGAATCACGGTCAAAGCACCTCTTACATTCTAATACATCAAACTGTATGCTGTAGTACTTTAACATCCCTACTTACCTACAATCATATGTAATTCATGCATATTATTAAATATCGAAAGAGTTGTGAGCATAAAACAATGAATAACTGCTACAGTTAATAACACATGGGAAAAATCATTTGAGGTCGCATCAAGTTGACAGTTCTACTACAGTACTAAATTACCTGCTTAATTTCCTATTACTGTAAATAGTAAACCTGAATCCTTATTTTCTTCCCACTCCTGTGGTGCCTCAAACCATTACACCAGCTACATTTACAACTAGAATAACATCTAAAGCAAATGCAAGAAGTGCCTTCGTCCCTTACTATGCATAAGTGAGAAAAATCATGCAAAACCCCCAGTGTTTTTTAAACACCTACTCTTAGTATCATGCGTGATTTTATGAGTACGCACACAAGAACCTGTATTTATCGCAGCTTATAAAATTTCAGAAATAATAAGCTTACAGCAGGGAGCAAAAAGTTCTTCCAGTTCTCTTCTTACAACAGATTAAGTTTACAATGCTTGACATCAAGTTAGAATAAAATATGCACTATATTAAGTCCAGAGTTGCAGGTTTTATTCTTGCGATAACATCTAAATGACACTTCAGAACTGCTTTGGCAGTAAGTTCTTCATCAAACCTACCCTAACCACCGCTACATGACTAATTAGCCTGTCATGACAGATTAGCAGACAGTCTTTTGGTTCTTAAAGCACATTTCACCATTATTTTGCCTTCATCAAACTTACAGATAAACCTGCATTTCTCAAGAACAATTCTCTGGGAGTAATTTTATGATTAAGGTTGTGAAATATGGCAGAAATAGACTTCCCATCAAACTAATAAGAACACCATTAATTCTAACTCCTTAAACGGAGGGTTAGAGTCTCTTAATTATAACCTCAGCAGTGTGCTGTCTTGAAGGTTTTTTCTTTTGTTAAATTTCAATATTATGTTCCTTACTTGGACACACTGTCAAAGGTTCCCAAACTTCATCGTGAAAATCCATACTGACTTGTGTCACCACTGATTAGTATCCCTTCCTGTTGAAATATTCCTAAATATGGTAAAAAGAAGGTTCAGAAAACAAAAAGTATTTGGGATTCATCCAGAGATTTGGACTCTTTGAGGATGACAATGGCTTACCTCCTCAAATCTCTGGGCAGCTTAAAGCATTCTTTAATATTAGTTTATCAGTAGCCTTAATCAACATTCTTTTGCCAATCCCACCTAAAGAAAAGGTGCCCCCCTCAAAAATCCCTGTACAAAGTTGACATTAAATGGTAAGCTATTATGAATGACCAGGTTCCACACCAGAAGCACGCTAGCAGGACTAGCCAAATACTGATGACTGGCCAAATTGAGAAATTTCTCCTTCTGAGCTGAGAGATACTTATGCTCCTCTAAACAATGGAAAACAATTTAGTTGCAGATGTGTTCTCTGCAATCCATCACCCTAAATGGTTCCAAAATCATTTCCAACTATTACATAGTACTGATTAGCTGTCCAGCAGAGGAGAATGCACAGCTATCACAGCAATACTACCAACTACACCAATGTCCAAATTCATATGAAATTAAGAACAGCTTTTGACTGCCCTCCTGCTTCAGGAATCAGATTTTCCAAAATCTTCTTGCTGGGCAAGAACAAAAGCAGAGCGCTCAAGTTTCATTCTGAGAAAAGAAATGAAAAATAACACTACTGCTTGACAACTTTTCGAAGTTTCCCGAGAACATGAGAGCTTACTTTACAGCTGATGTTATCATATGAAGCCTGCCAAGAAGTTCATCCAGATAATAGCACATTCCCAAGGGGCCTCAGGGAAGAAAAGCCCAGGGACACTTTCCGGGAGATTTCATTCCCATCTCCCTGGCACAAATCCAATTAAGTGATGGATAAAGGCAGCAGGCTCCTGAAAGGAGGCTGTCACCAACTGAAAAACCTGCTGCTCCTTCTGCCTCCTTCAGGACACCATGAAAGGGGCCAATGGAAAGAGGCTGTGTTTACTGGTGAAAATTAGCCTGGTGCTCACTATATGCTTTTCCAAGAACAATTTTGGATTGAGTGGTTATTCCCCCAGTATACACAATAACACTTTTGAGAATTATCTACTGGTGATCCTATCAGGCAAGAGAAGTAGATCAGGTGTTGGCATCCTCTGCACCTAGAAACTAGCAAATAACTCACCGAAGTAACATAACACTTGGGTGCTACTACCCTACATTATGAAACTTCCAGAGCTGACAAGCACATCTATCAGACTGAGCTCTAGAGAAACCCACTCAAGCAGTCTGATCTGCACTGCTAGACGGCGGCCTTAGGAAGTAAAAAAGTGAACATTTGCCAGAACCTCAGCTATCACCTTTTAATCTTATTAGTTCAAATCATTCTCACAGATAATATTACCAACGTTTCAATCCTCTAATGGTCCGAGGAAAATTGGCAAGCAGTGCAATCTCTTCCTCATTTTCAACTGCCAAATTACACTAGAAGACAGCGAAACAATTAGGAAAAAATATTTACTACTTTTCAAAATCAGTCATTGTCCACTTTGCCATCAAGAAAATTATAAATTGAAGGGCAGTCTTCAGCAGAAAAGTGTTCTTAACTGTTCAAAATCGGAAGAAAAACAAGCTATGCTTTATTAAGATGCAACAGGCTAAGAAATCCTAAAAATATACATACAAAATTTGTGTCACAGTCCCTCCTTTACGCACTAACCCTTCCCCCCCGGAAAAGATACATACTTTTCAAACAGTTTTGAGTTGCTTTTTTGAAGAGCTGGAAGAATTAGATTGGAGTCCTGACTTCTAAAGTTGGATAAACATTAAGAAAGAAACAATGTATCATAGTTGAAAGCTACGGCAAGTATAAAGAAATTCATTCCAAGAAACACATAAGTGTTATACTGCTGTAATAATTTAGGGTAGGGGATACTTATCCAAGCATGAGAAGAAGTCCCTTTATATTACGCTGTTCCCCAGACAAAGCTTCTGTCACTCAAAGTAAAACAGATGTCAGCAGCAGGTAGGAGACAAACCGTATTACACAGTCACAAATCAGACATGCAAAACGAATTTTTAACTGCCTATATGTTATTCTACCTTCAGTGAGGACATATCAGCATTAAGCATATTTATTGTCAAGTAGAGCCAGACGTTTCCTCCCCATCTAGTTTGGCCTTAGAACAAGCAAGGTGGGGATGCAACCTGACCACAGCACGTCAAGTTTCACTAGAAAGGGAAGAAGAAAGCTCCCACAAGAATCTACTTTAAAGCACTGAGTACAAAGCGCTTTGACAATTTTCTCATGCCTGTCCGTGAAGCAATTGTCGATGGGACTTTTTACTTCTCATCCTTTCAGCAACGCTCCAGCACGAGCATCTCTCGCTACCTGTTTTGCGATGCTCCATCGTTACTTCGGCCGAGCAGGCCAGCTCCTCTCCCACCAGCATCCCCGTGCTCGCCCCCCTCGCTCCCTGCCCCACGCAGCCAGGCAGGGCCGGCGGCAGCCCCCGCCTCCCCGGTGCTGT
>VZSZ01001540.1:304489-361600 GCA_013398815.1 Ibidorhyncha struthersii | reverse complement strand
ACGGGCTGTGGTAGCCCGAGGGGCGGGTGTGAGCTGGTGCTCGGTACCGCCGGCGTTCGTTTTGAATAGAAGATCAGAAGAGCACTCACGTTTCTGTTCGTAGTGCTTGGCAGCACATACTTTCACTTCTCCGAAGTTTGTCCTGTTTACTAACTCTTGGGGAAAAAAAACCCAAACACAAACCCCTATTAATTTCCACATGCTCAAAAGAAAACTAAGAATGAACAGTATCGTAACTTTTAGACTGACATTCATCATGAGAACAATTTTACCTTGGTCACCAGCGGGTGAACTCTCTGCCATTTGAATCCTGCAGAGCAAAACTGATACGCTGCAGCTGAAGCAGGAGCTCGAGCACTGATGTGGAAAGCCAGGAATATGATCGTAACGGCTTTCTTCTCACTCGCATCTGTGGATCTTGAACACGCATTCAAGTCTGTTCATATATTGCAGCAGCACCTTTTGAAAAGTGCTTTTACTCAATGTAATTTTTTTTCTAGCTGGCAGGTTAATGTTACCTTGTCAAATTCCCAGCCTTGTGCTCCATGTGTGAATTTGCTAATGAATGCTGACTGCTGCCACTGACTTCTATGCCTGTGGAAGATTATCGAACTGTATTAGTTTTGACCTTAGGTGCTCATTCAGTGCTCATTCACTTCCTTCTCTCCCATCTTCCGTTAATATCAAAAGGGATTAAGACATGTAAAACTGCATATTTTATGTGGAAACAGAGAAAGAAGTTTTAGGAACAAATTCTTATAATTTTTTACAGATACAATGTAAGAGAAAAATAAACATTTGAAATAGAGCAATACTTAACAGGGGCGCTACACAGGATAAATAAGTAACAAGAACAGTGTATTTGTCCATTTGTCCAGACAGTGCAATATAGCAAAGTGTTCCTAGAGTTTTAACAAACTAATACATAATTGCATGTTAACAACCATTATAATAAAAAAGTTGTAGCTTATCTTTCTTTCTAACAAAGGTTTACGGAAATAGAATGACCAGTACCCAATCTTACTCAAAGTCCCAATTGGAAACACTACCTTTATTACAGAAAGTGTTTTCCATTTCCTGGTGATTTGCAATACTTAGTACAAGGGCTTTCCTGACATCCAAAGTCAAAGCCACTGACAACTAAATAAATAGATCTACAGAAGTTCCTGGCCAAATAAACACTTATTTAAGAAAAATGTATTTGCAGCCTTTGCTTCTGTGTGTAGTCCAAGGTTACTTCTCTCTGCAACACTTTTGTTACAGAATGAGGTGCAGAAAATGCGTTGTTAGATTAGATGTATTATGACTTCTCAGGTGAGGGCTAGGACAGAGCTGTTGCTGTCACTGTTTGTGCTGCCAGCTGGATGTAAACTCACTGGGACCTTCCTGTTGTCAAACACTTCACTGTAAAACAGAGCAGTTTTGCTGTGAAGGACTACCAGTGATATTCCAGTAATTCTTCATTTCTACAGTGGTAGGAGACAACCTCAAATTAATGCACTCAGATTTAAAATCCATTGTAAAATCTACATAACACTTGGGGGGACAAATTTTGGAGCTCTGGCAGATCAGATTCATGGACTTAAAGTAGAAGGGATCAAGGAGGGGAATCATTCCTACCAGGTGGGGAAGCCTGACTAATTTATGTGAGTTACAAATACCATCATGAAGTGCTGGGACGGGCCACACCAAGTGACTGTGTAGCAGTGGGCACCGTGTGTAAGAGTTGTTAAGGGGCTGATACTGAAGTACATGCCATCCGAGGAGAACAGAGAACTGTCAGGATCCATGCGACTGTCATGTCGTTACAGAGTAACGGGTCTGACCAAAGATCAGTATTTCCTGGTAGCCTGTTTCCAATGTTAGCCAATACCTTATGCTTAGGGAAGAGTATAAGAACAGCAGGTGTGTTAAATATTTACCCAAATGTTTATGTAAATATTTCTCTGAATGTTTGTATGCTCTCTGAATCTGCCTCTGAGTATTTCTCAGCCCCCTCTGCTTGGTCACTTGGGCCCTTCCTTAGCCAGAGCTCCTGTCTTTGTACAGCGTGTCTGCTATTGGTACATTCTACATATGTAGAGTGAAAGGACTGAGCAACTTCCCAGTATCATCACACTAGAAGTTAAGCTAAAGTTATTGTAATTTTTGTGGTTTTATTTTTAACTCAGAAAATCCATAGCCATCCATCACTCTGGTTATGTCTATGAGTCTATATTATATAATTTTTGTACTTTCTTAGTCTTGGTGGATTGAAACCTGGAGTTTGTGATGTTTGTGATAATGTGGTATAGCTCTATATTAAGGATGGAACATATAGTACACTATTTTGAAAATCTTAATTATATAAACATGGATTAGTTATGGGGAAGGAGTTGTGCATGCCTTGGGTTATTGTACTGGGTCTGGGCTGGGTGGTGGGGTTCAACCCACCACAGTTTAGAAGTTTGGTATTTTTAGTCTCAGTTTCCATTTGACCTCTCAGTTTAAGTTTTATATCAAATTCCATTTTGATTAAAAGATACCGTTACTTACTTTCTTTTACATTGGAAGGGTTATCAGTTGGTAGCATTGTTCAGTTCCCTTAAAAAAATATTAAAATTAGCCAACACCATCAAATGTGCTAGTTAAGTATACCAGCCTCTGGAAGCCAGGAGCATAGAACACCCATCTTTCAGCTCTTTGGAGTCTGATTTTCAAAGATGACTTCTCAACACTTTTGAAAACTGAATAGTAATGGTAACTTCAGTTGGACAGTCACAAACAGAAACATTCAGATCACTGGTCGGTTCTGAAAATTACGAGCTGAGGGACCATGAAAAATGTAAAAATGATGTGCATAGATTCCGGTCCTTTACTTATACAAACCTCTGACCCAAAAGGGTGGCTTCAGTGCAAAGTTCATGATGTGTTCTCAAATAACAGTAATGCACGGTAAAGACGCATGAGGATTTAATAGTAAAAATATATAGTGAAAAGTCTGATGGACCCGTGTTTTTTTGGGGGAGGGTGTCCCCTCATTTAAAGTCAGTCTTCTGAAGGTAAACAAGTAATTCCCTATCCTTTTCCAAGTAAAGAGATAAAAGAGTGTAATGTTTACATAACAGTATATAATATTTATGTCTAAAGATATTTTTAATAATCTACTAAGAACACTGACAAGTAAAGAAGCAAAGATATTTTGTGAAGAAAATATTCTACTAAATTATTTACTGTGGATGGATATTTTTAGAATTCTAATTTGAAATGTATCCATTCTCTTTCTTTTGTAGGTGGCTGGTATTAGGTATTGCCATGGTGCGGTTTTATATACAGAAAGGAACACATAGAGGCTTATTCAGAAGTGTTCAAAAGACACTTAAATTTTTCCAGACGTTTGCTTTGCTTGAGGTAAACTTTAAACACTAGTTTGCTTTATTGGATGCTGCATATCATAGGCAAAACACATTATTATTAACCTGAATTTAGTATCAAAATATTGTATTAGTACTTAAAGTCCTTTTAACTTTATTATTCAAAGAAGATTTGGGGGGGCGGGGCAAGGTAACTAGTTGAAACAAATGGGCACCTTTCTTCAAATTTAATTCTAATATTTCTTTAAATCAAATACTGCCTGGGAAGCGCTTTGATTTGAGAGTCTTTAACTCAAAAGGGAAAGTTTCTGAAGGCATTTCAGCCATCAGATCAACCCTCCAGCTTGGAGATATCTACTATGTCCAGAGATGGTAACTTCGCTCTTAGTCCTTATACCAGACTCATCATCCTTCTGTGCCTTTCCTGCTTCTACTTACTTCCAGACTCAATTCACATGCCCTATCTAATCCGTCACAACAGGGTCTGTGCAAGTTGTACAAAGTATTTAAATAATGACTTTTGCCAGCTATGCACTCGTGGTCTCAGTTTACGGTACATCCATGGAATGAAACTGTTGGGTGTATTGAGCACTTAGGGTTCTTTCCCAGGCACAACAAGGAGTGCCTACCTACATTTTAATGTTTTTCCTCAATCTGCCTATAACATCTGTAGTTCAAGCATATTAAAATCATGTGGGCAGCTGTGTATAGGCTTCTAAGCTATTAAACTTTCACAATGAATAACTCTACTCAAATCTGTCAAAATAATGAGAACTCTATTTGCTAAACATTACTGACCAGAAAATAGAATAAATCTGAAGCTTCATAGCTGTCATTGGCAAAATTATAATAATATTATTAACTCGTAACGAATACAGCACATTTTAAAATTGCTACGTGTTTAGCATCCCTTATATGACTCCCTGCACGCTGTCCTGTAAAATTCTTCTTTGAATAAGATAATGGAAGGGGAGCATACTGAAAAAATAAATGAAAAAATAAATGCTTTGTCAGTATCTAGATATGTAATGTATACAATTAATTAGGAAAATACATCTATGTCATGTGTTTGCACAGATCAGATGCTGAGCCTGTCACAGCATTAGTTGCCGGGGCTCTAACGTGTGTTTCTTTTAAAGACTGTTAGTTAGAGACAAAAAACCAGTTCTTCAGAATTAAGCCCAGGTGTATATTAATATCGAAAGGCCATGTTTATAGTATAGAGAATAACATAGTCTACATAAGTAACCTCTAACTTATTTTTATTTACAGGTAGTCCACTGTGCAGTTGGTGAGTTCTTTGTTTTAGTTTCTCTTGTAACTAATTAAAACATGAATTGTGGAACAGAGATAACATGTTTCTCTTTTTAAGGAATAGTTCGCACATCTGTGCTTGTGACTGGGGTCCAAGTGAGTTCAAGAATCTTTATGGTGTGGTTCGTTGCGCATAGTATAAAACAGGTATGTGTGTGAGCAAGTCACGTTTTGATTGGCTTTGAGGGGAAGCTATTAATACGGTTCTCACTTCACCAGGAAGACCAATTCAAAAATTAATGACATTCCTCCAGAGAATACTTACATACTCAAGTGTGATTTCGGAAGTTGGGGTTACAGGATGGAATTTATGTGCTTCTACCCAGGAGACTGGGTCTGGGTCTTAACTGTGAATCAGCCCTCTCTTTGGCATCGTGCCGGCTGTGGCCTGCCTAAGTGAGATCAATGACTGCTGCTATTATTTACCAGCAAATCTACCACAGTGTTACCTGTTCCCTTTCAAAAACCTAAATTAGCATTTACTGAATTAATCTAAATGAAAATATGTCTTAAATTGAATTTACTTGGATAAACATGGTTGTGATTTTGCAGTTTATTTTAGCAATCTTCTCAAGATTTTAATGTTATGGTAATATTAATATTTGATGGCATGCATACTGCATTGTTTTCATTAAAAATGTATCAAGTCATCTAGCATGCCACAGTGATGCTTAAGGTCCCGTATAAATGACGATAGTTTATTTGCCTAGCTGCAGGTGGTTATTATAAGTCTAGTGATTTGTTAGCAGAATGAAACAAGCAGACTGCTTACAGCTAGTAGATAGGACATTCAGTTCAGTTTCTGAGGTCTGCTTTCTGTGAAGGGCATGTAAGAATTAAGTGATAGATTTTGAGTCTGTGCTCCTGAATGTCTTTAAACTTAAAAAGCTGAGCCATTAAACTGTCTCACCAGCAGATGGCATATGCCTTTCTGCTGATGGGATGTCATAGCACCTGCCTCGTTTTTCAGATCTCTTTGTTTCGGTTCACAGAGGACTCGTTTTCTACACTTCAGCTTTTCCTTTACTGTTGCTTTTCTTAACATGGAATAGGCTTTTCATAGCTCTTTCTTTTTTTTTTTTTTGGTAAACTAAGTGTTTTCATTTGTCCCTTAAGGGAAAATGTTTCAAAGATTAACAAGTTTTTTTTGTATTGAGTGTTTACATGAATGCTGGAATATAGCACTGCATTTTGCCATTTTGTTATCATCTGCAGTGGATTAAACCTTTAGCATATCCAGTCATTTCTTTTGTTTCCTCTATCTTCCGTACAGTAGGTCAAGCTGTGTCCAAGAAAAAATACATCCGAATGTATGTCTGATTGTATTTCACGCTGCTATTGCTTAGCAGGCATGAATGTTCAGGGTCACTTTAGGTGGTGAGAGGCTTGTTAGTGATAATAGCCAGACCCAGATCTCTCTACTTGACTGGAGATTTGCAAGGCAACAGATAGGAATTCTCTGCATACTTATTTAAAGCTCTTCTGCTTGGATTTAGCACTGTGACATGAATCCAAGTTTGGGTTATCAATGTTTGTCTCTAATCGCATGAGGCTAGGAACGGCCTAATTCTGTCTTTCCCTTTGCTTATTTGTTTGGGTATCTTTGCACTTCAGTTGTTGCTATTTGTTTGTGAGTTTGGCAGTATTTTTATATCTCCTTTTCTTTTGCGATGTTGCTGAGATCCTTTCACTAAAATTGCACCTTCTTTGACTGACACATTGAGGGCGCGATTTTATGAGATTATGAGCACTTACAATTTTTCTTGACTTTTGACAGTTGTGCATTTGTGGCATCTTTGAGATGTATTAAGCTTTGTCACCGTGTTGCATTTTATTTAAAAAAATCGTTTCCCTTTTTTGTCATTTTAACAAAACTTGTGTTACTTTATTTTATTTCACAGACATCCCTGGAGCTTTTCAGCCTTCAGGCATGGAAGTGTATTACAAAATTCCTCCCCTTTTAAAGAAAAGAAAATTACTTGCCTGTAATTCTTCTTCTCAGAAGGTAGTGTTCGTAATAGATCCCCACATGCCTTCTTTGTATTTGGGGACTCTTGATTATTTGTTCACTTAGAGTGAAAAAGAACTGATGTTTTGAAACAGCAGAGAGATGTGCTACCTACCGATGAGGCAGTTTAATGACTCAGAACTTAAATCTTAAACGGTGTTGTTGAGTGAGTTTCCCCAAGGTTCCTGATCTACCAACTACTCTTCATTTAGTGATCCATCTGTGTTGCAGCTCCTTAACTATCTCACAGCTCCCTGAAGTCTGCTAAATTTGATCTTCTGCGACCAAGTTCCAGTTAGTCCACTATACTAAGCAATTCCTTTTGTCTAAAGTTTCATGGAGACGTGCATTAAACAGTGAGGAAGAAGAAAGATAAAAAGTAAGAGAAAGTCTAGGAGACAGAGTAGTGAAATGCAAAATAGGTAAAAACTGATTATGAAAGGAATGTGTCTTCTGTAGCGTTGTTTTCTTCTTACGGTTTTGAGGAGTAAGAAAATCAACAAGTAAATCAACCACAAATAAAAAGAGGAAGACAGATAGTGTAGTGAAAATGCAGGTAGAGAGTAACAAGGAGGAATAAGCTTAATTATAGGATTTTATATTTTGACATTTGCATAATGGATAAATATTGCTCAGTTTGTTAAATATCTGTTTGTCAGTAAATCCATATGATAAAGAACTGTACATGGTAATGGTTTCAGCATATCACTTTTATGCCAAAATTTTCTTTTTTCACAAGATGTTAGTTCTGTTCCATATATCTTAAACAGAAGTCTGTTGCGGTTTGCACAGAAAAGAAGCTTAAGGATGAAGAAAGTGTTGGTTCTTTATACTTCTGCAGATCCAGAATGAGGAGAGCGTTATTCTTTTTCTGGTCGTATGGACTGTGACAGAGATTACTCGATATTCCTTCTACACATTCAACCTGCTCAACCATTTGCCATACTTCATTAAATGGGCCAGGTGGAGATGTCTTGCACTTCAGTTTCTCACGGTTCTGTGCATGTTAGTTTCACGCATGCTGAGCTAACACACAGGAGAGCAGATGTTTGAGCTTTGGTTATGTGTCAGCAGACTGCAAGTCAGTTGCTTTCTGTACTTGGGATCATTGCCAGTTGGTTTAAAACGTTAAAAATATTTTAGCTGAGATTTTGGGTTGTGATTTGTTCTTTGCTTTCTGTGTCTCACAGTTTGAACTCTGCTTTCATTTACTTTAGTTTTTTTTCTTTACCTTTCGTGTCATCTTTTAACTTACAGTATGACTCATTAAGATGCTTTTGAATGCAGTGCCCAAAATTAAGCACCTGTGCTAGTCTTTGTGGATTTTAGGTCTTTGAAAACATGTTGTGTGCATATTACTACTTTATGAAAAGTTCTGCTTTGTCAGAGCTTTTGTAAGTTTATATCCATGTGGTGAAGCTACATGTTGACTTAGTTTAGCCCACATAAAAAGTGTGTTCCATATCAAAACTGCTTTAATTTTGAAGCAGACTTAAGACTCGCCACTAGATCACATATGTTACAGAGACTGCATGTTTATCGGGAGACTTAACTGGAAGAGTAGTATTCTCTGTAGTCATTATTTGAAAAATACGTGTAAGACAGACTTACACTGTTAGAAGGAAAATAGCTAACCTACATTCAGCACAGGTGATTCTTATGTAAAAGACTGTTTATTTATTTTCCTTTATTTTTGCTTTATAGATAATGCAGTTCTGATGCTTCTAATACACTTCTTTGATATGTCTGATATTTATGTCCGTTCTTATAATACATTATCTTTTTGCTCATACCTAAGGTGGTAGACTTGATTATGTTTAAGTACTAAATAGAAAACTTGAAAATAATCAGGTCTGGTTTCATCAATAATTTTTTATTTAGGCTTCAGAAAGAGACATGCATTCAGAAAGGACTATATTGACAGATATGCTTTTTGCCATCAAGTCAGTGTGTCTTGAATGACAGAATTTTTGTTTCCTTGTAACAGACAACAGGGAAAACTGACATTCTCACAGCAGAGATAAATGGTGAAATATACTCTAAACAAAACATTTGAAAATGTGTTATCTTTTCATAGAGTCCAAAATATCCTATCAAGATTTATGGACAATCAAACAGCACAGCTGGGCATAAATTCAGTACTCCAAGGGAGCTGAATTTCTGATCTTTAGCTTATAATTGTAAAAGATTTGTCTGTCTGTGGCTAATGGAATAGGTATGCTCTAAATTTTAGTTCAGAATTTTTAATTTTTACTTTGGTTTTATTTTTTCACCGCATAGAGACAAACTGTGCGTAGGTCATGGCATCAGTTCCTTCTCATACCTCTCTTAATCTGTTCTGTGACCTGTGAGTCCTCTAAACCCATCTGCTTCTAGAATCGTTCCATGTGTGGTTGCTACTGTTTTGGATCTCATCTCTTTTGGTCATGGACTGCACACTGTACCTTTCTCTGTGCGACAGCTCTCATTGCCATTCCCTGCATGAACTTGAGAGCTGTTCTTTAGGAGAAACTGCATCTCCATGGTGCACTATGCGTAAGGACAGCACAAACCCTATTGATTACGTTTTTCGTTTTGTTGCCACCTATGTGGCCTATGGCATTCAAAGAACATTTTCTTTAAGCTAAATGCCTTTGCCTTTAGTTTGAACATCTTCTTCCTATTTTAAAATGGATCTGATGAGTTTCTGGCACTCTCATTTTATTTTTTATTTCCATTTCCATTTGTGGAAAATGTAGTATTATTTGGATTTCCCATGTTGCAGTGGGTAAAACAGGTTTCTGATGTTTCTCAATGTTTTTATTATCTTTAAAGAATTTGTAATACATAGAGTTTACCCACTGTCCAAGATATGTAGGATCATCTGAATTTGGGATCCGGTCCTGGCCTGAATCCTGTTGGTGACAACAGGAGCAAGATCAGTAAATTTTTTTAAAAAAGTAATTATTGGAGACTACAAATTTGTGGATTTTTTTTACTCTTTAGTATTAGGAAGGCATTCAAACATTCTGATACTTCACTGTTTTTAAATAAAAGGACTGAGGAATGCATTCTCTGTAAACCTAAGCAACGCTGTCCAAAGTAACTGAAACTGGTATTCTGTGCCAAGTTAGGACGTGGTCCTTGATTTTGGTGCAGGAACTACTGTAATACATTGCTGTGCCACTAATAATAACAAGAGGAAGTTTTAAATTCGTGGGGTGTTTCTCACAAGCGTTTTTCTTTTAATGCAGATACAACTTTTTTATCATTTTGTATCCTGCTGGAGTTGCAGGTGAACTGCTAACCATATATGCTGCTTTACCCTATGTGAAGAAAACAGGAATGTTTTCACTGAGACTTCCCAACAAATATAATGTCTCCTTTGACTACTATTACTTCCTTATTATTGTCATGTTCTCCTATGTGCCGTGTAAGTATTACTTAACTGTAGTAACGCTAACAACATAATAATCAATTATCAGCAATGCTGGAAACACTGCCTGTGGTTAAATTTGCTGAATTCTTTCTTCTATAAAAGCCTGCTTTCTGTTGTTCCAAGCTTTGCTGTGTTTTAATTGGTTAGACTGAATTTTTTCATCCTGTTACCTGCCTCAGAACATAAGCTGTCTTAAAAATGTCAGTGGAAATGCTAAAAAACATTTCTAAGACTTGGACAAAGTAAAAAAACTTTTTGCTTACACACAGAAATGTCTGCGACTGCGTTGCTGAGAATTTCTAGTGCCCCTGCCACTTTGAAACACTAGCTTAAAAATTGTCCTCTGAGTTGTGCCAGAGATTTGCCTTGTTTTTATTACTAGTAATATCCATTTCTGTGTCACCTCTGAAAATCACAATTTGAGCATGCTCGGAACAAACTCGAAGCAATATTCTCCAGGATTTTATTTCCACAGAAATCCACCCCCCCAAACCTCCCTGAACGTATTTCGGTCCCTGGTTTAATCAGACTGTCCTTGTACTTCTGGATACCAGAAGCCACAGATCAATTGACTAACCAGAGCTATGATTAGAGAGACTGTCTTTCACATCCAGTGTTATTTCCACTAGTAGCTAAGCAGTGTAGACAAGGAGAAAGCAACCTGATTCTGGTATAGCACCATGCAATGGGGCTAAACCAAACCAGGCAAATAGAATATTTTAGATAATGTGTACAATGAGGCTAGAAACCAGGCAAGAGATTAGAGAGAGGCACTGAGAAGCAGGAAAATTGATGTTAAAAGGGTCTGTGATCTGCATCTGTAAAAGGTTCTTTGTTTAAGAAGTTGGCCTTAAACATGGACTTTCACAGTATGTATGCGCACTGTGATTTTTTGTGTCACAAGAAATCATGAAGGCGAACAAGAGAGATTTATAGTAGTAAAAAATGTCCTAAGCTATCATAACTTACTAACAGTTTTACAGTTGTTTACGTAACTTAATGTTTCAGGATTAAATCCGATTTTCTATACATTAAATATAAGGATCAAGTGTATCAGCAGGACAGTAATATAATAGATTACAGAGCGCCAGGAGGGAGACAGGTCCTCACTTCAGGCTTGAACAGGTAGGGTAGATTTGTATCCTCCTCACAACCTTAATTCAAACGTGTTTGCCTTAGCAGAGGTTTGAGGACTTCAGGCACTGCCGGAACATGGTTAAGTCCTGTTTATACAAAGAAAGTGTTGGAGGGAAGTTCCTAGAACACAGGGTATCCATTCAGGAGACCACGCCTGACTATTGAGTAATTACTGTTCTGTAATTCATTGCAATGTTCATGACTTCCTATTATTTACCTTAACCAACTGCAGTGCTGTGTGCCATAATTTTTCCTCAGTTAATCATTGTGCAAAATTGTATTTTTCCGTTATGTGATCTGTTGAATTTTTTTCATCTAATTTGCTCTCTTTTATGCTTTGATCAAGTATTTCCACAACTCTACTTCCACATGCTGCGGCAGAGAAGAAGGGTGCTTCATGGAGAAGTGATTGTGGAAAAGGACGACTGAATCAAGCTGTGTAACTATGGTGCTTTTAATGGAAATGGAAAAAGAAGAGGGTAAAAACCCCAAACTTCCTGTGATTTTTCTGAGTCCAAGTTTTAAAACATGGAACAAGAATAAACAACTGTGCATAAAATAGCATGGACTGTATTATTTTTACATTTAATATATCTTCAGACTTACCCTTTAATCCTTGGTTTCACTTTGATTTTTAATTGTTCATTTCTTCAGACAAATTATTTTCTTATTTTCAATAGGTTGGCAAATAGCTTTAAGAATTGGAATAGTTGGCTACTGTGCTTTCTGCTCTGAAAGTTCTCTTGTGATCTGTAGTCATCATCAAGAACAGAAGGAGAGTTGCTAAGTTGTACTGAAAGTGAGTCTTCTGGAAAACAGAGCATAAATTAGGTAATGGTGTTTTTCATAGACTAGGTGGCTTATGTGTTATTTAAGCTTTATATTAAATAATACCTTTCCAGTTATAAGTACTGTTAGCATGTTGTTCATCGTTCTTTGGATTACAGGATTACACTGTAGAATACCAGAAGGACTTTTGAAAGGAGCTGCATTCTTGATTGTCAGTGCAAATTTAGAACTCTGTATTTTCATTTGTAATTTTAAAGGTATGTAGAATAATAGATATAATATTAACTGGTTAAAAGTTTGTGCTGAGGAGTAGACTTGATGTGCCTACCTTTCTCTGAGCAGTGGCTGGAATGGGACTCGTTTGCAGAGGAAGACTGATTGCCAGCTTGCTTCCTATTCTACATTTAATTATGTATGCAGAAAAATTATAGTATTGCATTTAGAAACTGTAGCTATAGTGAGATAATTAACTTCTTATAAATAACTAAGTGGGATAAAATATATTTGAAGTAGCATCTTAAAATATAAATCGTGCTTTGAATCATCCCATTGTGCAATTTTAATTGCTCTCTCCCCATTAGTTGTTTATACTGTGGTGACCTAATTCTATTTAATGACTTCAGTAATCTGCAAGAGGGATCTACAGTATATTAATAAAAGTTACAGATGATATTACAGTATTTGATACCTGAGTGGGAGACGTCCAACAAATTAGACACAGCTGAAGAGATTCAGAGAAAAGGTAATGCACTTGAGGAAACTTGGATACTTAGTGAGAGAGAGAGAGAGAGAGAGAGAAGACTGAAATGTAATAATGTAGTAAGAAGCCTTGATAATGTTGGCAACAAAGTTGCTTCTGGCGTCACTGATGTCTAAAGAAGAGTATATATGCAGAAGAGCTGCATCAAGCAGCTGGATATTGGAATATTCCTTATGATTGCTGAGGTCATTTCTGGAGCACAGTCTTACATTTTGGGTACCTCAGGGAGGTCAATCTTCTGAAAAGTCAGAGAACGGTAACAAAATTAGTTAAAGTGAGAAAGAAGTCGGAAAGACTGAGTTGTTAAGTGTGTATAATTTTTTGTTATGTGACAAATACACGTAAAGGAGGAGGCTTTCTAAGTATGAAGGTATAACTAGAACTGATTAGATAAATTTGAAACAAGGTATATATCCAATGAATATCAGCAGAAAGATCCTACTGATATCAGTTAGGTTATGGAATGACAGAGTAGTGCTTATCAATGCATACAATTTCTTGGAAGGTTTTAAGTTAGATGTAATGCAGTAGCAGAAAATTTTCTTCCTTTGGCAAGAGTTTGAACTACATACTTGAATAGGCAGTTTCCATTTTTAGCTTCAATGATTCTATGGTAATAGAGCTTTTTTGAAAATTGTAGATACACCTTTTTCTGGTGTACCAGATAGTTTGATGAAAAAGCAAGGATTTACTACATCCCTAACTTTCAAATTCCATTTTGTGCCCCAAATTTGTGATATTTATGCATGTCTTCATTACATGTAAATTCCTTTTCTTTTAACTTACAGGTGCACAGTGGGCTTGAGATAGGATAGTTGTATTTCTTACAATTTTAAAAGGTGTGATCTTTGTATTTTTTAGAACAAATTTCACGCAAGGTGCTATAATTTAACTTATCACTTCTCTGTTTTATATGCAGCTAAAATTATTAAAAGTTTAAAATATAAACTACATTTACAACACTGAATCACAAAACAGTTGTGTTTCACATGTTCAGGCTAGCAGTTGTATTTGTCCAAAGTTTTTAGAGTACTCTTTTATAAACTTCACTTGCTTTTTGATCCATGAGCAACATCATGGCAGTTTTTAGAAATATTTCTCAGTTAGCAAGCAGAAGAGTGTGATGAAATATGAGTAACATGATTAGATTAAGTTCTGTGTCTCTTTTTTTACTGTCAGGGCAGCTCACTGAAGACCATAGCTATCAATTAATTGAAAATGCATTGGATGCTTTAAGGATGTGATTTTGAAATCCTTCATTGGATGAGTGTATCTCACAGATACTATTCCTATGATAAAAGGAATACCTGTGCTATAATACTGTATTATATTTGTTTTCATTGTGGCCTGAGGATATTATCGTATGTTAATCAAGGAGCTATTTTTATATGCTTTTGTACATGTGACATGAAAAAAATACAGCTCTGCTTGCTAAAATCTTGGGTTTGCGCGTTCGTAAAGCAACAGTGTACAAGGTAATGACACAATTTTAAAAGTGATTTACAGGTACAGAAGAGTCTTGCTAAATGATAAATGAATAAAAATAAAGCTAAAATTACTCACAGTATTGCATTCAGTGTTTCACAGACCAGAGAGATTGCCATGTAGATTAGTTTACGTGGCATGTACTTTAAAAAAAAACAAGCAACATATTCTTTTCTTCCTCTTTTTTGATTGAAGCCTTTCTGTGGTGCCTCAATGTATACCTTTTATTTTAATATCTTCTCAAAGATAGTGAGAATTGCAGGTAAAAATCCCCTTACCATTGACTTCAGATGGGCCAGGATTTTTTCCTAGGTAGCTTACTTAAACTTCAGTGTAACGTCATGAAACATTTAACTAGCTTGTCAAATGGACATCAAAAGTTAAGTATGATTTTCATATGGTGCTGTCTTTCCAACTTCTTTTTGACACCTGTCTTTTTTGCCTTCCTCTCTTCAATATTCCTTGTTTTCTAAAGCATTGAAATCCTCATTTTTATGAAAGATTAGGAATGTATTCAAACATCAGTGTCTTTAATGTTTTGGTGTAGTCTTTAACATACTGTTTGTATAAAGGCGTTTTCTTACTTGTGCTACATATGCCTTCTGGAATAGATAAATATATAGAGTCTGGCCTTACGAAGTTGTTTTAATGACAATGTGTAGGAATAGGCATTTGGAAGGAGATTCCTGTTCATCAGGTGACATTTCCTACTATTGGTAGTAACAAACACACCATCCTTTTTATAAACACCAGCTGAATGCAGTTGGATTTCTTGAGGTTCCCCCCAACACTCACACACTGTTCCCACTGGGAGAAGCAGGACAGATTGGGTGAACCACCTCGTTTCACAGCTCTGCCCGGAATGTCTAGAGGCCAGATCCTGGCCTCAGGTCATGGGCAGTACAAAATAATATGATGCTGAGAAATTGCATCTTCCACATTAGCTGCCAAGAGGGTCACTGAGGCCCTTGTGAACAGTAGTTGATAGACATCATTTCTCTCGCCTCTCGCTACACAGGATGTGAGAGGAGAAGCAGCCCAACGTGCTCTCACACCTTCTGCCCAGGGAGCTCATGAGATCAGCTGGGAGGATCTCTGTGCACAAAGGGTGTCTTACAGAAAGGGCTTTTCTGCTGCACTCAGCTATCTTATTACTATCTATAAGCCTATATTTCTGGAAATACTGGTCTGCCCAGATAGCTATGCCACACTGCTCTCAATAGTATAGTGGAAAATTTACAGCCTCGAAGAAATGGTACAGTGTGCTGCTTCTAATTTCCATTGAACATAACATTTAGCCAGGTTTGTGTTAATGGACACACTGCGATGACTAGTTAACAGGGAGGTGCATGGAGACCTTTTCTGTGACCAGAGGGAACCTAACTTTTATTATCCAGAAAGAAATATGTGCATTTTAAATCTAGGTCTAGCTACAGCTCTGACTGTGGTACTTGCAGTCTTCACAGTAGCTTACTTTAGTGGATATTTGGATATTTATATGTACTAAATAAACTAGAACGGAAACAAATTACAACCACGACAATAAATTAAAATTTAAGGTAGTTGCTACATTAACAGTTTTTGTGAATTCAGCTTACTTAATCTGCCTTAGAAAAAAAAGGAAGGAAAGTTAATACAAATAAATGTTCTGCACTAGGCAGGAGGGCTTCATAAATCAAAATTTTCAGGCAGGCAAACGGGCTGCAGTTGTTTATAAAGGATTGGTTAAATGTGTTTTTGAACAAAAAGGTTGAAAGCTTTTCTGAAAATTAAATTTTATTTCATAATGTATATTTAAAAATGTGCTCAAAGATACTGTATTATTTATTACCAGTTTATAATTTAAATTCATGCTGAACATACACTTTTTATAGATTATTAACTGTAGCCCATTAAAATGTTTTATTCTGTGTTTGTTACAATGAGTGTTTAAGAAACAAACATCTCATGTTTTTGCAAAGCTCTGTGTTTTCTTGCTCAAGTGAGCTGCAGTGTTGTTAGTGCCTACTAAGCTTTGCAAGGCTGTTAAAGTGGCAGGGTAACGTTTGCCAAGGACAGCTCTTTAAACTTTCATGACGGCACACCTTACAAGTGAGTGGTACTCTTGGTTCAGTGTCTGGTCCTGTATGCCACTGATGCCGTTCTAGGGGTGTTGAGTGCCTTCAGTAGGGCTGAAGGCTTTACAGATGTCAGTAAGTGATTCATCCTTATGAATTACCAGATTGAGAAGACCTGTGTTGTGAACTCTTAGGTCACAAAAGTGACAAGTCCGACAAGTGAACTCAAGGCTGTACCAAGACAAACTGTGGAGGACCTGGATGTTGGGTAACTCTAGTCCTCTCACAGGAACTTGCTCTCAAGTTCAGGCCCGCAACTGGTAGTGGCTTTCGAGTTCTTAAATGTGCAATACTTTCTGTGTCACGTTGTATCAACTGAAACATGTTGCCTTTTTATTCACAGCTCTCTTGCTTCTCTGTTCAGTCTTGAATGTATTTTATGTCCTTTCAGTTGATGGCTTTGTAAAAGTGTAAGTACAGAAATACTTATCTAAGCATATCATGTATAGAACTGTACTTAAGATTCTTAATAATGTAAATGCACCGCAGCTGCTCATTATTGTTATTCTTCCTGAAATGCATTATCATTAGCGGTTTACACAGACAGGAAAACAAAACAATATGATACTTTTAATAACTTATTTATTTGCAAAGATTATAAGATGTGTTGAGCTATAGATTCAGATACTTGTTTTAGAGATTGTTAATACTGTAGCACTGTAGAAATTAATCATCAATTAAAAGACATGTTCTAAACTATGTTCTATTTGATTTTATTTTTTTTCATAGCATGTAGACGTCAGTTCATACATATGTTCTGCATATTACACCAGACTGGTATCTGTTTACAAATACTATACGTTTTTATCTGGAGTTATTTCACAAATTAATCTTGAGGTCCTCTGTAACATATTTACTATTAGCCAGCCTTCCTTTTTATATTTCTTAAAATATATTCCGTTAAAAAAGAGGTAGGTTTGAGTAGTGATACTGGTTTATCAAACAAGAGGGGAAAAATACAGGGTGTTAAAGAGAATGTGTACCATCTGTCAACGTGTATGAAGACAATCGCATTACAGTGGTCCCGAAATAGGTATTGCAATAGTGGATATTTCAGTGTTTTGGAACAGGACTTTTTTGTGGTATTAACCTTTGAGGGGGGTGGAGGCAGTGATCATCCTCTGGCTGTCCTTTGCTACATGACTAACAGTGACATTGCAGCTACGAGGATTTTGTTGCCATGACAGCTCCATAAAGCAATATATGAGTATTCACACCTACTTCTTTAGAATTAGGAATCAAGTGGTTGTAACCCCAAGGAGCTTAACTGCATACAAAGGCTAAATCCTGTTAGTCAGATGTATTATAATGGAGACGTAGATCTCCTAATCTGAAAGTTGCAGAAGTGGTCTTCTGATCTAAATTTACAGAACAGGATTTACTTGTCCTGGCCCTCAACCAACGTTAAACCAGTTGGATTTCTGTAGAAGCTAGTGGAAGAATATCCACTGATCTCAACAGGAGTACGATGAGACATAGACATTCATGTATTCTCTTATGCGTAAATCTGGATTTACCAGGAAAAGAGTAAACTCTAGCCTCCCTGTTAGCACTGTCTGGGAGAGAGAGCACGTGCTTATTGCGTATTAGCTGTTGCGTGGTGGCTCTCCTGCTTCCCAGCTTTACAGTGCGACTGCACCCAGCACTGCGCCCTGGGGAACACGCCAAAAGAGCAGGAAATCTCCAGCCTTACGCTACTACTGCATTATACTAATCTGAATTCAGCAGAATCATAGGAACTCCCTTCACATATCTGCAGAAGTATCTTTTATTTCTGAAATTAATCTAGGTCCAGTGACACATGCCATTAAAAATAGGCAGGGTAGATCAGCCCTCACAGCTGCTTGGACATTGCTAGCGTGGAATGCTGCTGTCACTGAGCAACTTTGATTTTCATGTGTAGGCTCTTTGCGGTCTGTGCTGATACCACGCTCATAAAATGGCACTTTGCCTGCCCTTAAGTGGCTGGTACAGATTCAGTAGAACAAATTGCAAATGACGATCAAGAAAAGATTGGGATGGGTGTACTGCTTCACGTGCCAAGCACTCTCCTGTGCTCCCGAGAGAATCCCGCGTGTGCAGTCAAATTTTTGTGCCTCAATTTATCACCTATGAAGTTGCATTGTATAATAGGATATTATACAGTATTTCCTTCAACTGATGAAGGAAGTAAACAAATTTGAGCACTGAAGGCAGCAGATTACAATTTATTGTGTAAATTAAGTCTGGGAAGACCATTAAGACTGGGGTTCACCTGATTGTGTGTCTTGCAGCCAACACTTGCAGCCAACTGAAAGCCAAATATTTAACATCCCATTTTCATTCAAAGTGAGGTGATGTTGCTGAGAATAATAATCTGGAGTTCTTGTCAGAAGGCATCTTTTACAGTGATCATCTCTGACTGGGCTTTGATTTATTTCACTTTCCAATGGCTACATCATATCCAGCAAACTCTTAACAAAAGGTTCTGTCCCTGGAAACAATTCCTCTAGAGGTTCCTAAATAGAAAATTTATCTGAGAGTTCATGAGATATAAGCACTTTTGAACATTGTCATACTCTTAAGGAGAAATAATTTAAATCATATGAGGATTTATTTATTTTTTTCTCTGTGCTTATTACAATAATACAGTGCTTGAAAAGGAGTTGGAAATCTAGAGAACAAAGCCCAGATACTAAATATGCTGGTAATGAATCTTTAAAAAGATCTTAGGGTTAATAGGAAGAAAGCAGTGGCACAAACTAACTTTTCTTAGATGGAAAGAGTAGCTCAAATCTTGGGTCTGCCTGTTCTGCTCTCTTTGATCCGTAGGCAGTGTCTGCTGTTGTCTATTATGTTATAAATTTCACTGTGTTCATACTTGATATAGAAGGGTATGGTTTCTCTGTTTCTCAGCCCTTTTAAATGGAAATATTGTCTTATCTTAAGAGCCATATTGGACGGTGTTGCCATGATATTTTTTATTTGTCACGAAACCAAAATTAAACTACTTTTTAGATTATTAGTTTCCCACAAATTTTTTTGCTGCGCAGGAATGACTGTATGGTCTAGATGATTTTCTCAGTTGTCTCAGAGCCCTGCAATTTTATGAGTCAGCAGCAGTCCACAGTCCACAGCTGGAAGAACACTGCATCGTGATATTCCTAAATTGGTGCGATGGCTACATTCTTTAGCAATAACTTCATTCTCCCAATAATTTCAGGGCGAAGATAAAATATTAAAGGCTAATATTTTGTAGAAATGTGATTGCCTCCTGAGTAATGTTTGTTATGTGTGAACAGGTTTGGGGGGGTTGTTTGTTCGTTTGTTGCCTATATATTACTTAGAAACTAATTATGCCATTAGCTACTGAATATGAGGTGGGTGGGCTTTTGTGGTTGGCATAAATGTGAGTTCCGTGAGTTTATGGCAGGTTTGATCATTAGCTTTGACTCTTAGCTGCAAACGTTTGTGGGAAAGATACAGTGATTTCACCATCTGTCTGAAGCGAGTATTATACTTGAGGATATCTTTCTCAATGCATTCGGTATTTAAACATGATTCCCTTTTTGTCTTGCTTCCTTCTGATCTGTGCGGGCTACTGACAGAGAGGGAACGATTATAAGATCTCTTGTAAATAATGTCAGGTTTTTGTTAGTTCTCGTCTCGCTTCCTCAGCTCCTCTGAACGCTTGCTGCAATCCTTGAGCTGTTAAACAGCACTAAGTTGGAGATAACTCAATCACCTTCCTGCGGTCGGTGAAGTATTAAGGGGCAGAGCATGCGGAAGACAGAAAGCCAGCAGAGAACAACAGAGCTAACTAACATTTTGTGTTAGATGAAGAGTGGATGGCTTTAGCCGTGTGCTGAGGGTAGTATGCGGGATATATGTTTAGGGAACTGAAAAGGAGACACTGTGTTTCTGAGTCAGTCGCTCCTGGATGGCTGCTGTGCTTGTGACTGGAACAAGCTTGCTATTTAGCCCTTGGTATTGAGAAGACACATGAGACGTGCTTCACTGATGAGCGGTACCATTTATATATCTGCTCTTGTTTTTCATCCCTGGGCACACTATGTGCCTGCAATTGCACAGTTTGCAGATGCTGCTTTCTACACGTTAAAAGAATTAACACCTTCCTCCAGTGTTTCAGTGCAGTTTAATTCTGAGATGTCAAGAACTTCTTGGAAGAAATAGCACTTTTCTTCTGATTCTTTCTTGAGAGCATGAACGTTTCAAGCAGCAGAAGTAAATCTATTCAGAGTTTTGGGTGCCCTCCGTAAATAGTTCTGGCAGCTAATTTAGTCCTGTCTGCCATCTTTCTGATGTCCTCTTTTCCAGCATAGCCTGTGTCTTCTAATTCATTCTGCGCTATGAAAATCTCATTACACAAAATAAAATATGTATGAAATAGAAGTACGAGGTATAGAGGTGGGCCAGCGTGCTCAAAATATGGGACCTGTCATTCCTTACTGCAATCTTTCGTGGCAATCTTGGCAGGAATGTCAGACTAACAATTCTGAGGAACAGCAAAACTCTTGGTTGCTAACGGTGGTCTTGTAGTTTCCTGACTGTGAAACAGTTTGAGGGGAATCTGCTGAGGGATGGGTTTTTTGTAAGTGCTCGCCGAGAAGCCAGTCACGAGCTCTTTTTCCCAAGGCATGTTGGGGTGGTCTTTTGCCTTTAAGATGACTGCATGTGCTTCACTTCAGAGGTGGTGCTTAAACCTTCAATGTGCCTTGTGCTAATACTAAGATTTCTACCTTTCAAGGTGCTTTAACCTTTCTGTTACTCATTTATACTCCCTTTACAAGCCTATAGCATCCCTCCAGTGATGATCTTTCTTCAGTGTATATTTCATATTTCCCTGGGGGACTGTGACTGTTGTACTCAAAAATGTTCAGAGCCCAAGTAATANAAGAGACCTGGAGACCGCAAATTGGAGAAAGGGGTTAAATTCCTTTATTATTTACTACAAACTCCGAGACCTGTAACAGGTGCATATTGAATGAGATAATTAGCTGACTTTAAAGTCAGCTGCAGTCAAGCTAATATTTCAGGATTTCTCTCTCAGAAACCACAGGAAGAGAGTTACGGGTCTCATGATGATAGCAAATGCCCTCAGAATACTACCCAGTCTAACCAGCATCGTTTCCCATTGCAACTCCTCTTTCATGGGAAACTGAGAAATAGTTACCGTGTAAGTACACTGAGCTCTAAATAGCTGTTATTCCTTAGGTATACTCTTTGCCAAGAGGTTTCGTCTGCAAATAATACATTTTGAGATGGATCATGGGAAGGATGTGGCAATTTAGAAAAGCCTTTGAGAGATCAGGTTTTAAAATGTCGCATCTGAGTGGGTTTGCAGTTCACAGGAGGTTTAGACATTTAGGTCGTGGGACGAGACCCTCTACTGCTGTGCTCTGATGGCATTATGCTGACATACAAATTTGAAGATTGGATTCTTAAAAGAGTTTTTCTAAGAAGATTAGTTCAAAGTTCGAATATGTAGTCCATGGGAAATGGTGATATTTTTCTTTTTTAATTTGGACAAATGCTAGAAATAGCAGCATTCCTTTCAGAACAAGAACTGCAGAAAAACAAAGCTGGAAACAGTGAGGGAATTTGTTCTGAACCAGTTCTAGATTAAACCTTTTTCTGAATAATCTGGTACTGTGAAAATGCAATTTTCTGTCAAAAAATGCATTCTTTTCTTAGGAAATTCCTGGCTAGCTCATAAACCTTGAGACTGATGATGTGGGTATAGGGAGCAGGATGGAAGAAGGTGAATGAAAAGCTGGATGGATTGCCTCCCCCAGCTGTGAGCAGCCGGCAGAGGCTTCCATGCTGAGACAGCTGCTGCGCGGGACCGCAGCCCCGGCAGAATGGGGTCAGTAGGTGGAGAGACAGCCGGCTGCCAGGGACGGGCTTTAGAGAGACCAGCTGAAAGAAGCTGTGGAAGGAGCAATACGGAGCGAAGCCCACAGAGGAGGAGGGAGTGCCCACAGCGAGCACGGGACAGAAAGGAGTGGTCCTCAGTCGCTTAACGCACAGTCCTTAAATCTAGAGGAAAGATTTCCTGGGTCTTCTGCCCTGCTGAAAAGGGAGGTAATGTTCCTGGAGGAAAAGAGGGGGAAGGATTAATTAATCCCAGACTTGAGAAAAATACAGTCACATACAGTGAGATTCCACTGTATTAATTTTACCCTATTGTGTCACACCATGTAATCTTTTATCCTGAATCTGTTTCTTCCCAATATAAGCAATGGGATGGAAACATCTTCTGACACGTCATGGCATCTATTCTCTCTCCTGGTGCCTTTGACTTTGAATTTGGAGAACAGCGGGGGGAACTTGAACCAGGAACCAGCTAACTCCTCCTGTGGGCAGCCGTGCCTGCGTTTGTACTGCATACCTCCAGAGGACTATTTGGTTCCTTCTGCGTATCAGGAGGTTAACCCTGATTCGCCTCAGCTCTGTAGTGAGAAAATCCTGTAGGATCCATCTGAAACACCTACACAGCCACTTCCCTGAAGCCTTTGGAAATCCCTGAAGTAGTCAGAGTTTTGCGAACAATCCAGCAATTTGAGATCCACCTCTGCTGAGGTGATCTGTTCTGCAGGAGAAAGGAGCCAAGAGGATTTGGCTTCAGACTTGGGTAGCCTCCAACCCCCTTCTGATGGGGGGGCAGATCTTCAAAGGAAACCTAGCCACTGCCGTGAATCTGCACTCTTCATCGCTTTCAGTCTGGGAATGTAGATGGAGTTACAATAATCCCTGTTCTAACAGTTCGCCCATCTCCTTTTTTACCACTATGCCCTCTGGGAAGTGTGACCGACTGAAAGAACTTTATTTTGTTCTTAAAAGCTTAGAAAGAGGCTTAATGTTGTGACAGACAAGAAATTGGCTGAGAAAGCAAAGGATGAAGTGACAGCAAGAGCTGTTTAGAGAGTAGGAATGTGGGATTTAACAAGAGTACACAGTAAAAACAAGCTAAGTATAAATGCTGATCTTGCATATCTGAGGTAACCTGGGAAGGTTCCCATGTTTCCCAGATCTTTCTGACACTTGAAGTGGACCAGCTGGTCATTTGGTGGGAATTAGTGTAGTGCCATGAAAGTTACGCTGCTGGGGTGCACCAACTGATATGTGGCCCTTTATGTTTAGAAAACACATGATGTGTATTTCTCTTTTCTGTATTGCTTTAAGTTTTCTAAACTACATCTCTCTAGATCATTCTTTGGAAAGCTGAAAGAAATCCAGCCACTCATTTCATTATACTAGGCCTTTACTTCGTTTAAGGCTATGGCGAAGACAATTTTTCCTCTCCGTTATGTGTGAGTCCCTTCTGACTCTGAGAACATTATATTGTCTTCACAAAGGATTGATGCTGTTTATTGGACATAAAACTAAAGGGAGCACTGAAAACAATGATAATAATACAGTATCTGCAGACAAATAGCTTTTCTGACACAAAACAACAAAATGAGTTATTGCTGTACATGTCAATTAATGCTTTTAAAATGCTTTAATTGCACAGTATCTATTTCAGAGTATTGAAATGAAGAGGTAATTTGGGCTAAAAGAAGATATGATTCACAGTCAAAATGTAAGCTGTGACTTGACAAGGGGTTTAATAGCTGCCTCAGGCAGATCAGAATGTGTGATAATGAGAATCTAGCAGAAAAACACATCGTGGAACTGAACTTCAGAGTTTGCCAGGGGGAGTGGTGTCAGTGACTAGCTAGTAATGCTCCTTCTACGAGGCAAAGAGGCACAAGTGGTCGCTCTTGACAGCAGTGACTGCTGCAGGCTTTGAGCTACTTACAAAGTACTCATTTTTGAAGGAAATACATGCATTCATACTTAGTCATATTCATATGTATGTACATACATCCATATATAAACATAAAATCTATTTTTGTGGAGTACAGTGCAGTGAAATGCATTTCAGCGTGACGGAGAAGTAGGTTCATGATAAAGCCTTCACCAACGTACTGTGCTCCGTTGTCTGTCCTCTGCCAAGCCCTTTCTGGGAAGCTGTAAAAAGAAAATTATTTGCTGGCTTAGGGTTGGACTTGACTCTGTTCCCTTCGTTGCTACTGTACTCTTCTCTGCAGGGGATCATTTTACATTTTCTTAATTGCAGAGACAGCTCGTGGTGTTGGCAGTGGTTGTACTGAGAAATGGATTTTAATGAAGTGCGGTTCTCTTACTCCGCTGGAACTTTAGCATTCGTGAGCTGAGTGATAGCATCCTGTCAAGATCATGCAGACAACTTTGTCACCCAGAGGACAGATTTATTTGCCCCCTATGCATTTTATAGCAAGATTGTGCTTTAAAATGTCTTGCCATGTTGTTTTATGTTTACCTGCATTTTTCTGTTTGAGAATATTGTTACTTGGAAGTAAAAAAAAAAGAGGAGTTACTGACTGGACCCTGAGGTGAGATTCCTTTCACATAACTTTAGATTTTTATGCTGCAGATGTTTGCAGCCAAGTTGCCCTTTAGAGTCAGGAGAGAGAAATGGGCATTTGGAGGGTTCAGTTCATGTAACCTTCCGTAGACATCTAATTTGAGTTGAGGCGAGTCCCGCTTTAGCCTCTTTGGCTGTGAAGATAGCATACTGTAGCTGGCTCTGCGAACAGTCTTCCTACAGGTATGCTGGACGTCTCCTGCATCCACGCTGTTCGTAGGCTCCCCCATCAGAAGACGGCTGGTTGTACCCCTGCTGCATAACACCTTTACTTTGAGAAACTCTCCAACAGAGATGACTCTCCAGGTCTTCTGAGCCCCACTTCGAACAAATGGAGGAAAACATTGCAGATGATCTCTAAAGGAGGAAATCAATCCCATATTTTTGATGTTTTTGTCCACCAGAAGGTTCAAAGTCCTGTATCTCTTAGTGCGTTTCTAAAGAGTGATGCATGCATGACTGCACTTTCAGTCCGTGCCTGCCTNGGGGAAGGGGGTGTTGATTGCTGTTTGAATAGAGAGTCACCACGAAAGAAAGGCAGCAGCATCAGCTGGGCAGGTACCTGCTCCGTTTGACTTGCCGCTGCTGAACCGGGGTGGACACGCCGCCTGCCCTAACAGCACCAACGGGCTCTAGGCAAGCCACGGCACCCTGCTGCCTCCCTCTAGCTGGTACCTAGGGGATGCGAAAGAAAGCGAGGACTTCAGGAACGTGAGAGCAGAAATGGGGGCTGCTGAGGCAGAAAGGCAGTAGGGAGTAGCTGGGTCTGTGGTGAAATGCTGGGTGGATAAAAATCCATAGGAATCCAGGCTAGGACTGACTGTTGATCACATGTCCTTCCTAATCACTCGTAACATAAACACCATTAACTTCTAAAAGTCGAAGAAAGACCAAGAGAATTTGAAAAAGTAAGATGGACACACTGATCAAAAACTAGAGCAACAATTGGCTTGCCTTCACCTGCAGCATGCTTTTCTGCAATGCCCAATGTCCCACTGTGAAATCCTCTTAGCACCCCCCTGAAATACTTAGAAGTCTAAAGAAAATTGCACTCTGTCTGCAGTTCTGTTTAGCTAACAGAAAAGATGTCATCTTTGCTGCCTGGGTATTGTCCAAATGCTATACTTAATGAGTCTACTTAAACATCTTAATGAGAGACAAAGGTATAGAAAGGGTGTTCCTCCAACCAATTTATCACAGGAACTATGGAAAGGTCAACAGTGGGAATTCTATGAGACACAACACAAATTCTGTGTGGAAGGGGATCAGCATCCAGGCTGAAACATCCATAGGAAAGGGAGAAGAACTGTGTCCCGCCACTTCTCAGGCCGGTTATAACCAACCTGAACAACTACTTAAAATCAGCAGGTGCCTGTCAATACTGTGGTTAGTAACTTAAGCCTCCTCAGTCTTTGCGTTAGTCTTGGGTGTGTGTTCAGAGCATCTCAGTGCCCGACATGGTGCCTGCGCTGCGCTGCTCTGCTCAGTCTTTACTCTCTGGCCCGTCGTATCGACCGACTTCTCAGCCCTTCTTCTTGAGTCGCCGTGATTCAGGCGTACCCCTGAATCTCTGAAAGGAACTAATCTGGTTTCTTTTTCTCACTGTGTGTCTTTTGTTGTTCAGAAATCACCATGCTGGGTTAAGAAACAGCTTCACATGAGGTTACTCACTATTATACCTGTATATAAATTAATCTTCCCACGACTATAAAGGCTTTGGGTCATATGAGCTTTGTCATATACATTTTCTGTTTGATCTGTTGTTTTCTCATTGTATTTTAAGAGTTTTTAGTGCCTTGCTTTTAATATCAGTTAAGGAGGTATTTTCTGTCTGTTAAACAAGAAGTCCCAGTCCCACAGGTACTGCTCTGCAATCTGGTAGCACTTTACCTACTGATCTTTTCAAGTGTCCTTTTGGCAATTTCAGTGGTTTGTTTTTTTTTTTCCAGGAATAGTTTAGACTGTGGCTTGTGCTATTTTGAAAAGCATCTGAAATTATCACAATATCATATTCTGGCTAACTAGGGATGTCCCAGTTGACTGGAAGTTAACAAGTATGACATCGATCTACAAGAAGGGCTGCAAGGAGGATCTGGGGAACTATAGGCCCGTCAGTCTGACCTTGGTGCCTGGGAAGGTTATGGAGTAGATCATCCTGAATGCCATCATGCAGCACGTACAGGACAACCAGGCAATCAGGCCCAGTCAGCATGGGTTTATGAAAGGCAGGTCCTGCTTGACTAACCTGATCTCCTTCTGTGACAATGTGACCCACGTAGTGGATGAGGAAAAGGTGGTGGACGTTGTCTACCTAGACTTTGACTAAAGCCTTTGACACCATTTCCTGCAGCATTACCCTGAAGAAATAGGGTGTTCATGGCTTGGGTGGGCATACCCTTCACTGGGTAAAAAACTGGCTGGATGGCTGTACCTAAAGAGTGGTGGTGAATGGAGCTAAATCCAGTTGGCATCTGGTCAAAAGTGGTGTTCCCCAGGGCTCAGTACTGGGGCCAGTTCTGTTTAATATCTGTGATGATATTGATCTGGATGAGGGGATCGAGTGCACCTTCAGTTAGTTTGTAGATGACACCAAGTTGGGTGGAAGTGTCAACCTGCTTTGAGGGTAGGAAGGCTCTACAGAGGGATCTGGACAGGCTGGATTGATGGGCTGAGGCCAATGGTGTGAGGTTGTGGAATGACTACTAAAATGATCAAAAATACAACATTGTTCGCACATTAAGGAAAAGTACAAAATCAAAAGTCTTCTAAGGTAGAATACAGCCGCAGCTGGTATGTGAAGAATTCACCGCATCTGCAAGCATTGCAAAGTAACACGGAGAGTGGAGTGGGATGAAGATCCTACGGCCAAGCCCTGTGATAATACAGCAGATCTGGGAACAAGGTGGTCCTATGGAAGTGATAGGCTGCATACTTACTATCCTGAGCCAACAGTTTGTCAAATTTTGATGAAATGCTGTCCTTTGTGCGAACTTTGCTCATTATAATGTCATTATAATACCTAAACACACCTCCATCCCAAAGGCTACCCGCCTCCAAGGTGCGACCACTCCTCCTTGAGTCTGCGTCCTGAATTTTTCGTAAACTATACCTTTAAATGTGAAGCGAGAGAGTTTTACACCTATCACAGTAAAAGTATTTATGACTAGAGTCACTCAAACTCCACCTTGAAAGTTAAAAATAGTATAAAAATAGCCCAAGAGCGGGGGAATATCAGGGAAGACACCATCGTGAACAAGTCAAGGAGGACTCCATCAAAGACTGCCTTTGACTTCCAGGACTGGTTGACGGGCTGAGCCTTTCTTCCCCCCCCTAGGGACGCCTTTGGGTAAGACTTAGACTATACCAAGCGCTTCCTCAGAAAACTTACAAATCTCTCTATAGAGTCTCTTTCCTACACTTATAGCCAGGCTGTATGGTTTCTAACTTTGTCACATGTTTTGTATAATTAACAATACTTTTATTTGCACGTGCTTTGCAGACAGTGTATTTATCACCGTCAATCCATAAAGAACCTGTATCTCTGTTGCTCAAATAAACTGCACTGCGAAAGTAGCTCGTCATTTGGGTTTCTCACTGAATGCGACCAAAGAGTGGCCGTGCTAGTTCATGAGCACAACTAGGCTGAAGGTGCAGTCCACTATCAGTGTATCCGGAATCGTAACAGTTTGACATATCAAACGCGACCGGACTGATAGTGGTGAATGGATATCACTCAGAATTTAAACCTAGCCGCACCTAGCCTCCCACCTCGGTGAGGAGTGTTAGAACGCAAGGGGGTTTATCTTCTGCCAAACTACTTTGCATCTTAACACAACAGAGGTTCAACAAGGTCAAGTGCTGGGTCCTGCACTTGGGTCACAACAACCCCATGCAGCTTGGGGAAGAGGGGCTGGAATGCTGCCCGGCAGAAAGGGACTTGGGGGTGTTGGCCAACAGCCAGCTGAATACGAGCCAGCAGTGCAGGTGGCCAAGAAGGCCAGCAGCATCCTGGCATGTATTAGAAGTAGCGTGGCCAGAAGGACTAGGGAAGAGATTGTCCCCCTGTACTCGGCACTGGTGAGGCTGCACCTTGAATACTGTGTTCACTTTTGGGCCTCACACTACAAGAAAGACGTTGAGGTACTGGAGCGTGTCCAGAGGAGGGCATGAAGCTGGTGAAGGGTCAAGAGCACAAGTTTAATGAGGAGTGGCTGAGGGAGCTGGAGTTTTTTAGCCTAGAGAAAAGGCAGCTGAGGGGAGACCTTATTGCTCTCTGCAGCTACCTGAAAGGAGGTTGTAGCGAGGTGAGGGTCAGTCTCTTCTCCCGAGTAACAAGTGATAGGACAAGAGGAAATGTCCTCAAGTTGCACCAGGGGAGGTTTAGATTGGATATTAGGAAAAAAATTTTACTGAAAGGGTTATCAAGCATTGGAACAGGCTGGCCAGGGAAGTGGTTGTCACCATCCCTGGAGGTATTTAAAGGATGGGTAGATGTGGTGCTTAGGGACATGGTTTAGTGGTGGACTTGGCAGTGTTAGGTTAACAGTTGGACTTGGTGATCTTAAATGTCTTTTCCAACCTAAACAATTCTATGATTCTATAATCATGTAGCAGTGTATTATTTATCATTAGCATAGCTGGTATGTGGAGGCCAATAGATAAGTATGAGATTACGTGCCTTGCATTGTCACAGTGCTATTTCTAAGTAGTGGGAATAATAATCCAGATGTGGTATATATATATATTTTTAGCATAAATAAGTTCATTTTGCGCTATATTGAACACTATGCATGAAACATGAGACACTCTTCTTCTCATTTTTAATGGTAATGGTACTTTTTGTTATTTTATTTCTGTCCTTTGTCTGCTTGCTCAGAATTAAGCTTTTTGTTTGCCATTTGTAGACCTTTATTGTGTCCATCAATCTTTTAATTTGTGCATTTGCTTTCTGTCTTCATGGACTGTCTTCTTTTCCTTTTTAATGAGCCTGGGTATTTGACCTGTTTTCCACCTTAGAACAGATGCAGTAGTCCATTCCATAAAAATGAGTTTTCAAGGCGTTATTACCCTTTTGCATGGAGCTCTTGAACACCTACCGTGGCAGCCATTCTGCCTGTGCCCAGCACGTCTGTGCTCAGCAGTACGAGGTTTTCTCTTTGAGATCTCAGATTAGCTCAAAAGCCAGTATCAAGCTGATACAAACATTTATTTAACAAGGGTTCCAGTATTCAGGGTGGTACTCTGTTCACATCATTCCCTTTTGAAAATTCTTTTTTCACTGTGTAGACTAGGAATGACTTGTTGTTTCTTTACAGGTACATTAAAACCTGCTCTGCAAGCTTTTACAAAATGTTTTTCCTTACAAATGTAACAGTTCTGGCCAAAGTCTGGATGCTTAAAACACATGCATCTTGGATGATCTTTCAGATTGCTGCAGGTGCACACTGGCTCTAACTGTGATTGTCAGTCTTTGGCATGTAGAAATCCTGGAATTCCTTAATTCTCCTCTATCCTTCAGTGACTTAGGGTTTGGTCACCCTCCATACTGTAATACTGTCTTCCATTCCTTCTAGCTCTTGCAATCAGATCCCGTTCTGTTTCACTAATGCTAAATAACCTCTGCTTTTTCTAAGGTTAAATCAGGACTGTTGATTATATTTTTTTCCTTTGATTTTGGTATCTGACCCCGATTACAATTTGTTCTGACACAGTGATTATAATAACAGTATATGATGTATTTTGAGTTATAACAATTTACAGATCTGCTATACGTGGCTCAGAAGTTTCTCCCCTCCGATTGGATTCTCTTCTAAAGCTGTTACCTTTCAAGAGTAGGTTTTTCTCTCCCAGATGTGATATATGGCTCGAGTATCTTTTGTGCTGCCTGATCACTGGCTCAGACTTCAGCCCTTCAACACTTCCCTATGTAAACCTGAGTAGATGAAAATCTAGTGCCTGTCTCCTAGCAATATTTAAAAAAATACCCACCTTAGGGCCATCTTTCTTTCCTCTTGCCTTCCCGGAAAACATAACGGTCACTTGAGCTTTTTCCCCTTGTCTGATACATTTCTGGAAAATGTCACCTTTCTTGCATTTTTTAACTGCCTTTCCATGAAACACTTTATTCACTACTTCTTTCTTTTTTCTAAAATGTTCTCTCTATTTTTGAGTCTACTTTTGTTTATTCTCTCACTCCTTGCATCGAGGAGTATTCTTTGGTTTGGGAGTTTTTGGAGAATTTCGAATTACAGCTTTTAAGCAGAGTGAGTCATTATTACAATGAAAGGTAAAAATAAAGACAATGTGAAGAAATAGTACACGAGGGAGGGAGAGGAATCCACGTAGCCCACTCTCAGCCTGCCTGCACATCAGCTAACTCTGACAGGATTGCTCCAAGCTGGCACGTTTCGGTGTCTGTCGTGGCCCCTTGTCCTCATGTGCATGGCACACACAGTCTATAATCGCCTGCACTCACGGAAAAATGCTCACTTGATCAGGTAAGTCAGAAACATGTTAAAGAGATATTCTGTACACTGAAGAACAGTAATATAGCCCTCTGTACTAGAAGAGGTGTAGATAATTATTTCAGCTATTGACAGAAGAAGTAATATGATAGTTGTAAAATACGAAACTTTTCTCTGAAGGTGATGTTCAGTTGTTTGTAAAAATACTAGTTGGAAGAAAAAAAAGCAGTAAAATTGAGCTGTAAGGTGATTTTGAAGAGGATCCGTGCTTCTGGAGATTGATGCTTCTTAAATTACGGTGGGGGATGGATACGTGTATACAAGACAGAGTTAAGCCCCACAACTCACATTAACTTAAGAAAAATTGCACTGCTACCCTAATGGCTGCTCCCCAAATGTGCTCTTCTGCATTTTCAGGATGAACCTGACTAGTGACTAGTGTGTTGTTAGCAGCAATAAATAACTGCTGGAAAGGTTGTTATTGAAAGCCTTGAGACAATAGAGATGAAAGAGACAAACGGTTATTGTCCCAGTTAAGAATCACAGCTATTTTGAAAGGTGTACCCTGTCGAGCAGCAGAGATGGGGACCTACCAAAAGCTCTGCAGGCATAACTGGCAGCAGGAGATGAAGCAATTTAATGATGTGAAAGGCCTCTATAGGTGAAGGATGGAGGATAACATGTCTGGGAGGAGGGGTGCTTTGCTTTTTCGCGTTTTCCTTTTTCCAATAGCTGACAACGATAGCAACAGCAGGAGGTACCTGAGAGTGAATGAGAGTGGGAGAGCTGGGATTATCAGCAAATGACAGTAAATAAGAAAAGTGACTTGAAAAGGCTCTGGGCCCTGAGTGCCTCTAAGAATAGTGAATTCGGACAACAAAAGCAAGAGTGCACTTTGAAAGAAAACGCAAACATGCTCTTCCTCCTGGCCGCATCTGAACTGATAGATCAATGCACAAAGCAAAGATGTGTTGCATCTTTCATGTGGCTGTGCTGGTCTATAATAACACCTGAAAAAACAGGTTTTGTTTACCAGCCTTCTAGTGAAGCCACATTTTTCAATCAGGAATCTTCTCATGTCCCGTTCTCCTGCCTACTGCAGCAGAGGGTTAGATCTTCCCTTGACACTGATGAAGCTGCACTGATTTCCATTGGAGAGTGCCTAGCGGCTCACTTCAGAAGTGAACTTTTTCATGGAAAAAATGTTTAGTTTTTGAGTATGAGGAACAAAAATTTTTCTCATCAAGCCAAGAGTTCAGTGAAAACCAGGTGCCACAATTCTGTGAAGTTGGCAACAACTTTTGGTGTTGTCTGAACTTACAAACTTTGCAAACAGACCTGGATTTAGGTCATAGGCTTCAGGTAAATAGCCCTCTCTCCCCTTGGATAAACAGCTTCACAGCTATATTGTCCTACTTGTTTGGTTGGTTGGTTTTTAAAACTGGGTTTTGTCAAGGGAAATAAGAATATATTAGATGCCTCATAAAGCACCTAACAAACAGGTTTCTTAGTCAAGGATGGATTCTTGCCTTGTTATCTGCCACTGGCAATCTCAGAAGCAGCTTGGGTCACAGTACTGTAGGTCAGGAATTTTTGTTCTGACTCAATGAGCATGCTCAAAATGTTTCCTGTTTAGCGAATTATTTATTTTTGTCTTCATATCACTGTTTTTTTAGCACCTCCTTAACTGGAGACTATTTTGAGGGGCAGCAGCAGCAAAGAAATTACCAGCAGCATGGAGACCTGACCTGACAGCAAAACTCTCTTCTCATTGTAGTGACCACAACTTGGTCACATCTGAAAACCTTGCCCTCATTCATGAAAAATATAAACCCCTTAATTAAGACCCCCTATGACTAATAGTCCCTCTCTGCGCAGACCCAGCTCAAGGCATGAATACCCTTTCTGATACATCCCTCCTCTGTCTAACGTCATGGAAAATGAAAGATGACAGTCAAACCTGCCAGTGACTGTGAGGTGAATAGTAAGTCTTCCCTCTGCTCCCAGTACGTTCGGCGTCCGTAACACTGAGTTTGGCAGAGCTGCTGGGTTTGCTCATTTCCTTTACTCTGAGCCAACATTCCCAGTAGTGTCAGGACAATTTTAGAAGCAAGATGCACTCAACTGAACTTCATCTATGAAGAGATGAACAGGTGCTTATAGCTGAGTTTTCAAGTCCATATATTACCTTGATGGCTTTTTTTTCTGTCTGAAATAGAGCAATTTTTGGAGATGGGCTTTTGGCCAATCCTCAGATTTCAGGAAGCTGTCTACTCCTCAGTCTGTTCATTCTGGGGAAAATGAAAATGCAGGGGAGAAGACAGAAACGCATCTGCAATATGCAAACTGAAATAGGTGAAATAATTATTGAGCAATATCCAGAATGCCTTCTGGCATAATAATGCCTTCTCTTGAGCCTGCTAACTCAATGATTTTAAATTCTCTGTGCTTTGCTACATTGCATGATTTCAAATTATATCTCAGAATGGAATAGGGCTGAGTGCATCCACCAGTGTAAGGAAGTGATAAGGAAAGGTTATGGGGAATCATGAAGCTGGAGGTTGGGGGGGGCTATATGAGGAGGAATGCGTTGGCACCCTGACGTATAATCCATGAATTTAGTCTACAGATTTTGAAGTTTACAACCTGCAAGGCTGCAGATGTGTCAGCTGACATGCTCCAACTGAATCGGAAGCAGCAGAGACCCCGTATTGCTGACCAGATCAGCACAGGCATAAATCAGCATGAGTCTGGCTGGAGCGGCTGAATGGACACCCACACTGGCAATAGGAGTAGATCTGTGGAGTGAAACAGTTGGCACTGAGGATCCAATGTCCACACTATTCAGGGCGGGGGGGCGGGCAGAGGAGGATGGAGGAGGTTACTAAGGCCATTAGCAGCTGGAGCACATTAGGTACAGTCCAGAAGCATGTCTTCTGGTTTAATTTAATCTGAAAGCAATCCAGCTTGTGCACCCTGAGACCATTCCACAAAGCAAACAAAAATAGGGTTGATAGGGTGACTGACTTCAAAAACATATTCTCAGAGTGTAAAATGCTAGCATAGATGCATGCACCCTCTCTCAACTTCTCTAACAACATATAACAGTACAGCTGAGTGCAAATCATTCCTACGGGCAGGATAAAGTTTGGTAACAGGTGAATTAGTATATATGGGAAACAAAGTAGTATTTGTTCCAGAGTTCTCTGTTTAGGATGTTGAAGACTTTCTCATGCAGCTTTTAACAATTTGTAAAATACCACAGACCCACAACTCCGTCTGGAAAACTTTTTGGCGGTCTGTGCCTGCATCGCTGGTCTCTGGCACCACAGATCTCTGATCACCCTCCCAGGTCCTTGGGTGATACTGCACAACCAGTAACATAAGCCTGTTGCTATTTCCTCTGATCATTAATCACTTAAGATTTCATCGGTACTTAATTGAGATACCTAAGGCACCCTTATAAAGACTATAAAATTTCTTGTAGTTGGAGCCCTTCTCCCTTTCTAAGGCACTTATATTTTCTTTTTCTAGGAATAGCCTTGGTGATAAAACGAGTCACCTAACCCTCTGCCAACAGGGAACACGATGACTGACACTTATACAGCACCTTTCATGCTAAGAACATTTAAACCTATGCGTGGAATCCTGCCCTGGCTGCTGGCTGTGCTGTCAATATGACACCGGAGCTTTTCTACCCGCACAGGCCAGGGGTCTCAGTGTGAGGGTTCAACGCCCTTCTCTGCTGCTTTGAAAAGGATCTGTGTCCGTGGCTGGCTGACCTGGCTGGCGTACATAAGCGTTAGGTGGAGAGTTATTGTGCTCCTATCCCGTGCCGTGGGCAACAGCAATGGAAGGGACGGTGCAAGTCCTCGGGTGAGGGTGCTGCAGCCGTGTCACAGGCACCTCTCCTCATCCCTCCTAAAAGCAACGTGCCAACAGCTCCATCCTCCAGTGCACCAGTGCTCTGCTGGGTACTGCGGAGAGCCAGGCGGTTGGGTGTGAGTAGGTACGTGACATGAGCTTTATGTTTATTCTGTTTCTACTGGCTTAACATAAGCAAGACTTGACTGTGTGTCTTAGAAGCATGAATTGCTTTCTCAGGAATGTGGTGCCTAGCACTGACGTGCATCTAACCAAGCATAGCAACGCTAGAAATAATCAGACAAAGGAAAGAGACGTTGCTTGACTGGAGCCACTGATGATGTTGAGGCTATTGTTTATATTATTTATTATAGTTTCCATTATTTTTCTAATAACACCTTTGGGATATTTACTTATCTGTGTTGTCCAAGAGGACCTGTGCTTTATTTATCATTTAAATTCCTCACTAATGTATATCCTAATTGTATTCAGGAGCTGGGTGGAAAAATATTCCCAGCTCAATTTTCAGACTCGCCTTCTGTAGCCATTGCTGAATTTATTTGTGATTTTTCTTACCCAGCTACTAACTAGTCCCAGCTCAATAAGATGTGATATGATGACGTTATAGATACTGTTGCACTGCAAAGTTCCTGAAAAATAACAATGGCTTCTTAGATCAAATCAGAAAAAAAGGTGAATGGGAGTGTGAATGTCCTTCCTGAATTTGTCAGTCTGATCATATACTGATTGAGTGTCCCTAATGCTATAATTAGGAAAAGGGAGTTCAGGGGGCAAAAGAAGAGGCTCTACAAGAGCCTACAGATTGCTCCATTATGTCAAAAAGAAACATGATTCTTAGTAAGCGTAAATGTCACTCTTCCTACCTCTTTGTGCAAACAGCCAGGGCTTGATGCTGTGGCTGCTGGCAAGGAAAGCTCTGAATCAAAGAGGGAGACTTGAATATTTAAGTGTAAAGTGCAGTTCAAAAGCAGAAAAGCTTATATACGATTGAAATAGAAGGTCTGAGCTCTATACTTCAGGCATGGGCCATTAATTAATATCTCAGTGCCACTCTGAATTACCGTCATGCTGCAAAAGGAGAATGATATATTCTTTCTGGCAGTTCAGCAGCAATTCGAAGAAGAAGAAGCCACTAGCGATTTTTAGATGACAGACTGAAGATTGGGATTACTTAATGATAATAGGGAAGCCAAGAGTGATCTGCAGAAGTGAGAGAGAAGACTAAGTATTTAGTATTAATATTGGTAGTTTATGGAACACTCTTCATGGACAGAGTCACAACACAAAACCGTCTGAGGAGCAAACAGCTCAGCTGTTCCTTCAGCCAGCACACCAAACACACCTTCAGCTTCTATACCACAAACTACCCAATTCAGAGAAACCTTTCCATATAGAAAGGAAATTAGAAAAGTGAAAATAATTTTTTTCTTTCGTGAAACTTGAACTTCTGCAGGGCGGATACATAAGTTCTTAAATGAAAACGTCGTAAGTATCAAACGAAAATATAATTTTGTTACAAAGGAAGTCAGTACTTCTGCTAGCCAGAAGCAAGCAAGGGGGACAAGAGGGAGACTGAAGAGGATAGTGTCATTTAGTGTTGATGGGTGCTCTGGCCTTTCGAGTGCCTGTGCACATCTGCCCAGCAACATCAGGAGTTTTCTATTTAAAGTCAAGCACTGGTTCAGTGAATCTGACTCAAAGATAACCGCAGCTTGTTTCATAAAACTGAAAAATTAATCGGTGTGAAATGTATTGGAAAACAGTACAGTTATTCATGTGCCTCAGCAGTTTCCTTATTAGGTAAAACAAGCTTTTGATTGTTCTCCCAGGGCATACAATATCTCAATGTGCTGCAAAATAGGCTGTTATAAAATGAGCCTGCGCGACTTGCATACCTCAATAACCACTTCTGTGACAAATGCAAATTAATATTTTGAATCCAAGGTCAAAGTCTAATCATCAAAATGATAATGGCTCCGTCGCTGACGAGCTTCTTGAGATGCATGCCTTGCCATACATTGCTAGCCTGTCCTGAGCTGACGGGGATCCAGTGGGGTTTGCAGAGGGCAGGGACCACTGGCTGCCTTTCCCATGAGTTCCCTAGAAAGTTACAATGCAAATAATTCCCAGCAGATGCAAAAGAAACCAACATGTGTTCAGAATCTTCCTATGGAAAAGGAAAGCACCACACATTAAAATAGAAAGATTAGAAGCTCATAAAACAAAAGGGTGGCTTAGGGTTCCAGATATATCATGTTCCAAACAGTCTTTCACAGTTGGCTCCGCTCCTTGGAACCACTGAATCATTTCCTACTTGGACACGTTTGGAAATGTCAGCTTTTTCCAATTCAATTCTATCTGGTTGCATCAACTGAACATTCAGAGTGGCTCAGTGACAAAGTATGGTAAAGATAGTTGCATAGAAGAATAGCAATGATTTCATTATCCTAGCAGAACTAACCTCGTTTAAATAGCACCACCCCCTGCCCTGAACAATGCTAGAATAAAAATTAAAGGCAGGTCCTATTGCAGGAAGAAAGTGTCCCTGGTTAAGTCTGGATTACTTTTCAGCAAGCAATCCAAGCTTGGGTAACTTTTTAAACCTTGAGAAGTTGTTTTAATGGGAGGGGATGTAATAAGACTTGTGATCTCCATTTCCAAAATCCTTATTGAAGTTGGCATCTAAGCCACTTCCTTGGGCTCTCAGGATTAAAGCCTGCAGCATTTTTATATTAATTTCAAATTTTACTGAGATATTCTTTAGATAGTATTTATTATTAAGTAGATAAAACAAATCTGTAATGTGAGTTAAATTAAAGTCTTAATGAGGAAAATGTCGTTACATATAACACAAAAGCTGCAGTGATACCTAAACATAGAAATGTTTTATTAGGCATTAAGAGCCAGCTTCCAAGGCATGTGATGGAGATTGATAGGTGGAAACTTTCCTGAACTTAATGAAACAGAAAATCCATCTTTCCTCTGACATTAGTGTAGGAGGGAAAGACTGTCACAGGAAGAATCCGGCAGAGTTACTTACGAACCTGAATGCATGGGACAAAGCTGAGGAGCAGCATCTGTTTGTACAAGGGTGTTTCATCACAGGAGCTGGGGCTCTTTTGCTGTCTTCTGCTCTTGTCCAACTGCAGGTGATACTGGTTGGGCACCTTATGATGACTTATGAAATAGAAGATTATTTCTGTCCTTGGTAGTTAGGGAAATGAGCGGGTGCAGAAGATCAGGATGCTCTGTGCCTCTGGCCTTGAGGGAATGGGGTGATAAAATAGGAAAATATGCTGGATTAAGCGTATGTCCAGAAGATTCATTTTGACACTGCAGTCTTGGTATCAGCTGCCAGCTCAAAGGAGATGAGTGTGACGGTGATGTTTCAAGGCAACGAAGGGCAACAAAGCTGGTGAGGGATCTAGAGCACAAGTCTTATGAGGAGCAGCTGAGGGAACTGGGGTTGTTTAGCCTGGAGAAAAGGAGGCTCAGAGGAGACCTTATCGCTCTCCACAACTACCTGAGAGGAGGTTGTAGCCAGGTGGGGGTCAGTCTCTTCTCCCAAGTAACAAGCAATAGGACAAGAAGTAAGAGTAAGAAATCAAGCAAAGGAAGCAGGAGACCTGCATAAATGAGCAAGGAACTTCTGCAAAAACTCAGATGGAAGGAGGAAGTTTACAGAAGGTGGAAAAAGGGACTGGTCACTTAGAAGGAATATAGGAATGTTGTCAGAGTATGCAGAGATGCAATGAGGAAGGGTAAGGCCTACTTGGAATTAAACCTGGCAAGAGATGTCAAGGACAACAAGAAGGGCTTCTTCAAATACATCAGGAGCAAAAGGAAGATTAGGGAAAATGTGGGCCGCCTGCTGAATGAGGTGGGTGCCCTGGTGACGGAGGATGCAGAGAAGACAGAGTTACTGAATGCCTTCTTTGCTTCAGTCTTAACTGCTAAGGCCAGCCCTCAGGAATCCCACCCCCTGGATGTAAGAGAAAAAGTCTGGAGAAAGGAAGACCCTTCCTTGGTTGAGAAGGATCAGGTCAGAGATCATTTAGGCAAACTCGACACCCACAAATCCATGGGCCCTAATGGGATGCACCCACAAGTGCTGAGGGACCTGGCAGATGTTATTGCGAAACCATTCTATCATCTTTGAAAGGTCATGGAGAATGGGAGAGGTGCCTGGGGACCGGAGGAAAGCAAATGTCACACCAGTCTTTAAAAAGGGCAAGAAGGAGGACCAAGGAAACTACAGGCCAGTCAGCCTCACCTCCATCCCTGGAAAGGTGATGGAACAGCTCATTCTGGATGTGATGTCTAAGCATGTGGAGGAAAAGAAGGTTATCGGGAGTGGTCAGCATGGATTCACCAAGGCGAAATCATGCTTGACCAATCTGATAGCCTTCTATGATGGCATCACTGTTTGGGTAGATGAGGGGAGAGAAGTGGACGTTGTCTACCTCGACTTTAGAAAGGCTTTTGACACTGTCGCCCATAACATAGGTTACCTCACAGGCAAGCTTAGGAAGTGTGGGTTAAATGAGTGGACGGTGGGGTGAATTGAGAACTGGGTGAATGGCAAAGCTCAGAGGGTTGTGATCAATGGTAATCAGTCTAGTTGGAGGCCTGTAACTAGCGGTGTTCCCAAGGGGAACTGGGTCCAGTCTTGTTCAACACATACATCAATGGCCTGGGTGAGGGGACAGAGTGTACCCTAAGCAAGTTTGCTGATGATACAAAACTGGAAGGAATGGCTGACACACCAGAAGGCTGTGCCACCATTCAGTGAGACCTGGGCAGGCTAGTAATAAAGTCCAAGAAGGGCAAGTGTAGGGTCCTGCACCTAGAGAAGAATAACTCCATGCACCAGTACAGGTTAGGAGTTGACCGACTGGAAAGCAGCTCTGCAGAGAAGGACCNTGCCCTGGTGAGGCCCCATCTGGAGTACTGTGTCCAGTTCTGCACCCCCCAGTTCAAGATAGACAAGGAACTACTGGAAAGAGCCCAGCAGAGGGCTACAAAGATGATCAAGGGACTGGAGCATCTCTCTTGTGAGGAAAGGCTGAGAGACCTGGGCCTGTTTAGCCTGGAGAAGAGAAGATTGAGAGGGGATCTCATCAACGCTTATAAATATCTTAAGGGCAGGTGTCAAGAGGATGGGGCCAGACTCTTTTCAGTGGTACCCAGCGACAGGACAAGGGGCAACGGACACAAACTGGAACACAGGAAATTCCATCTGAACATAAGGAAAAGCTTCTTTACTTTGAGGGTGACAGAGCACTGGAACAGGCTACCCAGAGAGGCTGTGGAATCTCCTTCCCTGGAGATATTCAAAACCCGCCTGGACGTGATCCCATGCAACCTGCTTGAGGTGAACCTGCTTTAGCAGGGGGGTTGGACTAGATGATCTCTGAAGGTCACGTCCAACCCCTACCATTCTGTGATTCTGTGACAAGAGAAAATGGCCTCAAGTTGCACCAGGGGAGGTTTAGATTGGATATTAGGAAAAATTTCTTCACTGAAAGGGTTGTCAAGCATTGGAACAGGCTGCCCAGGGAAGTAGTGGATTTGCCATCCCTGGAGGTATGTAAAAGGCATGTAGATGTGGTGCTTAGGGACATGGTTTAGTGGCACTTGGCAGTGCTACGTTAATGGTTGGACCCAATGACGTTAAAAGGTCTTTTCCAACTGAAACGATTGTATGGTTCTATACTGTTGAACTGGCAATTACTGGTTACTTTTTATCCCTGATATGAAAAATGAGGCCCCTGAATTTTATACATCTCCAGCCTGACTGCAGACTAGTGCTAGGGGAATTAATTAAAAGGGATGGTGAGACTACTTCACATACATCCTTACCTTTGGTCTAAACGCAGGAGATTTCCTGACCCAAGATGTGACCTGATGGTGTGAGTTCACTCAGCTTATAATCCTGGGATGACATTAAGACACCAGACAGCGCATACCACAGCAAAATCCCCTTGCAAGCTGGCAGAGCCACCGCAGCCAGCAGCACCTGCACAGGCTCTTCTGAGCCACAGCTCTTAACTTACACGTCCATGTCGTGTGAGCAATATACAAAATGTGATATGCTAGATGATTTTGGAGTGCAGACAATTAATTTTTAAAACCCTGTCAGCACCCCTGGGGTTAGTGCAGTCCCTGGGGCAGCGCTGCATGCCTGATCACACCAGGCAAACCCTCTGTGGTGCTCCCAGGCCACCCCTAGCAGCTGTCGGATGGACTTCACGTGAGGGCAAACAGCTGGCCCGCCACCTCCTGTCTCCCTCCCCTTCCCCACAAACACCAGCCAGGTACGGTGGGTAACGCTGCCGTGCCATACATAGCTGGGATACGAGATGCTCTTTTGTATTTTGAGTGTCTGTTCAACGCTGCGAGTACAGACTAGTGGCAAAACATCTTGATATGAATTAGGAGTCATAATAAGCTCCAAGTGAATTATTTCTAGCATGTTTTTAAACGCTTTTTAAAATGAAGCTACTCCAACACCACATTTCTGGAGGATCTCTACACAGTGAGGGGACAGTTTCACCGTGCTGAGGGTTAACTTATGGCCATCTGCAGTGGGAGTGAAAAGAACTTGGCCACAAAGCAGCGCTCACAAACACATAATTTCTGACATGACATTTATTCTCTATCCATATCACGTTTGCTGTTTGCAGACGTTCATTTGTAAAGATTTTCTTTTTCTCTTCCTGAAAAAAATGATGTTTTATGAGCAAAACAATCAGTGAAGGTGGCCAGGGTGCTACTATCCCCTTTAAACCATCAAAAATAAAACATAACCTGAAATTCTACAATACACAAATCCTTTCTGTTTGATATCTATTATTTATATTCATTGTCAATAGTTCATCAGTTCTAGTCTGTTTTCCCACATCAAAAAGCTTGTTTTTCCATACATACAGCTCTGCAGTACAAAAAATAAGGTGATCAATGATCTCAATACAATGAAAATAACCCACTTAAATAGCCTGTTTGCATACAGTCCACAAGCTGAAAACGTCACATCCCATTTATGCAAAAAAAAAAACCCTCAACAACATTTCAGGGAAATGAAATTTGTTCTCAAATAGAAGGGAATTTTTTCTTACTCTTTTGAGTAAGGCATTTGAATGAATTCTTGCAAATAACAAATACATTGGCAGAAATCAGGATGAGTTTGCAAACAGCCTGCAAAGAGGAAAAATTGAATTCTTCTGATAACATATCCCTCTTCATAAATATTGTAGCTAGTTCTACCTAACCAGGAGCTGTTTGTGAGCATTTCTCAAAGTGATGAACTGCGTCTCACCGTTTCCTTCTCTCTTTCTGATGATCTGTTATAATGACAGTGGCTTTTATCATAACTGTTTGTGAGAGCCCCTCGCTTCCTTGCTTTCTTCCTTCTTTTACTATAAAAGCTCTCAAAGGAAGCCTTTGTATGTCAGGAGAAGCCAAATTAACATAATATGCAGCACCTATAAATAGTTCCTTCAAATTAGACAAAACCTTGAAGTGATATTTCTTTGCTTTTTTTCCTACTGCAAGTAAAAGTTACAATCATCTCGTATAATATTTTTTCCTGTATAAAACATTATTTTTGTTGTTCTGATTGTGGTTATTTTTCAATGCTTTTATTCCGCCACAGGTGAAAGCTAGTCAGCTCCTTGTTAACATATTTTGAATTTGTGCAAAAAGAGCTTGTTAAAAATGTGGCAAATTAATTACCAAAGACAATGAAAAAATTGTCCTAAAGACAGATGTTGAAAAAACTGGATTTTTTTATAAGCTGTGTTTCTAAATCTTTTTTCAAACTTTTTGAGAACTGCTTCCAGGTGTAAAGAAATGAAATAGGAAAAAGCTCATCAGCTGAGAACATTAAGACAAAGATATTTAAATTGATGACTGGTATGAGGATGATAAATGAGAAAAATGTTAGTCGCCATTTTCACGCCGTAAGGCACATGTGGTGAAATTATCAAAGATTTATGGAACCAAAATTATTGGGGTTTTTTTTTCACACAATGGTCAGCCAAAGTGTGGAATTCAATTCCACACGGTAAGTGAGTTCAAGTGGAGTTTAGACAAATTCCTGGAAGAGAAATCACTTAAGTGTTTTAACAAGACAGTCTGGAGATCACCGGTAACTTGGAGATCTCACAGTGCTGAGGGGTGACACTAAGGAAAAGCCTACTGGCTGTATCCCCTATTCTTTATATTTTTTCTCTCGGACATGGTTGCTGAGAGGTATTGAGGCTACCCTGAGCCAACACAGTCGTTGTTACGATGTTAAATGTCTCATAGTCTCTGCCCAGGTTTCATTCTGGAGGCGAAGACCTGGCATTAGCTGGTACTTGTCAGGATGCTCCATAGGTGTGCAGCCCTGGGACCCCCCTTCCCTGCACCGCCTCTCCTTCAGGACACTCTGGCGTAAACATCTGGTCCCAGCATATGAGCATGGCTGTGAAATCTGTAGAAAAAAAAAATAATACTGCTTGTTCATTGAGGGTAGTTGCCATTGAGTTGTTAGTACTGTAAATATTAGCTGTTGCCAGCAGATACCAGTTCCAGCTGTGACACATCTCCCCTACCTGGCACTTGTGCCGCTCACCGTCTGCTGCGGCGGGGATGGAGGAGGCTCAGGGCTCTGCTCCAACAGATGCTGGGGCTCTTCTGCCTGATCTTGATTTGTTTAGGGCTTTCCTCTAAGGACCAAGTGGTGCAAAAGGGTTTAAATATGATCCCCATGAACTATACATTCTCTTGTCAGTAGTAGTTGCTTACCAGTGCTAATGAAAGAAGAAATGGCTGATATCATCAAGCACAGCTTTTCAAAACCTGCATAGGAACACTCCAATTCTTCAAAAATATTTCATCTTTTTTCTCTCTGATTTCTTTAACACTCAGAAACTTCCTTTTCCCTCCCTTTGTTTTTCCTCTGCAGTTTTAAGGACTGATAATTTAGGTTTTAAAGAAAAAACTCAGCTTCTCAGAATCATGTGACTCTGGTGACTGAGCACTGGGAAAAAACCTAAATATCACAAGATGCGTAATTAAATCACAGGCATCCTTCAGTTTCTTGAGATTTTGTCCTGGAATGTTTTCCTGATCTCAAAAGCAGCTAACAATTTAATCCTGGCTAGGGAAAGGCAATCACCCCTAATCTAATTTAATTTAATTTAGGGCTTGCAATGAAGCTAACTCATGACCAAACTGTTTGCTTTTTAATTCCATGGCAGTGTAATCCATTGCGATATCATGGGCAAATCACCAATCCCAGCTCACGTGTAAGTATAAAATTTATTTATGTAAAGCATAGACTAAAGTATCAGACAGCTACTCAAAGAACGTCTGTTTTGTTCAAATTAAGAATAGCATGTGCATTGAAGAAATCCTGTGACAACTATTATTTCAAACTAATAAGGCTCCTCAATAAATTTTTTTTGAGAAAAGGTAATAGCTGGAGAAGCACAAAACTAGCTCTTGCAGCCAAGTGCACTGTATCCTGAGACAGCACCATCTACATTAATTACTAGGTCCCCTTCCCTGTAACAATTCCTTCTTAAAGAGGAATTTACAAAATTAAAATAGCCTTGAAGGTTTTGCGTGATGGAAATTCTTTTAACACTTCCGCTTCTGGAACTGAACACGATGACTTAAATGCAACAGAGAAAAGTTCTTGGACCAGGTTCGCAGGAGGGGTTTAGCAACAGCTTTCTTGCCCTGCGCTAATTTGACCGTCAGTTTCCAGGAATCGCAGGGCGAGTCTTTCTTTTTTTTTTTCACAGCTTAAGGGTGTTTTTTTTTATTCTGTTGCCAACCCTTTTTTTAAGGAGTTTAGCTCCTCTTTGTTCAGTGAGACATTCCAGCTGTAATGCTGCCCGGGAAGGCCTCCTGCGTGGCCGCGCTGCCTCTGTACTCACCACGCTTTGCAGATCTCAGCGCTCTTTGTGCCCGGGCCCGCCAGCTCCGTTCGGGGCTTTATCTGCTATAATCACCTTGCACATTTACGGCTCAGTACAATAAAACCTCCGGCAGCTTGTTTTCTTGGAGAAGCATGCTCAGCCTGACAGAATACGAGTTCACTGATTTGCTCCTCTCTCAGCTTTCTGGAACATTACGGCACTTTGCCTTTCATTAATTATTTTTTTCCCCTTCATGAATGTAAATAAAAATTTAACCCAATATTCTTTCCAAGTCTCTGATAACTGGGGGAAGAATAACTTGGAGGAGAATGAGCTTTCGTTAATTGAATTGCCAAAGTGAGCACACGCTGTGTGACCTTAACATGGAACCGGCATGGTGGTGCTCGGCACGCCGGGGCCGTCCAGGATCGGGGCACCAGAGCCCTTCACAGGTTATGGAGGAGTTACTCTGGTGGGGGAGGCTCTTCCCTGAGTAGTTCCTACCACCTAATTCTGCTCTCCAGGGAATTTAACAGCAAAACTCCCTTTGATTTCAGTGGCATCTGCTCGTAAGATCCCACCCTGCTGTAAGGTGGAGGGTGATGTGGGAGAGAGCACAGCAGCCATTTTCTACATGAAGAGAGAAGGGACCATAAAGGGAAATTTTGGCTCCAATTTTAAGAGAAATTGAAGTAGGCAACATGAATGTAGCAGGGTGTCCGCTGATCGGGTATCTCATGTCAAAAAGGGCATGAGTGCATGCACTGCACCAAGTCTCTGAAATATTTTTCTCACATAATTAAATATGCAAGCACAATTAAAACCTAGAATTATCAAGCCTAGTCCATGTTAAAGTGCGACTTGATTCAACCTTGTGTCTTCAGTAGAAGTTGCATACCGGGCTATGTAGAAAATAGCAATTTAAAAGCTTGCTACCATCTCATAGCACAATACATATGAATAAAGGAAACAAGCTGCTCTTTCAGATGAGGACAGGAATGCTTTTAATTCCCCTAAATATCTCTCATTGTCAGGCAGGAGGGCTTTATCTCAGCTGTAGCTGAACCAGCCTCTCTGGGACCTTTTTATATGCATGGCAAGAAATTTGAGCTTAAATACGTTCACTTTTGGAGGAAATAAATATCTATCCAGAAGTGAATATATTTCCTTGAAATATAAATGGACCTAGGGTGAATGGTTCAGAAGTGGATGTTCGTATTTTGAATGACTGTATCTGATCACATGAAACCCAGCCATGGTGTCACAGCTGTGTCCTGTAAAAGTAGACTTTGTCTTTATTTTTTAAATAGCTTTTAAATAAGTAGATCTAATGAGGCCGATGTTTGGCATGAAAACCATGTAATTTCAGCCTCCTTCTAAAAGCAGAGGTCCCTAGAGGTTTTTGTACCTATAACTGGCAAAACCAGATTTGTTTGTACATCACTTACCCATTTTACATCCCACCTAGGAAAAAACAGTATCTATAGGCTACTTAAAAACAAAATGCGAATGGGAATTTTTCTAAGTTTATTTTTAACAACTCAACTCCACAAAATTTCTCTCTACTTAAATATAAGAAAATTTGACTAAATCTGGAATCAGCAATCTAACACAAGCTTCCAAACATTACACAGGCTTAACCTTGTGATTACAGAATAAATCAGTACAGTCAAAGGGGGAGTTCTGTCCCTTTTTTGTTACGTTACCTTGACTCAGGAGTGCAGATGCTATAGTCTGAAAAAAATAACATCTGTTTGCTATAGCCAGAAAAAAAAAAAAAGAGTGATCTGATCCTCAGTGCTTCTTCACCCAGAGCCTGGGGAAAACACGGCTCCCTTCCCTGCTGTCCCCTCCAACAGCTGCTGCAGGATGTGGTTAGGATGATGCCTTCTGTGAGGGAAACGTGAGGGCAGCTCAAAGCACCACCACTCATTTCACATCAGACTCAGGACCTCAGCCAGCTGGTGCCCAGGGCGTGGATTCGCGCTGGTGCCCTACCAGGGAAATTCTCTGTGCTCCATTCATGGCTCCCTGGCTCGCGCCTCCTTCCCCGATATCCTGCAGAACATCTGGCACCACCTTCTCACCACATGCTGGGAGCGTACTCCTGTAGTCACGTGTTCTTGCTTTTGTTTAGCTTGAAATATTTTTTTGTTTATTAAAAACTTCCTGCACTGTCGTTATGAGTCCGGATAAGATATATGCTTAATAAACGTAAAATGTCAGTAAATGGTAAAACAGTATTTATAGCTGGGCTACTGACCAATCAATAATGAGCAAAACATTGAGTTATAGTGCTGTGTTGCAGCTTTACAAACGATACAGTGTCTGAACAAAGAAATCAATATGTCACAATTTTGAATTACTTGGCACCCTTTAATTTCCAGAGATGATCTTGCTTCAGATCTTGACATGCATCACTGGGTCAGACATGAAATGGGCCCCATGATGACCAGTGGTTCCTGTCTACAAGACTCAGTACACTACGCACAAATATGCCGTACAGCGGCTCCTTCAGACACCTGCCACCATGCGTTATTCATCCTTAGCTAGAAGCAAACGTGCTACAGAACTAAAAACATGCAATTCAGTGCTGATAATTCAGTTCACCGAGGCTGAGCAAAGGAGCGGGTTCCAGCTCCTCCAATGTGGACTGAATTTGTGGTCTCAGCCTCATCCCTGGTGAAAAGATTTTTTTTTTTTCCCCAAAACTATTGCACCATACCCATTACTGAAGAGTGAGTCACACAAAAAGGAAAAAGTGGTGCAGAAGCTAAAGCAGCATCTCTCCCCAAGGAAGATCCAGGCAGAATGGTTTGGGACAGCTCAGAGAGGTGCCGCTGTGTCACCTTGCTGCCATCTGTGTCACCCTCTGGTCAGCTGTCAGCAGGATTCATTCAGTTTTTCATGACCATACCCGACAGTTATCAATAAAATCACATACTGCTTACTTGTTAAATTCTCAGTTTGCTCTTAAGCACAGCCAAGCTGAGCCCAAGTACATCTGGAAAGCCTGAATAAATTTTCTCCAGCTGCAGGTTTCAAGTGATGATTCCTTGCTTTAGAATCGCCTTTTACACACGCTCAGCTATTCGGTCAAATGCATACTCATGCAATATGCAAACACGAAATTAAAGGCGAAGGATTTTAAATGTGGGTATTTAAAATGCACATCTCCCCAGCATATGATAATGGTACATTAAGCATCAGCATTCCTCTCAGCTGAGAATGCCTTCATTCTCCCTCCCCTCTGCCCTTGGAGCTCCACACACCCTCGCATGCCAGTGGGCTGTGCCCCACACTGAGCGCCCCCCCGGGCTCCCCACGCACCCACTCACCGCCCCGGGGCCTCCATCCTCCCCCGCTCGCTCCTGCTCTCCCCTTTGGGTCCTCCTCCCAAACACTGATACGTTTTCAGATTCCATCAGATCCCTTCAGATCTGATGGTGATGCCAAGAGTGTTGAATAAAGAAGGCTCAGAAATGGTGTATGTAAACCATACACCAATAAGCTCGGTCTGTTTATCTGGACCTGTTAACTTTAGGGCACTTCCAACAGCTCCTCATATGGTGGGTCTCTAAATAAGTGCTATGGGTGTTACAGCCCTCAAGGTTAAAAATAAGGCTGATCAGTCTGTAAGAAGAAAATGACTATGCACTGCAGAAAGTCTCACCTGGGAGCTAGGTACTGAGCGCCGGTTCTGAAAATAACGCTAAATGTAAGAGTATTTATTGATCCCTGCTGTTCAGATGGCACTCACTTTTCCTAGGCTACATTTGGTTTTCCCCTCTGCTAGACCTTAATTCTCTCCTGCCAGGCCATTGAAAGCACTGGATAATAATAAACAAAAATGTGCTTTCTCTGGAAGTACAGTAATTGAGAAGGAGACAAATACGTAAGTGGCTATCTGGGGACCGCAAGGGAGATTCTGGCTTACCCAGCACACAGATTTTGCGAGAATGGCAGTATATTTGCAGAGTCTAATGAAAGTGAGCCACGAGTGCAATACGATCAGCGAGGCCTGTCACCGAGGCACAGGATATCAGTGTATTTACTGAAATGGAGAAGGTAACATTTAAAAGAACTGTTATTTTTAATGAATGCATGAATCACGGAGGAGATTATACTGACGTACCAAAGGATCTCACTGCGGGGATGGAGTCCTGTACCTTGCATGACATGTTTAGAGGACAGAGAGACAGAGAGCTGAGCTCAAGTGATGAGCTGCTGGAAGAGGGAAATAGTCTCAGCTCCCTCCCTTGGCGTCCACCAGCCGCCTTTCACACCCCCTGGCCATGGCACAGGCCGTTTGAGGTTTCTTGCCTGCTCCTGATGCCGGAGAGGGGCCCGCAGCTGCCAGCGCCGACCCCAGTCCTGCTCCCACCGCCGCCTTTCCCACCCCAGCAGGACGGTGATGCTCATACTCCAGCTGAGCTGCTGGCTCTCTCAAACGTCAGCATGAATTCCACAGTGTTTTGGCCCATTTTGGACTCTGGTCTACAACTGGTATCATTCAGACAGAAAAATAAATCAGTAACAATCTGCTTCCTGTGGCGTTATCAGAATTAACTTTACAATGCTGCAAACAGCTTAAGAAGTACCTGATGATGGGACACAGAAAATCTGGGCTTTGCATCAGATGTTTCTACAGAGTATTCAACAGATTTTACTGCAGAAGAGACCGGCAGAATCAGTCTTATGTGAGAATAGGTTTAGGCTGCAATCTGGGCAGTTATATTTTAACTCTGTTTAATGAGGTTAATGGCTTTTTCTCAGTTTAAAGACAGAGGTCCTGTCTTCCTCCCTCCAGGTCCCTCAAATCTATGAGTTTATGGTGCTCTGTATCACTTCTGTTGTTTTCTTTGGTGCCAACGAAGTTCTCTGTCCCCATACATCAGCATATGATGCTTCCTTATATTTTTATTTATTGCACTCTATGTGAATTTCAACAAAGGAAATGTAAGAATGAAAAAAAAAAAGGGGTCTAGCTTTTTTCAGTGCACTGTGATCCCAAGATGCCAGTTTGGTGCTGGGCTGTCAGGCCACCATCCTGGATCAAACTCAACAGATAATGTCCCCATCCCAAAATTAGGCCCTCATACAGCCGTCCCTTTTTTCTTCTTCTTCCAAGTTGTCTCTGCTATTTGCTTACGTCATGCATTTATTTTCCTAAATTGTGGCTCTGTTTTCCCATAAGCATAAACGATGCTGACTGATCACCGCGGCCCATCACATGTGTCATTAAGGATGACTCTGAACTCCACCACGGCCCCTCATTTCTGTTGCCGAGTATTTTATACACACACTTCAACAAACATGTGATCCCAAATTGGATTTTCCTACAGATAAGCAGCTGGACAGACTCACTGATGGAAAGAAGTGTTTAGCTTGACGTAATTACCTCAGCCATCAACCATAGTGCCTGATGAGAACCCTTCCATTATGTGACATCCCTGGAGGCATATTCCCCCTTCAGCCGTGCAGGCATTTTAAGAACCGCTGGGAGCCGTACCGTCAGTCTGCATGCTAATCTATGACGAGCAAATGCCGCTCGAACAGTTTTTGTCAGTGCTGATTTACTTGCGTTGTTTGTTTGCTTGGGGTTTTAATAATAGTATTAGATGTATTTGACATTGTGCCATTGGTCCATTAGGATTTGGTTGAGTGTTGTGCATTATTTTTAATTTGCATTCACAGTATGCCGTGTAATAACTCACTCTGAATTCTAGCAGTGGATGCTGTGAATTTGTATTAACAGCAGCGCTGATTTGTGCAATGTGTAGTAAAATTCTTTGCAGAAGAATACTTACTGCTTCGTGTCCTTTAGCACAGGAGATCAGAGTTTCCAAATAACAACAGAGACCTTTTTAGCAAATTGTTCCTGGGCTAATCGTAATGGGAAGGATTTCAGCTGGGATGGAAATTATTGACACAAGCTGCTGTTGATGCCAAAAGTTTACATGGTTTCAAAAAGCAATTAGACACAATCATGGGAGAAAAATCCATGAAAGGCGCCTAAACACACAGATAGCTCTGGTTCAGAAATTCCCTGAGCCGTTGATTGCTGGAAGCTGAGAAAGGATCCCAGGGACAGATCACCACACAGTTCTTCCCTAGGAGTCTGCTACTGGGCACTGCCTGAAGAACACGCCGTTCCAGTCTGACCCAGTACAGCCTTTCTCATGGTGTCACGTAAAGAAATCATGCTGAGAGCATTTAGGAAGAAGAATGGGGGAAAAAAATATATCTCCATTCAGGTTAACAACTTGCAAGTTTTCAGTGTTTCTGTATTAAAATCCTCCTTTGTATCTAATTAGAGTTCAGATCCTCTTCCCCCCATCAGCTTCCTTAGGAAGAGCATACACACAGGACTGCGCTACAATCACGGGCATTCCGCGGTGCCCTTAATTGGACGGAGCCTTGCACAGTGGCTGGCAGCACAGCCCTGGGTTTCAGTAGTTACTGGCCTCAAGTTTGCTCGTGCTACGAGATGCATTTTTGGCAATGAATGTTTATCTGCCATGGGACTGGATCACGATTGCTAAAGAGGAGGAGCTGGTTACTCAGTTAAAGTGAATACAGGAATCGGGTGAAGCACGCACAATACATTACTCTGACAAATAAAAATCACAGTTAGTTTACAACAGTGAAAAAACATTCTTTAACACGTCTAACACTCTCCTTAGAGCACAAGAGCTCTCGATCCCCAGGTGTAAGAAATCAGGAAAGGAAGGCAAGAGACCAGCATGGCTGAGTCGAGACCTGCTACTCAGACCAAAGGGCAAGAAAGAGATGCACAGGCAGTGGAAGCAGGGACGGGTATCCTGGGAAAGAGTATAGGGACGCTGCCCGGTTGTGTAGGGATGGGGTCAGGAAGGCCAAGGCGCAGCTGGAGCTGAACTCAGAGAGGGATGCAAAGAATAATAAGAAGGGCTCCTACAGGTATGCCAGCCAGAAAAGGAAGGTAAGGAAAGTGTACCACCCCCAATAAGCAAGAATGGCAAACTGGTAACAACGGACAAGGAGAAGGCTGAGGTACTCAACGACTTTTCTGCCTCAGTCTTCACTGGCAGCCTCTCTCCCCACACCTCTTGAGTGGCTGGGCTGGGGGAGCGAAGTCCCTCCTGCTGTAAGAGAAGATCAGGTTTGTGACCACCTGAGGAACCTGAACATACAGGAGTCTATGGGACCTGACGAGATGCATCCCTGAGTCCTGAGGGAATCGGCTGATGTAGTTGCCAAGCCATTCTCCATGGTATTTGAAAAGTCATGGCAGTCAGGTGAAGTCCCCGGTGACTGGGAAAAGGGAAACATTGCACCCATTTTTAAAAACGGTAGAAAGGAGGACCCTGGGAACTACCGACATGTCAGCCTCACCTCTGTGCCTGGGAAGATTCATGGTACAGATCCTCCTGGAAGCTATGCTAAGGCACATAAACGACACGGAGGTGATTCGAGGCAGCCAGCATGGCTTCACCAAGGGCAAGTCCTGCCTGACCAACCTAGTCACCTTCTTGTGATGGAGTGACTACATCAGTGGACAAGGGAAGAGGTACAGATGTCATCTGTCTGGACATCTGTAAGGCCTTTGACACAGTCTCCCACAACACCCTTCTCTCTAAATTGGAGATGGATTTGATGGGTGGACTGTTTGGTGGATGAGGAATTGGTTGGATGGTCACATCCAGAGGGTAGTGGTTAATGGCTCAATGTCCAGGTGACAAGTGGTGTCCCTCAGGGGTCTGTATTGGGATGAGTACTGTTCAATATCTTCATCAATGACATAGACAGCGGGATCAAGCACACCCAAAGCGAGTTGGTGGATGACACCAAGCTGAGTCATGAAGTTGACACACCTGAGGGATGGTATGCCATCCAGAAGCACCTGGACAAGCTTGAGAAGTGGGCCTGTGTGAACCTCATGAGGTTCAACAAGGCCAAGTGCAGGGTCCTGCACCTGGGCTGGGGCAACCCCTGGTACCAATACAGGCTGGAGGACGAAGGGATTGACAGCAGCCCTGAGGAGAAGGACTTGAGGGTACATGTGGATGGAAAGCTGGACATGAGCCGATAATGTGCACTCACAGCCCAGAAACCCAACTGTATCCTGGGCTGCATCAAAAGAAGCATGGCCAACAGGTCAAGGGGCATGATTCTACCAGTGATTCTGCCCCTCTACTCTACTCTGGTGAGACCCCGTGTGGAGTACGGTGTCCAGCTCCAAAGCCCTCAGCACAGGAAAGACATAGACCTGTCAGAGCAGGTCCAGAAGAGAGCCACAAAAATGATCAGAGGGATGGAGCACCTCTCCTGTGAGGACAGACTGAGAGAGTTCGGGTTGTTCAGCCTCCAGGGACACCTTATTGTAGCCTTTCAGTACTTAAAGGGGGCCTACGGGAAAGATAGGGACAAACTTTTCAGCAGGGCCTGTTATGACAGGACGAGGGGTGATTGCTTTAAACTAAAAGAGGGTAGATTTAGACTAGATATAAGGAAGAAATTTTTTACAATGAGGGTTGTGAAATACTGCAACAGGTTGCCTGGAGAGGTGATAGATGCACCATCCCTGGAAACATTCAAGGTCAGGTTGGACAGGGCTTTGAGCAACCTGATCTAGTTGAAGATGTCCCTGCTCATTGCAGGGGAGGTTGGACTAGATGATCTTTAAAGATCCCTTCCAACCCGAACTATTCTATGATTTTGTGCACACGAGGCAAGTCCCCCCATAAGTATAACATCTTATGAGACACTCAGCATCTTGGAAGTCTTCTCCATGTGCCTCAACTTTCTTCAGCATGACCTTCTCTGGAGAGTGAACAGTGCCTTATATGATGAGTTGTCACTGGCACACTTGATGAACGTCTCAAAACTGAGGTACACATAACTCCTTTTGAACGCCTAATACTTCAGCTAGTTTTACATAGACCTTGACAGACTGTTTGCTGGCGGACTGTAGTTATTATTTTAATAAAGCCTAATTCGTAAGTTATAGGACACAAAATCCTGTCCTGCAAAAATAGTGAAAAACCTTAAGAGAAGACTGAAAAACCATAGCAGGAACAGCCACACAAAGTGATTATTCGTTTTGGATTTGACTGTTTTTTGTTTTAAAAAAGTACAGGAATACACTGCTTTTTGCCATTTTTATTTTGTGAAATGATCTGGACAATTTGATGTCCTGGAGTTTGGCACACAGCACCTCAGTTCTTGTTGTTTAGCACTATGTAAACTACATTGCCCAAAACTGTGGGTGGAAATAAATGAAAAAGTCGTGAAACGCAATGAACAGATGACTTTCAGTCTGAAACACGTATGTTTTGGTTTTGTGTGTTTGTTGGAGGTTTTTTGCTAAAAGCACTCACATTGATGACTATACTAAAAATACCAAAATAGTAGTCTTGCACCAACACCTCATTCTGGGAACTCTCATGCTTTGCCACAACATGGGACTCCAGTTTCACTAAGTATCTTTAGTACCTTTCTCTTCTTCCTAATTGTACCAGTCATCTCCTCTCCTATCTGCAATAACTAATATTCCTATGACAGCCATTGCTTAGATGAGAAGGCAGCATTAGGAAAACATTTAATGAACATTAATTGCTTCTTAATATGGTTTAGCTGCTGGAAATAAGGCGGCTAAGCTAGCTCCATGCAACCAGCAGCCCTACAGGCCCCGCCAGGACTCCTTTCCAGATGCAATCCTGTGGAACTGGGGGAGGGTGGGGGGGAGGGAGGGAACAGGGGCAGCAGCCACTCACAGATGACACCCAAGGCTACACTTTACTTTTCCAAATTAGCAACTAAGTAGGGTTGTAGGAACTCAGCAACAAAGTCATCATGGCACCACCTGGCTGATTAGTGATCTCTTCCTTCTGTGCAAGCCAGCAATTATCAGTTCCCACTGACTTCGGAAGCTAATGGGAATAAGAGGCTGGGGGATGCTGCCAAGATGCAGCAGCTTCCAGCTGTCAGGAGGACAGGACGGGACACAGTCTCTACAACACACTGTTCGGTCTTTGTCTTTTCCTGTGTGGCATCTTTGGCACCTGTGCCTTTATCATTTTGACTGTCTGCATTATGTTACCTGACACCATTGCTTCTGACACAGCAACATGATGCAAGAGAAACTCCATCTCCGAATCCCACATTCCTAAATTTGAATCCTGATTTACCATTGATTCTCATTTCACCCTTTAGTTAGGTCACTTAACCTCTCTACTAAGCTGCTCTGCCAGGCAATTAAGGTTGGTAACACCTAGAGATATTGTCACAATCAATCAATAAGTGTTTGTAAAGTTGGTAAACAACAAGCACCAACTGCCAAGTCTAATTTAAACAGATATGGTTTATAATCTTCCCATTTTCTTTGCAAGAACTTTAATATGACACAAAGATTAACCTTCTGATCTGGGGAAAAAAAAATCTGTACTGATATTAGACTGGTGTTGGCAGCAGACCTCTAACTTGAAATATGATGTCCTCACTGACATCACTAAATTTCGCATGGATTAGATGACAGTGATACTTCACAACTCATGGGAAAACTGTATTNTAATTCCTAGTCTTCTTTCATTCAGAGCTGAATTAGAATACCACAAGACTGTCTAAAAATGAAAGATTAGTTTCACATAGAGTACTTAATGGATATTAGGAAATCATAGCATGATTTGGGTTGGAAGGGACCTTAAAGATCATCTAGTGCCAACCCTCCTGCCATGGGCAGGGTTACTTTCCACTAGATCAGGTTAGTTGATAATATGCACTAACACAAGCAGGAGCCTTCAGGTTTTACAGAGTTAACAGCAGGACTGAAATTTCTACTATCTGCTAACGAGCGAACTTATACCTACTTGGAAAAGCTTCACTGTTGGTCCCTTTTGTTCGCATACAAAGTCAACTGGATGACAGGCCTGAAGCTGAAGTAAGTTTTTTGGAAATGGTGATGAAACACCTTCATGTTCAAGACATTTATAATTCATGCAACCTCAAAACAGCAAACTTCTTCAGGACTTCAGAAGTCTTTAACACTGTCTTTGTTTCTCTATTACAAAGAAGTACTTCAAAGCTGAGAGGACAACTGAGCTGTGCTCACAGGGACTGTGCACTGAGCCGATACCTGCTACCTCTCGGCAACACCAGCCCACAACTGCTTTTACCTCCCTCCCACCAGCACCCACAGCACCACTCGCTGGGGACATTAGCAAGTGCCCTAAAAAAAAAAAAATTAGGTATTCCCTGGCACACCTCATCACAGCTGGTGCTGTACTGTTCGTCTGACAGACCACTGGCATGCTGCTTCTCATTGTCCTATCCAACCACCCACCAGTCATGATATCAAGTCCCTTCTTACTTCATTTATATGGCTGCAGCAGAGCTCTTATTTTGAGGCTTTCCAACCATTGTTTGCTAACATAAGACGAGCAGCTCCCAGGCTTAAGGGAACACTTGCAAATACAGAAAACAGGAAGGATCTGCAAAAACAAGGGGTCAGAGGGCTCACAACTGAAAGGCTGCTGTAAGGCAGAGCATCTCTACTACACACTTTCTTAATAAAGGGCCCTAATTAATGGCACCTCGTCACCTTACTAGGTTTCTCATCGCAATGGCTGGCCCTGTGAAAACACCACTATGTGCACAATTAGGCAAAAAGACGCAAACTTACCACAGAAAGACTTCTTTACCAAAATCACTGCAAATACATTTTATTAACAAAACAACGCAAACCAACCAACACATCGCAGATTGCATGTTATTTATAAATAAGATAAAGAGCTATTAAAGGGGCAACGACCTCGCTGAACCAGGGGCAGGCAGAGCAGGCTGCACGGGCCTCCCCGGGGGCTCCTTACCGGGTAACCCCCGCCTCATCCCGCCGCCGCCGCCGCCCCCCAGCTAAAGTTTCGACAGTATTTTAACTCCCTCGCAGCGCAGGGTACCTGCCCCACCGCCTGTGCTACGAGAAACGCCCCGAGAGTCCGTTACCAAAGGCCGCCCGGGTCCTGCCCTCAGGCCGCGGCA
>VZSZ01001540.1:242681-304185 GCA_013398815.1 Ibidorhyncha struthersii | reverse complement strand
CGAGCGCACCATGCGGGTTGTCATCGCCTTGGCGGCGGCGCTGGGCAGTCTGCTGCTCGGCGGCTGCCTCCTGCGCCTGGGCGGCCAGCAGCCCCTCCGCGCCAGGTAGGGCGGGAGGGGGGGCCTCGCCCGCTGCGGTGGGGCTGCGGGGCTGGAGAGCCTGGAGCCGGCTGGGGGAGAAGGAGCGGGGGGTGGCGAGACCCCCNCGCCGCCCTCCGCCGGCAGAGGGGCGCGGGCTGGGCTGGGGTGTCGTCGGCGTTGTGAGGGATTCCCGGGGAGGAGAGCGGCGCCGCTCACGCCCGGGGATGTTTAATCCCCGGTTTTGACAACTTTGTTTTCCCTTCTCGCTTGCCAGGGGCTGGGAGGAGGACGCGGGAGTAGCTGCTGTCACGCCGAGAGTGGTGCGAGCCCTCAGGTCCCCCCTGCCGTCCCTTCCCCAGGGCGGGAACAGGTAGGGGCTGACCGCCTTCAGGCACCGGCGGCGCGGGTCCCCGTGGAAGGGTGGGCATAGGCAGGAATTTGCCTTCGCTCCAGTTCATTCTTCCTTTTGTTTTGGCAGCTTTAGTCAGGGAGCGCAGTAGAGGCTTCATTATACTGAGAAAATGGAAATTCACTTCGGCTGTAATAAATTGCTCGCTCGCAGGGCCTCTTAATGACGGCTGTCGCTCTGCTGTTGGTTTTGAGCCCAATAAAATGTTGGGTTATGGCAGTTTGGTACCATGCAAGAAGTGCTTGCTGAATAGCTTTTATTCTTCTTTCCGGGAAGGTGGAGCTGGAGCTGGATAATACTGTTACCATTTTTGTAATGTGTACTTAGTCAAAAATACAGATTTCTCCTTTAAAATCCATAGGATGAAGACCAGACATACAAAGCCTTTTTCATGTTGTGTAGCATCTTACTTCGTGGGAGCATTTCACTTGATCCCATGTCTTGATCCTTTATATCAGTGTAGATCTTTGCTTTACAGCTTGATATTTTATACTGTGAAGTTTAACGTGAACATATTTGGTAAAATTAGAGGTGAAACATGTTGTGTCTTAAGTGCAGGCTTCAATATTAACGACTGTGTTTTCATGCTCTTGAGTCTTCACAGACTGTAGGAAAACTAATAGTGCAGAACAGGGTGGTGTAATCCACACATGAGATTTTACTATGTAGGAAGTAGTTTGTTAATATTTTTGTTACTCTCTTTTACTTTATATGGTCTCATTAACATTGCGGTTCCAATGATTATTATATGTTTTTATATATTGTGGTCAAAAACACATGATAAAAATTAGAAAGAACTTGGGAACTGGGTCTTTAAAGGGAACTGTGATGTCCTGGTTATACTGAAGTCAATGGTGACAATGCAGTTAACCTTACTGATGCCACTATCTCACCCAATCTAGCAGAATTGGAGGTTGAAACAACATATGCTTTCCCTAAGTGAATGCAAGTGACATTAGCTGTAGTAACTGTTGGAGTGTACGCTAACAGTAGCTTTCTTAGGCGTTTCCAATGAGAGACCCTGGTGCTCCCTGCCTCAAAATTTAGAACTTTCACAAGCTGTAAGTTTCTAACATCTTTCAAAATTACAGTGAAACAAAAGGAACAGGAACATTTGCCGAATTCTAACTGCTGTTTTGTGCTTCTAGCCTGCATCTCTTTCCTGTGCTCATTTTTTCCCTTTCTGCCTTTTTTTTTTCCTTCTTTTCCACTCCTTACACCTTATTTATTGGTTTTGCAGTATGTCCTCTGTTCTGCTTTGGTTTTGTAGCTGTCACTCCATTCTCCTCTCCACTCTGTTTCGTGTTACGTCTGTGGTCCCCCCTGCCCTGTCTTCTCATACTTTTCCTTTTCCCTGCTAGTTTCTGAGCTGCAGTCTCCTTTCTCTCAGCTCTGTGTGCTAAACCATAGAGTCAAACTGACTAGAAATGCTGGCAGAGAGCACTTCAGAGAACAGAGTCTAGCTGCTTCCCATCTGCTGTTCGTACACTCACAACTGGAGCAAAGAAAGTGGAAGCAACACATACCGAAAAGGGCTGAAAATCCGTGGTGTGTATGGGTCAGTTTTTAATCTCTGTAGTAAGGCAAGTGAGCATGAGATTTTAAATAAGTGTTTTTCCTTAATCTACTTGGAGGATTTTGGCACCAGTTTGGAGCTAGTTTTGATCAACCTGAAATTGTATTTCTTCGTGACTAAGGGACTGCAAAAGTGTGACAAGTAAATTATTCATCAAAAAAAGTTTCATTTCACTCTAGCTCCTTTAACCATAGTGTCTTTGGAGGGCTGGCTTGCTGGCTGAATCCAAGAGAGGATGTTCTTTCTTACCTGAGTGACTATGCTTAGTAAGCTGGCCTGACAGGAGTCTGTGCCTGTTTGGCTTATGAGGAAGGAGGGAGAGCTGACCAGGAGCTGTTACTTAATCCAGAGAGCAGCTCTGGGCAGGGAGCCATGCTGTATGGGTTTGATCCAGGCAGCAGCTGGACTGGGCCTGGCTGAGGGCCATGCTAGAGAGATTTGATCCAGAGAGCATCTGGACTCATTCAGGAGATTCAGACCAATCCCTCTGTGATGGAGATGGATGGTCTGGTCCATAGGAATTAGATTCCAGTTTGCAGTGGGGTTTTTGCTGCAGTATCCACGAGTATAGCAAAAGAACAGAAGAGTCTCTTGTTGAAATGGGTTGTACAGGGGTTAGTGAATTTTTGAATCAGATGAGGCTACGTTAGTATGTTGATGCATAAAACTAGGAACAGTCTGTTGGTGCAGACTTCCCAAAGTATGGTTCTCCTAAAGCACCCTGATGGTTTGAATAGCATTGCTGTGTTGCTGATAGCAATGTCTTTTCCTGGGTAAGAGGATGTGCATGGATGTTAGGTTAGACTCTAATCTCTTCATCAGTTTGACACATTTTTCTGGAAAGCTAGGATTATCTCACAAAATTTGGTGGGAGGATCCAGGAAAGGAAAAAGAAAAAAAAAAAAAAACCCTGGGTACTATCCTTCTTGAACTTGAAGTATAAGTAACCTAGACAATCTTCATAATCGCAAGCTAATCTTTTTTCTTATCATGATTTCCTTTGTTGTTGGAGGCATATGTGTAACCAGACATCTCTTGAAGAATCTCTAATGCCCTATTATTCTGTTGCCTCGCAATATTGAAAGCTAATCTGTTCTTTTACTTTGAGTAATTCTTTTAACAGGATGAAACTGAAGGATGAAAGGATGAAAAGCAGGGGACTGTTTCAGACTGTCGTAGATATTTAGGCAGCTATTATGCACAGTGATATTTAATTAGATGGTGATCAGGCACCTAAAGTTCTCTGCGGACTGTGTCTTAGTAAATAACCTTGAAGACGATGTTTGTTTCTTGCAGGACGTTTCTTACCACTTTTCCTTGTTAAGTGTTAGATAACTCAAACGATGTGCCTGCCTCTACAGTGTGACTTCTAGTTTTTGTCTTGGGTTTATTTCTTAGCCTAATGTGCCTGTTAGTAGGGTTTCATACTGAAGAAAAAGGCCATTGTTAGTAAGATTTCTCTAGTAGTCCCCAGATTTATTCATGGAACCAGTATAATTTACACTGCAATACTGTGGTTCTCTGGGAAATTCTCATGTCTATACCTCATACCATCCTCTCAGTTTTTAAGCTGTAACTGCAAGTATAGCTTAAACTTGCTTAAGCCAACAGGACAACCGAAAGATGTAACCTTGCAGTTGTCCCACCTTTAAACACTTGGTTCTCCCTCCCTCCCTCCCCAGCTGTGTTTGTGCTAGCATATATTTGTTTGTGTAGTCACAGCATTAACAGCAAAATAGAGGGCTCAGTACTGCTAGTGCTTATCAGGGGAAGGTGACAATAACAAAGAAAACACTACCTAGCTCCTCTGATTATGAGGCCCGGGGTGTACTATGTTAAGCTTGGGCAGAAATTCTAGTTCCTTTGGTACTGCCCAGGAATATATAGCAGATAAATAGTGCCAGCTCCTACAAGGGAAGTGAAAATAGTTTCTTCAAGCACTATTTGTATATACTTTATATACAAGTAATAACAAGGCAGCAGTACCCTGAACTGACCACCAGTACTCTGTTTGTGTCACCAACTTTAAGGCATTCACTTACTAATTCCCTAACTTACTGTCTGTCTTCGCAGGTCCAAGGCAAGCACAGTGTAGAGATTGTTGGGGTAACTGAACAGTGGGAGGAAGTGATTGAGGAGCTATGCGTAAACAAGTTAGTATTAATACAGCGTTCCATAGTGTTGGTTTCTCCAATTCCTTTCTCAGCAGCCGATCTTTATGCAGGCCTAGGGAATAAACAACTATACTTAATTAACTATGCTACAGAGACCTGTACATTCTGTCTCCTGTCAAAATACTGCATTCTGGCAGGCAGAAGGGGAAGAAGAGACAGGCTATTACCACGATTATGAACAGTAGCTTAGTATATTGCACAAACAATTTCCTACAGTTTAGATTAGTCAGCACTGGTGGCCACTTCACCAATTTTACTGCTCTCTTAGTATTTTTCCCCTTCATTCCCAAGTGATGCATGCAGACATATTTTAGGAGAGCATTTCTAACACATGCCTCGTGTATTAGTTCTGTCTAAATGAATAGGTGTTCAGTTGAAAGCTGCTGCCAGGACACATTTATGTTCTGACACTGGTGAAAGCTTTCCCAGCCTCTTTCTATTTATTTGGTCCAAGTGAAACTGCTCTGTCATCCTGTCTGTCGTGTGCTATTGTAACATCATTTTGTCTAAGTACCTTATTCTTTTCACTTTACCCACTATAAGACTCTGAATGTTGCTTGTCATGTTACCTGTCATGTGGTTTATGGATTTTATAAATAAAAAGTATCTGATGTTACATATAACTCTGGTGAGTACACTGGAAGATCTTCCAAATAATTTCAAAATGCAGCTTGTCTTAAAGACCTGATTTAGCATTCCTTGGATAAGCAAAACCTCCATGGGAACTTGAACCAGGATAGTAAGATCAGTCTCTTTCACAGTTGCTGTGATTAATGTTACAAGGCAAGTTCTTAGTCCTATGGTTTGATAAAGCCATTTTTACAGTCCATTTCACCAAGTATTTAAATTTTATATTGCCTTATTAATCGAGGTGTTGTGAACCTTAAAAATGTCCCTATATTCTTATCATCAGGTTCATTTAAAATAATGTCAAAGATAACACTTAAGAGCACTCTTCCTAGGGAAGTATGGATTACAGGTTTTCAATAGTATTCAATTAATAGGCTATGAGATTCAAATATAAATGAGTTTCTTCCAGGGAGAGATTAAGAGAGAAGGTATTCACAAACTGGATAGTGTTGTTCAGTGCCCCTTTGGCAGAAGAATATAAATGTGCAGTTTTGCATGCAGAAGTTAAGCTTTTTAGCTGAAGATGCTCAGCTGCAACAGGGTTCAGAGGTCCTGTGCTGCTTCAGGCAGGCAAGAGCAGGAAGCCATAGAAAAAGTGCAACAACTACTTTTGCAGGGCACAGAGTAAATAAAGCCAATGAGTGGGATTTTTCCTTACGTTCAGTGTGGACTTAACTCTTGCTGAAATTAGGGGTGAAATTCTTGTTGCTTTCAGTGCTGCCAGACAGTCGAGTTCTGAGCTGTTTTGAAAATCTCACTCTATTCTTTCAGTTGTTTCCAGCTGATTTCATGGGAATTCTGGAGGATTGGCCTTTTGGTCCTGGGCATATCTTCATGTTACAGTGTAATTCACAGCACTGTATTTTCTTTTTGCATCTGCCTTTTTTTACCCCCACTACCATTCATCCTTTCTTGTCCATCTTATGTCCATCCATTTTCCTACTCTGGTAACTGTTCGGGGTTGAGTTTCGTTTTGCTTGTAAAGGGATTCCCTTTTCTTTCCCTCCCTGTACCAGTGCTCCCCCAGAACTCTGTGTTAATTGAGGTACCTGTCTGTCTGGTGATTCCCTGCACTAAGGCTCCCTGTAGTCTCAGGACTGAATGCTACAGGTGCAGCAAAAGGGGCCATGGTCTTTCCACATAGTTTCTCTATTTCTTATTCTAAAGGTGGGTGCAATCCTTGTCTTAAAGAATTTCACAGTTTAAAGAACAGCTGTCTTCCTGAGAGTGAGATATAGAATAACAACATACTGATAAATATGGCACATGGTCTTAATCGACTGTGGATTTATTAAAGTACAGATGGTGTACCTTCTGAGTTCCTAGAATTACCATAGGAAGTATGTGGTCCTCAAGCTGTTCATATAGGATTTAAAAAAACCCTCTGTTTTTCAGATTTTGGCTAGTGAGATTGGCTTTGAGAACATCTAAACCCTAAGGGAAATGCAGTAGAAATTTCCCTCTTTTATCCATTTTATGAGTTCAAGTCAACAGAATATAACATGGTCTCCAAGTTCTCATCTAGTTTACGAGTTTGCAAAATTAGTTGAATGTAGCCTGATATCTGCATTGTTAGGCATGTTTTCTGATTTCACCCCAAAAGTTTTGGTGCAGTTTTAAGTATTGAGCAAAGACTGTCATCCCCTAGGTTAGGTAAATTCATTTAGTGATAAATGTTGCCTAACATAATTGTCCTAAGTGATTGGAAATCTAATCTGAGTCTGATGTCTGCACAACTCTGCAATGAATAATGCAGTAGAAGTCTGGAGTGCCCCTTGCACACCCCTTTTGTCTGAATGCAAAAATCTTTCACTTGTGTGAAGCAGAGGCCTCTCTGACAGTGAACAGAAATTCAGAAACTTCACTTTTACTGCAATGAGTCATTGTTTTGCATGTCTTGCAATTAAATTGTTTTAATTTTGTATCTTATTGCACCATATGAAGAGCGTAGAGTAAATTTTATGTGGAAAAAGCCACAGAAGCAGCATTTTGGTGATATATCTTATGGCCGCATTATGTGGATAAAGAATTTTGATTAAAATTCGTTTCTGGTTTTCCCCACCATTGTGCCATTTTCACCAATCTTTATATGTGTCATAGAAAGGGAAGGAAAGACTCCGTATTCCTTTGTTCTCCCCTTGATGGCTGTAAAAGTGATTGTCAGGATTTAATGACAAAACAGAACAGGGATTTATTTTGCTCATTCTTTTTTATCTGACTTCTTCCTTTTTGAATTTTTCAAGTCTTGAAAATGTGTGCATAAAAAGCAATTACGTATTACAAAAACGAGGCAACTTGCTTCAGTTGATCTTAGTGCTATGAATTTAAAAAGACTAAAAGTCTGTTGAGTAAAGCTTGTGTTTGGTTGAGAGAATATTTATTCACTGCCCCACTGGTCTCAGAACATAAATTAATAGGTAGCTGTAAGGACCTTGTAATGATTTTCTGCACAGAGTTGAAACCTACTTGTGAAAGAATGTTGGCTCTCCGGCGATGCCCGCAAACGCACCTTGCAGCGAGCTGATCTGACCTGAACTTGGTCTTCCTGGCAGGCCTCGTGAGTTAAAGAAGGTCCCCTCTGGCCAGCTGTGGCTCAGAAGGGCTGGTGCCACTTCTCAAATCAGCATCCAGCATCTTGATTTTTAGTTCTAATGAAAAACTTATTTGCAGCTCTAACGTGCACTCAGCTTATGATATCAATAGTTCTTTTTTTAAGGTGCTGTTTATGCAGCTAAGCTTTGCCCGTAGCCATTTCTCATACTTTAAGCTGCAGCTGCAGGAGAATCATGAGCTTACTGAATTCAAGAAGCAAGAGAGAGGAAACGTGATTTAGTGCTAACTAAATTTGTTTGGGAACTGGTGTTGGGTTCTTTTGTGAAAGGGCCCACCTGGTTCTTCGGCGTAGACAGAACTGTTCAGACCAAACTGCAATAAACCTGTGTGTAAATGCTGCAGGCAGAATATTTGCTGGTTCTACTATGTAAGATGTGCTGAGCTGTTTGCTCCAAACTGTGTGCTCTCGGAATCTTCTGCCCTCACATTGGTGTGTCGCTCCTTGAAAAAGAATTAGATAAGGAGCTATATGCAAAATCAGCCAAGGAGCTCTCAGTAGGTGGTGCCAGCTGTTACTATCTATTAAAGACACTGCAGAACTGAAAGGACAAGAGGTTTATGTTGTGTTGTCTTACCATTGCCCTCAACAAGGGGCATGCAGACTGCATACTTCCCTAGGGGCACTGAGTGTATACTGGTGGAAAGAAAAGGGGAGAGCTGATCTCTCTCCTCTGCAGCCTGCGTCCTGGGTGAATTGCTCCCATGGAGTGAATGATTCACTATAAAATTCATGGGCAGTGGAAAGAGAAGGAAAGGTGCTTTGTTCCTTTTCCTCCCCTGTGGTAGCTGTGAACATGCCAGTCAGTTCAGAAGCAAAATAAACAAGTGTTGATTCTGCTTGCTTTTCTTCAGTCTTCTTGTCATTTGAATTGTTTTAAGATTTTAGTTGTTTAAGAAGAGAAGGCTCAGGGGGAACCTTAGCAATACCTGAGGGGAGGGTGCAAAGAGGATGGAGCTAGATTCTTCTCAGTGGTGCCTAGTGAGAGGACGAGAGGCAATGGGCACCAGCTGAAACACGGGAGGTTCCCTTTAAACATCAGGAAACACTTTTTCACTGTGAGGGTGACTGGTCAGTGGTACAGGTTGCCCAGGGAGGTTGTGGAGTCTCTATCCTTGGAGATATTCAGAAGCCATCTGAGCGCAGTCCTGGGCAGCTGTCTGTAGGTTACCCTGCTTGAGCAGGAGGTTGGACCAGATGACCTTCAGAGTTGCCTTGCAACCTCACCTACTTTCCTAAGCAAAACCTTGGCCACTTTTCTAAGTAAGAGCTTCAAAATCAGTTTGTCAGAAATCTTGTTGATAAGTGCTCTCCGTGTTTTAATAGGTGAAGGCAATGGAGTTTTGGTCCTTGTTAGTAAAAGGAATGATAGTTCAGAAGCAGAGTGCATTGTGTACAAAGCAGGAAGACGCTTTCTCTTTGTGTGCGAGTGCCTCTGTACAGAGATGGCTCGGTTGTTCTGTGCTTCTATGAACAGCACGGATAGTAGCTCACACCCAGGAGTGAGTGACACAGCATCTATATCTTCGGTATTTCTAGTTCTGGTTTGGACAAATAAGTTGCAGTGTCCAAGTGCACCAGAAGTAGTGAATCAGTGGAAAGAATCCAAGAGGCACAGGGAGAGGGGAAGATGGTGAGGAGCAAGGAAAATAAAAATGCTGGAGTAAAAATACTCCATGACAAATGACAATATGTACAGCAGAAGGTCGATGACGGAGGAGGGTGTTTGTATGACATTGAACCTAGATACAGGGTGAACTGATGTGAATGGACTAAGACCTTAGTATCGTAGTCATTTACTAATTTACAGCTCAATCTTCTACGGGGGCTGCTAGAGCAAGAGAACCACACTGGAGTTTGGTGAAAGTAAGACAACAGGAGTTAAAGATCACTGTCTGGCACTTGCCCTGGTTCCTTTTACAAATATTTATTCTCACTGTGTAAATAAAGAATAAACAAGGAAGGAAGTATTAAGCTCAAGTCAGTAAGTTAAGGTCCATGTAGAAAGATCCACTTCACCTGTGCTGTTTCCTGTACATATTATATTGGCTCTGAATATTGCATTTAATCAACAACTTTAGGAAATCACATCTGCTAAATATTTTACTGGTGAATATTTTAAATATCTTCAAAACATAATATTCAAGAGGCTTGTCATTTAATTTCTTTTTTTTTAATTACATTTTCTGATTACAGTGTAAAGCAGAAAATGTAATTCAGACTATGAAATATGGTTACTTTAAAGAATCAAATTTTATAGTCACTAGCAGCAAACTCCCCTTTTATATAACAGCTTGACAATAGAAGTCAATAAGATTTCTTTGGTAATGTTTTAAGTTAAATCAACGGTTATTAATCTTATTGTCATAGCAAAGTAAATGTGACAGCATTGTTAGAATATGTTCTCTCTTAAAGTTTGTTGTTCTTCCTCCCCCCCCCTTTTTAACAGAACAACTGTTAATAAAAATGGAATTTACCAGTTTGAACAGGCTTCAAAATGTAAGGCAATTCAGGACAACATTTTGTCATCATCTATCAAGAAGAAAAGGTAGGTGTTTGCTGTGCTTTCAGCTTTGTTTGTTTTAAATAGAAGGGTAGAAGATTGTCCTCTTTTACATAAATCTCGATGATATGAATGTGGAGCTATACAACAGGAAACTGAAATTGTTCAACCAATGTTTGCCTGCATTTTTTCTTTCACATGAATTAGATTTATTTGAGGTTGCATTTTATTTTTTTTATTTGCACAATATAAGTCAATAAGATTTCTCCTTGCCAGTTAGCAACATTTAATTCCAAGATATTCACAAAAAGTTGAACAGAGTCTGTGAGGTATAATTTCATTCTTGAGTGTCTTTTTCCTGACTGGTGGTCACTCCTGCTATGAACAACCTCAGTTAATGGATTCTTTTCAGTATATTCACTAGAGTAAGTATGGAAATCTACTAGTATAAAAACTTGCTAATTAATTACATTCGTTGTAATAACTATTCCAGAAGAAACTAATAATTCAATTTTAGGTACATTGAAAAAACACCTCAAATTAATTTTGGGTTTCAGCTTGCTATTCTTCCTTTTGCTGACATGGGAAAAAAATTTTTGATATGAGCCCTGCTCAAACTCTTTGCTGCTTTCTAAAGTGAAAATAGGAGAAGCAGCCCATTGCTTCTGACATGTAATATTTTGCCTATATGGATGTGCTAATAAATAAAAAGTAAATAAGAAAGGCTTCCTATTAGGACCAAGTTCCAGCTTAAAATTAATTATGTGCAGTGGTGTCTTTAAAATGGGAAGCTTTTTTTCCCCTCCACTTGTGAAAAGAGAAAAGGAATGAGAAACAAAAGTGCTGCTAAAAATAATTATGTGTCTTTCCCCATTCAAAGAACTGGAGAAGTGAGATTTTTCCTTAACACAGAAAAAACATTAAATTGTGATTTTAAAACTTCTTCTGTCTTTTCTGCCCCCCTCCTCACTTTTTCATTGCGTTTTAAGATTTCACATATTTTTGAGTCACCATATTCCCAGCACTCTCTTTACTCTTTTGATGCTTTTCTTTTTTTCTCCTGTATAACCTCTTCTCCCACCAGTATTCCACCTCATCAGCAACACTTATCATTGAAGTTTTTACTCTTTTGAAAGGTGGTAGACCACTATGTTACTGATGCGGTGCTAGTGAGACCTGAAACAGGCTGGCAAACAGAGGTCAAAAAATACAGGTGGCTGAAAAACTGAGTGATTAACACCAAGAGAAGGACAACCAGTCACTGTATGGCCTCCAAAATCTAGTTATAGTAATATAAATGCTGTTATTTATCCCATTTGTTAGGAAGTTGTACAGGCTGCAGCAATGCAGATGTGTTTTTCGTATCTAGAACATTTTGGAGCTGAGATTGTAGGAGAAACTTTACGAAGTGTCATACCTTTATTCTGTGGCTAAAGAGAAAGGAGCTGCTCCATTTAACGAGACAGAAGATGATCTGGGCAGGTAGGAGGAGAAACTGATGCTTGGAACAAAGGATCAAGGGATTGCTTTGTGCCATTGCAACTTTGTGCATTGCAACTCATTGCCCTTCACTGAGAGGAGCTGCAGGGATCTTTGTTGCTTTTTCAAGGTGTGACCCACAGGCATGGTACGTAAATGCTTTATATTGCAGTTCTAGACTTCCAGGGACATTCTGGACACTCTTGCCTCTTAAGTTGGCAGAAAGGGGAAAAAATTACTAGTTTAAAGCTTGTCAAATGATTTGATAGTAAAAAATGCTATCTAAGTGGGAAGTTATTATTATAGCAGGTATGTGCTGGTGGTGATAAAGAGCCTGAAATGGTGAGTTTTGCTGGCAGTTTTCCATTTTCATTCTAGAGCAAGCCCTGTGCATGCTTTCCTGAGAGCTTTAAAAACTGATAGTTGTTTTGGTAGCATTGAAGTGTCCAAAGGCAAAAGGGATCCTCCTTTTCTTTTGCATTTCCTGCTGTTGTTTTTCTTTTTACTTGTTTCTTTCGTGAACATAAGCTGCCAAGTAGGAATATCTCCTTTTTTCACTCCTGCTGCTCAATTTTCCTTCTAATTCAAATAGGGTTTTTTTGATGTAGGTGTTTAGTTTTAGCAAGTAACCAGTGGGGCTGCACCTGTCTCTCTGTTCTGACATTTTACCTATTGTCTCCATACTATCTCAACTCTTCTGTCCTTGCTGTTGTCCTTTAGATATCTGCCAAAAATTAGAAGATACTTATACTTTGTCAGTGCCTCAACTGTGCATAATAATTCCACCTTAGCCACTGCAGTTAATGTAGAAGGTCACTGTGTACCTCACAAGTACTATAGGCAAAAAAAACTCTTCGAGGTGTTACTTGTCAGCAAGACTCATACACTAGAAGTGAGTTTCCTACAACACCAAGTTATTATAATGGTCGTGGTGCAGGTGGCAGACAAAACCAGGACAAAACATGTTTCATTCACTATTCTCAGCACTGTAATTATTGTCTTGTCCACATATTTTTACAGTTCAATTTACCTGAGCTTTTTTATCTTAATAATAAAACCCTTTTGGCACCGGTGAATATGTGCTGTAAGCTCCTTTGTGCCAGTGGAAATATATGTATTGTCCCAGCTCTTTAAAACAGAACAGTGAAGAGGACTGTCTGGGTTACAGCAGAGCCATGAAATGATACCCTGATGGCCTTCTGGACTGATTCCATTGCAGGAGTGAGTCCCCAAGGCTCCTTTAAAGCAGGAAATGCTAAAATAGGCTTTCTGAGAGGAAAACAAAGCTTTCTGGGCTCTAAACCCAGCTGCAGCAAATCCCAGAGCTTCACTTTGAGTCTTTAAAAAAAAAAAAATCTGTGGGAATATTGTCTGTGTTCAAGTAGAGTTCATTTCATGGAAGCCTTATATTGGTGGGAGCAGATGTGGCGGCCGCTTTGCAGAGCTGTCACTGTTGTGAGCTCCTGTCCCCCAGGACATGCTGCTGGGCTGTCTTTGCTGCTTGCAGCGCTGTGCCAGCGCTGGCAAGGATGAGTTCTGACAGTCTGCACTGTCTTGTAAGTCACAAGAGGAGCAAAACTGGATGCATAGAGCGAGCAGAGGCAGTGTTCTGCCTTGTAAAGACCTGTAAGTGGTGCTTTTCTGGGTGAGCTGGTGAGCTTAGACACCTCCGAGCAAGAGTGGTTACATCCAGTGGAAAGGCAGACATGTTCTTGCATTGTAATTGGTGTTTTACCCTAGGTGCAGCTTCTGTTACAGGTATAAGAAGGTCCTTACAGTTTCTGACAGTGAATGCCTGTGTTTCTCATTAAGCCTCAGAACTAGCATTATGGATGATGCTTTGATTTTTCTTCTTACCGTATGTTTCCCTGTAACTTGCTAATAACTTGTCAGTCCATGCGATTTCTTTCTGAGCTGATGGTAATTTTTCTTTTCATTTCTGACTCTGATCTTCATCTTATCAATGTCTTTAGGCTAGAATTTGCCTTTTCTATATTTTTTTCTCCTAGATAATGATACCCTAAGTAACTCTTCATGCTCCGTTATCCTATTAATTCTTGGAATTTTTCCATAAGTCCCAGCATCTAAGAGTTATTTATTGTTTAGCCTTAAGGAATAAAACTAGATGAGTGGTTCAACATCAGCATAGGCTATTTCGGTCCTGTGCTTCTATCCCATCCTGCCCCCACATGCGCTCCCTGTCCTGGTACTGACACTTGTCTGACCCCATAGTGAGCCAATTTAGGTAGCAGCTTCAGCAAGAAAGTAGTTCCATTTTCTCTGGGTGCAGTTTCAAGGCTGCTAATACAACATACCAGGCAGGCAGCTGCCAAAATAAGAAGGCCTTGTTCCCAGTTTCTCCGCTCCCATCACTTCTTGCTTATACTGGCTGTGGTGCTTGATGGAATCTTTCCTGAAGAAAATGTATATGCATATTTTTTTCTTTTTGGTCTATTTTTTTTGCCATGGTAGTGAGTTAAAGTGGCCTGTGAAGGCATTTGACAAGAGCAAAAGCTGGCAAAAACAAAACAGAGGTGGAGTCAAGTAAGTACCAGCAGTGGCTCAAGGGAGAGAATGGATTTGGAGTTGGACTGAAAGGAGAAGGAATGTACTGCACCAGGTCAGAGCAGCTACAGCTGCAATGAAACTAGTTTTGCTCTTCTCCCACTTCTGCCCATTCATTCCTGCTCTCTTGAGTTGTGCAAGGGCTCAGTAAAATCAGTTTAGTCACAATCATCTAGCTCCTTCAAGAGTTTGCTGAGTCTGGAGGATGAAAATTGTACCTGTTGTCACAGGTGCAAGCTAGAGCCAAAGACCAATTCTAATGCAGAATTCCTCTAATAAGTTTCATTTCTTTTTCCATGTGGAAGTGGGACATGATTTTACTCAGGTGTAGATAAACAAGTTAACTTTAGCAGTTGCAGTACTTTTATGAGGCAGACAAAAAAAGGGATCTGTTTTTTTCAAATGCTTACCATAAGGCAAGCTGAACACAGAGAAAGAAGGAAGCTTTCGGATTGTTGACTTCTGCTGTTGCAATCACCACAGCCTTTTTTATATTCCTTTTTATCAATTCTCAAGCTCCATTCAAAAACAAGTGAGGTTTCTTGCTATTCTAACTCTTGTAAAAAACTGTTAAAAATACACACTTCTAAATTCCAGCTTAAGTAAACTCATGATCATTTGGTTTTGGGCCAGTGCTAAGCCATTTTTGCTAAAATAATACAAGGTAGGTCTTTTCTGGAGACATGAATCCCATAGAATTTGTAGTCATGGTATCTGTAGCACCACTTCTTCGTGTTCCCCCAGTCCTTCTTGTAAGTCTGAGTTATTGTTTTAAAAAATATATATATTAGGATCCAAGCACAAATGGGAGAAGTATTAACATTGAACCTACAGGGGAAGAAGCATCTCCATTCCTTTGACTTACATGTTCTGAAGTATTGCACATATGGACAAATTTAAATCTGTTGAAAGGGTTTAAAAGGAGCAGAAAGCTCTTTGGTACATGTACGAATGTAACCAAAGTGCTGGTTGATGTAAAACGACAGATTTTTTTATTTAACAGATAATCTGAAGGAAAACTTACATCTGTAAATATTGATCTATGGTCGTAGATTTGAGCTTTGGGGTCTCTGTAAGGTAAATGAAAGAAAAGGCATAAGAAGTATGATGTTTCATCTTGGCTTGCAAGAGCCACATTTCAAAACATTTTTGAAGTTTAAAGCACCAAACACAAGAAAGATTTATTTTTTTTTTGTGTATTATTTATGACCTTTGCACTTGAGATGATTTCTAATAACTTCAAGATATTTAAGGTCAAATATTTAAGTTTGAAACCAGTGTACTTTTGAAAGTTTCCGAAAAGAAAAGTTCATTAGGACATCATTATTAAGAAGCAATGTTTAATAGGTCATGCTAATTAAATGAGGATAGTACTGTTAAAAATTACAAAAATAAAATAGGTCATGGAGTTCTGAAAGCAATCTATTATATATGCATCATTCACATTATTATTAATACATGCATCATTTGAATGTTTTAGAGACTGTTTCTAAATATACATACGTATATATTCTAGTGTTTGATGTTGTTGCCTTTTTTAGATATTCAGAAGATTATTATCTTCACATAGTCACAAAACTTCAGAACTGCACCTGGACAAGGAGACCAGAAGAATCTACAAAATTTAGGTAATTTTCATTGTCTCATTTAGAAATATTGTTTACCCTAGATTGATCTAACAAGCCATAAATTTAAATCTCCCCTTTTGAAAAGATAATTTTGTATTGCTTTTAGACTGTATTCATAGCTTTACATTTCTATTAATCTTTTGATGCTGGGGCTTGTTGTTTTTTTGAATTGAACTGTGCAAACTGAGTACAATAGAAGAACCACACAAATGAAGTCATTTTACCTGTCTCCACTGTAATGAATAGTTAACTAGCTTAAGTAGAATAGATTAAAATATTCCTGACACAAAACCTACAGTATTAAAAAAAATCAGTAATGTGATCTTGTCTGTCTGAACTGGCACTCTGGTAAAAGGCTGTGCAATGAAGCAGTGTATTTCTTACCTCAAGACTATTGCTTCTATTAAAGAAGTGCCCAAGGCACTCATTAGATTTGGCGCTGCATGTCATGGCCCCTGAGCATGTAAGCACGTGATTACATCTGTCCTTGTTCGAGATGGCACATAAGTACATGCTCAGTAGGGACAGTGATCCCTGAAAATCAGCTTCCACTCTCATTTGGAAAAGCATCATGCTGGCTTTAGAGAACAGCTTCACTGTGCCAACCCTATTTTCTCTAGGGGGAGAGACTCTCTTGAATTACTTTATTACATGGATCAGAATTAAAGATTCTGTCATGATCATTAAAAATAAATAAACTGACCTACCTTCCAACTCTTTTAAGGTAGCTAGCATTGAAAACTTAATATCCACATGCTCAGCATGATACCCTTGGAAGAAGTAGTTTTGGAGGGGGGGGTAATGCTTTCTGTGCAACATAAATTGCTGTGTTTGCTGCGTATCATAACTGACTAATGGGTTTCCCAAAGCTGAGGTAGGAGAATACACAGAGATAAGGTTTAAGGAACTTTCAATTAACTCGGGCGGGCTTTAGCTGTGCACAGAGATACCAGAACATGATAAGGAGCTGTTCTGTTTCAGAACAGGCAAGTGTCTTGTACAGTTGACAAGAGGTGAAACTGCTCTCATCTGCACTTCACCCTGCTACATTTAGGGTTTTTGTTTTCCAGTCTTTTAACTCATCTTCCTTCTGAACGAACCACCACCACTTACTGGAAATTTGCCACTTCTGCTAAGCCAGGTGTATGAGTCAGTGGCAGAGTAACCATTCCTTGTTCCATACATCATCTAGGCCTATGGGAGTCAAATATGACACCCTCTATCTAAACCGTCATACAATGGTTGGACGGTTAGACGTTAAGTACAAGATGCTTTCTGTTCCTCTTGCTGTCTCTGCCTTCCAGCAAGGAGTGTGGGTTATAAGTAGTCAGGGTGGGTTATACAACCGATGATCAGACTGGAAATAATCAAAAGTGAAAACTATGGGGTGCCCTAGGCCACTTAGAAAATGTGGACTGTACGTACATTGATGTGAGCTTGCTAGCTTTAACTTAGCTCAAATACCAAGTGACAAAAGTCTTTGGAAAACCTGTGGCTCAGCACCGGTTGGACAAACCCTTGTTACATATATTCAAGGGCTGTGCTGTTACAGTTTCATTGCTTTTTAACATCCAAACTGGCGAGACTATTAGCTAGTTCATATGTATACAACCCATGCTGCAATTCTGATGACAGTACTGCACATTCTTCTGTCCCTATGAAATTTGATCTGCTTTGATATCATCCAAAAATCCCATTGATATGACCAAAGACTGATACTTTTGTTTAGGGCACTGTGGATGATTATTTTACAAAAGATGTGTGCTTTTGCATAAGTCCCTTCTTTTTACATTCGGTCAAACTCCTCTTCCCTCTGTGGTTTTCTGGAAACAGGACATTAAAATTTTACAGTTGTCCTTCCTCCCAGACCATACTGGAGACTTTCAAGGCTCTTAGCAGTTGGTCAATAGAGGCTTTAAAAAAAAAATTTAAAAAAGAGAAAACCAAATTCAGTATAAAATTTACTGACTAAATCTGTATACACTCCATGCTTATAGCACTCCCAAACTTATTTATCAGACCTAAGCACAAAAGCCTGGAACTAGCTTTACAAGGACACTCTAGCCGAGAAATGATGCATTGACAGTCCTTTATGGGGAACAAAGCTTCTAGAAATGTGGTGAAATAAATGAATTAATAATCCCTTGGCAGTGCATCTCTTCCTTTTTCTAACTTTGCCTAGTGTCAGTAATGCATAATAATTGTGTAATACAAATATTACTCAGTTCTAATATCATTAAGAAGGTAGATAAACACACCCATTTGGCAGAAGAGGCAATCTCAGAGGGACTGTGCAGAAGGAATTGGGTAATACAGCTAGCCACCTGCAGGAGGAGAGCTTGAAGCTGCCTGGGTTGTGTTATTCATCTGCCAGTGCCACCAGAAGTCTGACTGCTGACTGGACTGCAGAGAAGCTGCTTGACTTCTTTCCCTGTTTGCCCATCTGTTAAATGGAGTGAACACTTACATGCTTCTCAGGCGTGGTGTCAGTTGTATGACATCTCTGTATTATCCTGAAGTTCTGAAGAACGGGCATGCATATTTATAAGGGATTTGATGTCTTATGCTTCGGGCCATAAGCTAACCTCTAATTAATAAGGTTCAAAAGCAGCTTCCCGTGGGGTAGTGAATTTCTCAAAGAAGCTTTCTTGTGTTTTCCTTTGCAGCTTTTGCTGTTGGCTACCATCACGCTGGTAGTGGAGTGAATGAATATGTGGTCTGAGCCAGTAACTCTTATGTTCCTAGAAGACAGCAGTGTGTGCCAATGAGTACACATCAATTCTTGTTGTAAGCCACACTCCCAGCAGATCCAGGCCAAACAGAAGAATTTGAATTAGAAGTGCAGTGCAGGAAAGAAGTACTTGCCTTTGTATTTGGCAAAGGGGTTACAGCTGATAGCCATGTGTGGCACAAACTACAGTGTTTTGCCAACCCATTGTACAAAAAGCAGAGTGCAGTATTCCATGTTGACCCTTTACTACCTAGCTCAGCTTTGCCATGCTGCTGTACAAACTGTGTCCTTTTGTTGTCAGAGATCTGCCGTTTTCCTTTTCCGAATGTCTTCCTCTAAAGCTGCTCTGCTGTGCACACTCACATGCATTTGACTAGATTATTATCTGGCAGTGGTCAGTGGTTCTTGACAGCAAGGTGATGTTTACCCATGTGTTTCTCAAAATCAAGAAGAATCATGAGGCAAGTATAAGCCATGATGTTCTCTTTAATACCTCCCATATCCACAGTCACTCTTCTCTGGTTGATTTTTGTCCAGCCTCTGTTGGGGAACCAGTCTCCTGGCCCTTCACTTATATCAGTACTGCCAGATTTAGGCTGCCCTCAGAGGAGCAAGTACAAGCACTTGGTTCATTGCTCTTGCAATCTAGTTAAGATTTATTGTGCCCCACGTTAGTGTTTGTCAGCCATTGCCAAAGAGGTCTTCTCTAACTTCACAATAGATGCTAGCAAAGGTGATGCACCTACCCCAGAAGTGCTGTAAATGGCATCATACTAACAGCGATTTAGGGAAGGTCGTCTCCAACGGTTACTGCTACTGACATATAGAGAACTATTGAAGTATTTTTTATTCAGACCTTTCCTTTACGAAATTCAGCTGTGCTTCTCTTATTCTTTTTTATTTCTCTTGTTCTTTATGGCTCTACAATCATCTAGCGTCTCCACATTATCTCTTTGTTTCTAAGCCCACCTGAATTCTTCCTCCCTTTTCAGATTTACATCAGCTCTAACTTGTTTCAGATGAAACAAGTCCTCGGATTTCTTGGCTATAAGAGAGGATTGGTACAAACTTGGAAAGGGAGGGGAAATAATCTCACAGCTGCCCGAAAGCGTCATTTGTAAAGCTCAAAAAAAAAGCCGTGCTGGGTAGCTTCCTCTGCAAAGGCTCTTCTAGCTACAGTCAGTAGAGTCTCAGGTTCCCTAGGTAACCTGAATATTAATTATTATATTAGTATTCTTCAAAGGTTTTCCACTTAAAAGAAATGTTTCATTAGTGCAACAAATTACAGAGCCCAATTGGGTGCAAGCTGTAATTGTTTTTCACACCTCCACATCTCTTTGCTTTACAGACTTTTAAGCTTGATTTATTCTCATTTGGGCTGTTACACCCGTGGTGACAAATAATCTGCAGGTTTTCCAAGTAGTTGCAACTCCTGGTTTTGGTGGAAGCTAACAAATAGCTAAAACAGCCCTCAAAATGATAAAGGGAGGTGGGGGTGGGGAGGACATGGAGAAAGGCTGAGCAGATGCTGTGTTTCAGAGCAGCCTCTGGGCGTTGCATTTCTGGGCTATCTCGCTGATCTTGGAGCCTGGCAAAGCAACGCAACAGTTCTTCAGGAGTGGTATCGTACTAGAATAGCCCTTTGTGAGCCATGGATACTAGGCCCCCTCCCCATGGAAATACCATTCCTGACAAACTTATTTGCATCTGATAATGAAGGGAGAAGGAGATCCCTAGGTGTGAAATACAGTTTTAAGCCCCCTGATGTTACACTGCAAATTAGCTGGCATGCTGCTCCACCCCACCAAAATATTTTTAACTTTTTTTAAAGAGAAAACATTACTACTTTGAAAAAACAGAACCCTGGATCTGGAATAGAATAGTTAAAAGATCAACCCATTTTCCTAGTCCTGTAATTTCCCCTTCTGCTTTTTATTCCACTCAACCTCTATTGCCCTTTTCCCACTTCAATCTCTCTTCTGAAAAGTGTGTGTTAAACATTCCTGCAGATTATAAAATCCAACTCCTTCTTGAAGAGATTAATTTGTAGTGTGCTACTCTAACATAAGTAACAGTATTGCTTAACACATCTGTATACTGCAATGAGCCACAGTTGAAACACAAATAAAATACCCTGCAAGGTCAATTTATGCTTACATAAGCGCACACCACCACATAATCAATAGCTTTCCTAACACTAAATAGATCAATAATTCCACTGTACCCTCTGAAATCTTCTATTCCAGTATACAAAAAATATGCAGAACTCTGAGATTACGATGTTATTTAAGAGTACATTTGCTGCATAGGTTTAATAGTTAATATGTAAAACCAAGAGTATATATTCAGAGACATATTTATATTTCAGAAGAGAAAAAGGCTGGGTGGAGAGGTGACTGGTTGGACAAATGGCTGAATCTTTTAATGACTCTACAGACTATAATACTTTCCTAAAGGTTGGAGGATTCCTATAAGGGGAACCTAATTTTGGATCAGACTGAGTTAATTATGTCTTCATGGCGGACTCTTTAAATTGTCTTTGGTTTGAAAATTTTATTATACTTTTTACATATTCAGCCTTGATTTCAGATTCAACCCTGTTGGCTTTCATTGTCCTAGACATTTTTGATGTAATTTCATTTATAGACAGTTCAAGGGCTGTCATTGTAACATTCCCCTTCAATGCATTCTGGTTCAAATATCAGATTTAACCACTCTTTTCTAAAAGATTGGAATATGTCATAATATACCTCGTTGTACTTTGATGCTGTTGACTTGGATTGACAAGTGTCTGCAGAAACCTGTATCGTTTAGAGCCCCTTGTGTAGTACAGTAAGATAATTGCTTGCTCATTATAAAATATTAGAGCAGTGGACATAGATAAAAGGTAGTTTGTAGTTGCACCCTTGACATCTTGCTGTTATATAGTTGAATTTTTTGTGGGTTCTTCTCTGTGCTGTCATGGCAGTCTCTTCGATATGAAACCTCAAAGACTTTGTTGTCTTTGGATGTACGGTACAATAGCTCACATGAACGAATGATTACAAATACCCAAGCTAGGTGAACTATTAAAACAAGCTACTAGACAAAGCATAGACTTTTTCTAGTTATTAGTAATCCACAGACTTTTGTCGCTTGGAATACTTTGCCCTTTATTCAAATGGTGCTAGAAACTGTGCCATGAAATACACTTAGCATCAGGCTTACGGGATTTACAGCTTTAAATATTTGCCAGTCTTACTTTGTGTTTGGTTATCTCTTTTATGTGGTGTTTATGTGTGTTGTGTAACTGAAGATCCACAAAGAGATATGTGTGTGTAAGCATTGCTGCTGTGGATAATGTGCAAGTGCTTTATAACAGGACTGATATGATATTCTTTTTGCAAACAAACATTTGCTTGTACAGATGTTTGTAAAAGGTGACTTAAAATCAAGTGGACTCAGACCATTACTGAAAGGAGTTTGGCCAGATATCTATTAAAAATCCACAGTTGTTGAAATTCTGCACCTTGCCTAGGCAACCTGTTTCAGTGTGCTTCCTAATACTGAACTTCAGCTTTCTTTAGGCCAAGTTAAGATGATTTTCCTTGCCCTCCTCAGCATGGCCTTAGAGGGCGGTTGAGTATCTACTATTTAGAACAATGTTTTGCATGTTTTGATACTTCTGCAGTGTCCATCACTATTCACTTTTTCACTCCTCCCACCTCGATTTAGTGCAATGTATGATGAGAGTGAAATATTCCACACTGTCCTCAGCAATGAAGAATGCCCTCTGGCCCCAGATCTACAGGCACTGGTGTCACACTGAAGTGTAGTCTACACAAAATTAAGTTCACACAGCTTTGTCAGATTCTGCAGGCTCATGTCCCCCTGGAGCTACTGCAGCCCCTTGAGGATCACAGTTAACTGTTCGCCCTGTGGTCCAGCTCTAGGCTGGAGCAGACAATTCCAGTGGCATACTCTCTTTCCTGTGTCACAAAGTACAAGGCTGTGTAAAGTTTTGGTGCAGAAGTAAGTCCCTTTTTAATACCAGATATCAGGTATCAGATATTCAGCCATCTCCAGGAAAGCAGGGCTCCATCACACGTAACGGTTACTTGGGAAGACAAACACCGTAACTCTGAATGTCCCCCGCATCCTTCTTCTCCCCCCAGCTTTATATACTGAGCATGACATCATATGGTATGGAATATCCCTTTGGTCAGTTGGGGTCAGCTGTCCCAGCCGTGTCTCTTCCCAACTTCTTGTGCACTCCCAGCCTTCTCACTGGTAGGGCGGTGTGAGGAGCAGAAAGGGCCTTGACTGCTTAGCAACAACCAAAACCATCAGTGTTTTACCAATACTATTTTCATCCCAAATCCAAAGCTATACCAGCTGGTAGTAAGAAAGTCAACTCTGTCCCAGCCGAAACCACAACACTTGGGTACTTTGATTCCAGCTTCCTTCACTCTGGACTTCTAATGCTGTGACTTGATCATGAAAACACTTTGTTCTAGGGCAAACCCCAAGTCTAGCAGCTCTGTTAACAACTGGAACTTAAACCTTCTTACCATAAGCTACATCCATGTTCTTACACATATCTGAGGTGGATGCTCAGCCTAGATAGCAACATCCCATCTTCCAAGAGCTGCCCCCATATTTCAACATTTTCTCCTGGTCAGAACAGGCAACGTGGATCACATTCTACCCTTCCCAGGAAAATGCAGAATTTGGCTTTAAGGTAGTACTGTTTGATGCTGTAAAGATTCTGACCATTGTCTCTTATCCCACCAACTGATTAGGAACTTCTTTGTATGGTAGGTGTTAGCAATTTCTCTCTCCCCAGGTGGCATGATACACGAGTTAAAGTGTTGTCTTGGCTTTGCAACACCTTAGATAGAGCTCTTGTTAAAAGAATTGGCTTGTACGATACATGTCGTAATCTTATGAAATACATGCTCTTTAGGGTGTCATTACCTCATGACAGAGACCACGTATGACATTAATACTGTGACTACAACTGCAGTAATAGATTGCTTGAACTGCTCAGCCTCTACCCCTTCCTCGTTGTTTGCTGTCAGTTGTAGAGGTACCATGTGTCACAGCTTGTACAAAATCCTATATGAACAGATCACTAAATATGTTGTCAGCGGGTGTGGCTGTGTGCAGGTTACATGCGTTCCTGCTGGAGCTCTGTACGTGGATGCTTGGGCACAGTGGGATTCTGTGTCATGATTTGATCTAAGAGGTTTCTGTTATTACCTCCAAATTTTTAGCACGTATGCTCTTAGGTAACATAAGAATATATATCATTAGTATCTATTCTCTTGTTCTCCCTGTGTTTCTGAACTAGCCTGACTCTGTTTTACTTCCTCAGTGGATCCACAATACTAATTTAAACTGTTACTTTCTTATTAATTCTGATACCTGTTTTTCTTCCAGACTGTTTCTGCTTTTATTGAAGCTCTCGTTCTTGTGGAATGACTAATAAAAAGCAAAACCAGGTCACCTTTATTAATGAATATTATCTATCATCAGTTTGCTTTTTCAGGTTCTGGTAGCCTTTGCACACAAAACAGCTGTTTTACTAAAGCTGGGCAAGAATATTCTGGCACTATTCTTTCTCCTTTGAACGTCCCAGGGTTGACACCATGAGATAATATTTAGGCCTGCTTCATTTAGCTTTAAGAAAAAAATTCAAGGAAATCAAAATTATGGTTTCTGTGATTCCTCGTCTCCATGTGATTGCCAGGGAGCAGCGATGGACGGCTGCTCCCTAAAGGACAGGGAGTGGGATCCCAGCACAATAACCTGGCCAGCAGAGCAGGGACAGGCAGCTGGGACCATCCCACCCCCAGCTGGGAGTGGGGCAGCCCTAGCCCTGAGCATGGGCACCTCCATGTATTTTATGTATGTACATGTGTCTGTACATGTATTTATGTACACCTCGGTATTTTATGTATGAGCCAAACCAACCTTCCCAACCTCTCCCCCCACCTTCATTTTGACCATTATTTCCAGACAAGCGAGATTAGGAGTTATCCCTGACCTGTTCATTCTCTTCCCTGTCTTCCAGGAAACATAATCCTTGGGTTCTTCTGTGTGCTAGACTATGCCTCATCTCCATCAAAAATAAAATTATATTATTATTTGAATATTTGCTCTGTGTACGTTGTTGATAAAGTCAAATGAAGCAACTTCTCTTACCTGTTAAAGTCAGCTTACTTTCAGCCAGAATTTGGCCTGTGTTGTTTAACTAGTTCCAATGGTTTTGTTTACCGTTCTCACTGAAAAAGCATGAAATAATACTTTTCTATTCCTCTGGCTCTAACTGTAAATATATTTATTTTTTTTCTTCTCAACTAACCTTCAGTGTTAGGACAGGAATTATTATCTTTCCCCTGCTGTGTTATATCTTCAAAATTCCAAGCAATTCTGTTATCAATTAATTTTATTCTCTAAATGTTTAGTAGTTCTCTTAGTATCTCACCTAATGAGATAGCTATATCCTACGCATTGATAGGTAATGGCTGGCCATGAATATTTCAGCCTTACAGTCTGAAAATTGGATCCAGTGACAGCAGAGAGAACATAGTTTCCTAAACCGAAATGAATTACAGCATTTCAGGTCTGATGGGGCTTTTCATTGCATTTCACTGTTAATAATATAGGATGTTTACACACATAATATTCTTGTAAGTCTGCAGGTAACAGAAATTGTAAGATGGGTGATGGCCTTCGTTCCTACATAAAGTTTGAGCAAATCTCTTGCACTTTTATGTATTTAAGGACTTTTGCTGGGTGTTTTGGGGAGCAGCTAGGTTGTCTGTCTCTACCACAAAGATATCCATCTTCTTTATCTGCAAGTTGTAACGTAATTTATTTAACGTCTGTGCTATTGTGCACAGAAAGACTGTGCTGAACAGTTGTAGAAATTAATTATTAATTAATTGGCTTGCAACCATCTAGCTGTTCACTAAGTACTATAGCCAGTACTTCCCATCATCATTGCTTTCATCTCCTTGGTTCGTTCATTCTTCAGCCTTCTAGTTTCTTACAATCACTCATTCTATGTTGATTGAAATCACATTGTTAATTCTTTGGGGCCTGAAGTCTCTCAGTGTTTCTATAATAATCTTAGCAATTAATAATAAGGAGAAAACCATTTACAACTTGTTCTGAATGGGAAAGGGAGACCAAGAGAGAAAAACGGGATAAGAAAAGCAGTTCTTGGTCTGATTAGTTTCTGAACATTTGCTGTGAAAACAGACTTGCTCTGCAAAGGAAGGCAAGGGAAAAGACATTATAGAGGGTTCATATAGCCTTTTGTTGCTTAGTTAATTAGAAATGATTTTCATACATCTAGTTCCCTACCACCCTTCTCCTACTTATTTGCCTATCTTTGAGCAGGTTTTGTTTGGGTTTTTTGCAGGTCAGAATTAGCTTCCTGCTGTGATGCAGTTCACAATTTTATAGCTTCTCAAAACAACACCCCACTGGGAAGTAACATGAGTTACGAAGTGGACAGTAAAAAGACCATCCTCATTACAGAGGACATTTTTAAGATGCTGCCTGTGGTAAGAACTGTATCTTTACCTGTTATTATAATTGCAGTATCATATATATTTTGGGTTGGTAATAGAGCTGCTTTGATTCCTCCGGAAGAGACCCTTCACCCGCTGTATGTACTTCTTCATTCACCTTGTAAGACCTTTTTTTCCGCCTTCCTCTGCAGTTGTGGAGACATGGACATGGTATCATAGATCAGATTGTAGGTAGAGTTGCTACAGAACACAAGTTGCAGCCTGGCTTGGCAGCCAGCTGAATTCAGGAGTGACCTTTCTGAGAATGTTTGCCTTGCTTTTCTCGTCCCCATTTTCAAAGGCGTTTCAGTCTGGAACAGCATTTCATATTCTTTGTATTCCCATGCCATTTCCAGTGCAAGCTTGGGCATATAACTGACTTATGAAAGATATCTTAGTGGTAAACCTGATAGTGGAGTGGAGTGGAGTAGAGTAGAGTGGAGTGGGGTGGAGTGGAATGGAATGGAATGGAATGGAATATATCAGTTGGAAGGGACCTGCAGTGATCATCTAGTCCACCTGCCTGACCAATTCAGGGCTGACCAAAAGTTAAAGCAGGTTGTTAAGGCCATTGTCCAAATGCATCTTAGACACTGACAGGCTTGGGGCATCGACCACCCCTCTAGGAAGCCTGTTCCAGTGTTTGACCACCCTCTCAGTAAAGAAATGCTTCCTAATGTCCAGTCTAAACCTCCCTTGGTACAGCTTTGAACCGTTCCCAGGTGTCCTACCACTGGATACTAGGGATAGGAGCTCAGCACCTCCCTCTCCATTTCCCATCCTCAGGAAGCTGTAAAGAGCAAGGAGGCTGCCCCTCAGCCTCCTTTTCTCCAGACTAGACAAGCCCGAATTCCTTAGCCGCTCCTCAGGACATTCCTTCCAGCCCTTTCACCAGCTTGGTTGCCCACTGGGGTGGGGCCTTTGCAGCCAGAGGCACAGGCTGAGCAAAGGAATCAGACTTTGTAGCTCAGGACTTCTAATAGGCATATAAGCTCTGGAGACTGGACAGAGGGGCACAGAGATGTACTTAATTTCTTGGAAGTAAGAGTGCATGGGAGCCCTCTTACCCATCTCTGGCATTCTTGATTTGTGATCCCAGCTACCATGAGTCTAGTCCTTTCTAATGCTGCTGTGAATCACTAAAAACTTCATTGCGATAGAGGTTACAGTGGTTTCAAATTAAAACTGAGCTGAAAGAAAAAAGTAGTATTTTTTATGTGCATATATACTTGCTAAGCTCACCAGAGTTGTCTGCCCTTTGTGTTCTCCTACTGTCTTCTCAGAATTGAACAAAATACTTGAACATGTTGTTTCGTAATATATTGCCAGGCAACATGATGTCTGCCACTTTCCCCATGCTTTTTGCCTTGTTCATAGCAGTATCCCTTCCTGCTTCTCTTTGGGCAAGCTGATGAGAGAAGGAGGAAGGATAACACTTTGTGTAAGCAAGTTTTGACTCAATTTTACAAGTGGGTTCAGTTTCTGCAATCAAAGTAGCCCAGCTGTTGGCCTCTCTGTTGAATGTCAGTGGCTCCCACAGCAAGAGAGGCTGAATGAGGTGTATGAGATGTTTCTGGGGTAACAGCCAACTATATTAATGTCACCTGAAATAGCCAACAATTTACATTAATTTTCTAGGTTGTGGTCTGTGCTGGTTCACAAGCGGATGCACTTAGCTCCCATTCAGCTTCCCCACTGCAAGATGGCAACCTCTAACAAGAAGAGGAGTAGAGAGGGTGAACAGCTGGAAAGTGTAACCTCTTCAGTTATCTGTCACATTCACCATGAGTTAAGCCAGGGCACATGATTATCCTTTACAGCATCTTCAGGTTCCCCTAAATTAATTATTTTACATCAAATGTAATTGTGTGATGACAAAGTAATGGGCATTTACAAAGTTACCTTCTACTAGCTGACAAAGTCAATGACTATGTGACAAACCCCAGTCTGTTACAGTGCAAAGGAAAACGGGTAAATTTAAACTATCTTCAGTACAAGTTAGTTCCTTAGCTTGCCAAGGATTCAATCCACTACTAGATAATTTTTGTGTTAAGTGTATTTAAAAGATACTCATCCAGTTTTAACAAACCAGTGTTATCCTTCAAAGTACTGATGACAGAAGTAGCAGTTCTCAGTCTGTTGGTGCCTATTTTTGGCTCTTGGCTGTCCAGGCCTGGCAACCCTGTCTGCTAAACAGTGAATGCTTTCACTGCTATTTACCGGCTTAAACCTGCAGACAAATGACTAAAGATGCAAAGAAACAATCAAAAGATTCATAAGGCATTGGCTGTGTCTTCTTATTTGTTTGCAGTCCTCTCCTCTTTCAGCCTACCCCTTCAAGACCTGTGCTGTGGTTGGAAATGGAGGCATTCTGAAAAATTCCAGCTGCGGAGCTGAAATCGATCGTTCTGACTTTGTGTTTAGGTAAGAGCTGCTTCATCTTACCACGGGTGTCCAGTCCTTCTAAAAACTTGGCAGGCTTGGAAACATGCCAATGCCAGTTTATAGAAATAAAGAAGGATCTTGACAATTCTTTACTTCTGCTTCTCTAAGGATACTCCTTCTGCTCTGTAGATTTCAGAATGCTGCTTCCTAAGTAAAAAGAGGACTATATGGATACACATATGATCTATAATTGCAAAGTTACCTTGCCAGTGATGTGAAATGTGATTATCCAAGCACCTGAAATTTCTGTTCATTTAACATCCTTTAGGAGAGGGAACTACTTTTTTCTTTTCTTTTTTTTTTTTTTTTATTCAGGAGAAGACAATAAAGAGAACCCTGAAACTGAAATAAGAAAGACTAGTATTAAATGTCATGTTTACCTTTACCTCTGGTTTAACAAAGGGTTTACTTAGCCTTAGGTTGGCTCACTAATGCAGTTATTTAACTGCCAGTATTTGTCTCACCTTCTGTTAGCCATATAAAAAATTAGGCATCTAATTTAAGTAGTTTTTTTCAGCTCCCTCTATAGATTGTGGAGAAAACCAGGCATACTCAGAGCACAGTTTGGCCCAGTCTCTCAGTACATGACTCGCATTTTGTAGTTCCTGCAAGGGAACAGAGTAACCAAGTGAAGGTTCTTCTCTCAGTGATGTCCAATCACACAGTCGGCTGGATTCGGTTTCCTTTACTGCTTTTGATTAATATTTGGGCTTTTCAAATAATAATAAAAAAAAGTCTTGCCAGTTTAGATAATTGTCTTAATAAAAATGGGAAATCTGCATACTGAGATGCTGAACTTACTAAGTGACTGACTTTAAAACCATGCTTTCTTTACCTTTTACAGAAACCACTGTTTCTGCAATTGGGCAAGTTATGCTGTTGTTGTTTCATGAAACAGCTGTCAACATTACTGTGCGAGCTGAGGGATTGGTATCAATCAGACTGTTTTAAAACAAAAAATAACAGAAGACTTTCAGAAGGAATGCATTGTTTAGGCAAGAGGGGAAATATTTCCTAGCAGCTAACGTAGGACATTCATAGACTGGCTCCTTCTGGGATTTTAACTTTGCTCCTGATTTGTGAGATGATTTATGAAAATGAGCTCTCTGTGCCCTATTTTAACCATCTGTACAGCAGATTAAATATTTTTACTAGAAGTGCTGTAAGCCTTATTTAATATTTGTAAGGTGCTTAGAGATCCCTGGGAGCTAATGTGAAAGTGTCATTGCACAAGAGAGGAATTTGCAAATAGTAACTGTAAAGAATTTCTGGTGCGCATCTGTTTAAATGTTTCTCAATTTCAGGTGTAACCTTCCTCCAACCACAGGAAGCATTAGCAAAGATGTTGGCAATAAAACAAACCTTGTGACTGTTAATCCGAGTATCATAGCTCAGAAGTAAGTATGACTGCAAATGTCTTTCTGTGCAATATTGTATAATTGTTTGACATTATTTAGATTTCGTTGGAAATACGTTGGGATACCAGCATAGAGAGCAGTGCATGCAGATTACTTCATTAAGCCTTAGTTCCCTTGTAAAATATATACCAGTCTAAATGGAAATCTGTTAAACCTGGCCCTTTTTGTAGCAGAAAGGAGTCAGCAATACCCGGATTAGCAAGTGCCTCGGTTGGCACCAGTCCACAATTTATGACAGAGTAAAAATTGATGATTGCAAGCCCAAGCGTCTTTCCCCCCCCCATGACCCTCATGACCCCCAACATAAGAAAGGAATTGTAATCATAAATCAAGAAAGCTTGGAAATGTGTGTCTGACTCTATCAGCAGGACCGTAAGCACATGTTCTTAGGAAAAGTGCTTAGAGGCTGTTCTGATGAAGACTGTTTCCTGAATGGAGGCCCAATTTCTGTAATCCATTTTCTCAATCTGGACGAAAGCTGCTCACAGACTTTTTTCTCAGCAAAGTTTTTTTTTTCCACCTTGTTGATGAAAAGAAAATCTAATAAGGCCAGTCTGACTAATCTGACATCTTCAGCAGGCTGGAACTTCAGCTTATCTATGAAAAGGACTGCTGTGGCATGTTATTTACTGCTTACTGATCTTACTCTATCTTATTGTCTGCCATATCTGTATTTGTCTAATAGACAACATCAGGCAAAGCTTTTTTTCCTTTAGAGGAGGAAGGAAAAAGTACAGTGAGCACAGAAATGACTAAAAGCCATTTGTCATTGATTCAAGGGTAGAACTTGATTTTTTGCAATGAGTACTAACTACCTTGATGCTTACCCAGCCCTTTTTGACTTAAATGAAGATGAATTATTGCTTCCCCAATAAAAGATTTAGCTTGTTGATGTTAGTGGGGCTGCACACGAATATGAGGAAGGAAAACTTTGTCCAGTGACTCAGCGTCATTGGAGGCTACTGACCTGACGCACAATTTGTCTGGGCTTGATCAAAGTGTTCTGCCACAGCTGCACTCATTTTTTAACCAAGTTAAGCCACACCAGGGCTAATAAGAGTTACACTGAAGGAAACAGGAGCTAAACCTGTGTGAGGATGAAATCAGATTATGAGAGGACACTGGGATTTTAAAAAAATAATTATTTAAATATTCAGAGAACACTGTAAATACTTTTGAAGGAGGAGCGGGAAGCAACTTGGCACCATTCAGCAGAACTAAGTTTGGTTCTTCTCTCAGAAGACCTATTCTGACTTTATTCACTTTAATTTATAATTCTGTATTTGGGTACCGGGTTAGTCTGATGTTGTTATTGTTAAGGTTAGTCAGCTTTTGAACTGTGTCTGTCAGCGTGTACAATGTAGGTAAACTCTCTTGGAGGAAAGAAGTACAGTTCTTATGTGTCCTAATGGAGCTGGGCTACACTGCACTTTATAGTGGCTGAGCTGGAAACGAAAACAAGACAAGGCTGAGTTGTTCAGGCTTCTAGATAAGGAAGAACAGAGATCTGAATTCTGTCCCGAAGGCTCTTTATGTACTTTACACTGAGTAGAAACAGAGAAGATTCTTGGAGTAGAGGCCAGAAGTTCACCGTTCAGCCACTCTTCCTAGACGTAGGTTCAGGTGTTTCTTGCTTGTTTTGGCAGCATGACTCGTGCGTGCACAGGGACCCAGGGTCAACAGGAGGGGCTGAGTCACTCTCATTCCTTTTGTTTCAGAGTCTGGTGGTAACGGCACTTTCTTGGGAAGCAGAAGCTGTAAGTTTAAACCCCTTCAGTCTGAGAAGGGGTTGTATCACTCCTTGCGTTAAGTTCAGTTATGCAAGAGGTAACTGATAACTCCTCTGTGAGGGTTTTGAATGGAAATGGCAGTGGCTGCTGTGCTCTGTCTTGAAGTGCTGCATGAGAAGAGGGTTTGAATCTAATCAAGTTGCAAAGAGAAATGAAGCAAAGTTTTCCAGTTTCTGCTGGAGCCATTTGTGAAAGGTGGACTTTGGACTTGTAGCCATTACAAGGTGAAAATACGCTGTTCAGATAGACAACTACCTACAGAAGAGGACTCAGTGCTTTGAATCCTAAAGGGAGTGCAAGCACCATATGTTCAGGTGATGAAGACTACTCAGATCTATAGAGGAAACAAGTTGAGTGACCCCCCTTGTGTCATGCATCACTTCTTGGATAACTCTGGAAGTTCACTGTTCAGTATTTGGGAGCACAGAATTGTCCAGTGATAAGAACTAAGTCTCTTTGCCGGTTGTTGGGCAACCAGAGCATCTGAGGATAAATCTCTTTGTTTGTGAAGTTAGATCTCTACGTTTTTACAGATCTCTGTGTGTTCCCTTTGTAGTCAAAGGAGACAAATAGACATTCCTATATTTTCAGCTATTTTAAAAACATGTCAAAAGCAGCTAAGACCCTGAAAAACTTGAGCACACATTAATCTTTAACACTCCAAGACTGCTCACATGCATACTTGTATTTCCATGCAGGGCAAACACACAGATTTTGAAGGGAGGTTATTGTATACTTATTGATGTAAGAAACACATTTCAGAAACACATGCAGTACATACCATAGTTCATGTATTTTTAAACAGAGAAAGTATAAATACAAATTTTTTTTTGCATTCTCCTTTGAAATTTCTTGAATTAATCAATTTTGTAAACAGGTCCTGGTCTCATTAGGAGTGAATTTGATCTGCTTCAGTAGCTCCTGTGTTGTCAGTTCAATCCTGTGAAGTGTGTTCTTATTATACAATGAAGCCAGATTTTCATAACTGCACATATGACAACATATAACAGGTTGATATAAATTTGCAATGTAGACAGGCTGAACTCATGCAGCAGATTTCATAACTCATATATACAAGTGCAGTTGTGCTGTTTTGGCCTATAATATATTTGTATCAATAGTACATTCTATTCACTTTTTTCCTAAAATATTGTACTTTGCAGATACAACAAACTAAACGAAAAGAAGACAGAATTTCTGGAGAACATTGCAGTCTATGGAGATGCTTTCCTTTTACTGCCAGCATTTTCCTTCAGAAGCAACACAGCCACTTCTTTTAAAGTATATCACACTCTACAAGAGTTCAAAGCAACCCAAAGGGCAATATTTTTTCACCCCACCTATCTGAGAAGTCTTGCCCAGTTCTGGAGAACTAAAGGTGTGAAAGCCTACCGGTTGTCATCTGGTTTTATGATCACTAGTGCTGCTCTTGAGCTGTGTGAGAATGTGAAGCTCTATGGCTTCTGGCCTTTCTCAAAATCCACAGAGAAGATGCCAATCAGCCACCACTATTACGACAACCAGCTGCCTAAACCAGGTTTTCATGCAATGCCCAAAGAATACAACCAGATCCTTCAGCTTCATGGCAAAGGCATTTTGAAGTTGCAATTTGGTAAATGTGAATCAGACTAAAAAGGTAGGTCACATTCTTACCACATAAAATGTCTTTATTTAAGTAATGTGTCAAGGAAAACTTGTTTTATGAACAGTGTGGGTCTGCTCTTCCTTAGAGAGACATTTCTACCTTACAGTCAATGAAAGTTGTGTTCATAAATAAGAGAACGCTGGAGTTTTCTGAGTAAATGTAATGTACCACAGAGTTTAGAAATGCTTTCTAATTGTGAACTTTCGATGGGGAACATAGCTAAATACACATTATCACCATAATTCACAGTCACTCAGTAGTGTCTCCTCATCTCAGATCTGTGTCACTACCAACTTATGTTTGGTTTGGTATCGATTCCCATGAACCGGCTTCCTTTGTGAATTGCTTTATTAAAGGCAGTCACATACTATGATCTACAAGAGAAGACCCCTAATCCCGGCACAGAGGGGTACAGAGGCCAAAGTAAGGATTAAGGTGGCCCCATGAAGGAGTAGCATGCATATACATGCTCGTTCCCTCTTGTAGGTAAAGGTTAAGTTTAGAGCAGTACACTTGTGCAGCAGTGAGCTGCGGAACAGCTTGTGGACAGCAGTGAGGAAGCTGCCATACACTACAGCAGATCTTGCTGAGGATTTTACCTTGAGGCAGCTCAGAATCTGGGAGCTACAAATATAGGATGAAGTGTCATTCCCTTTCCGCTGTCCTTTATAACTGTCCCATCCCCCATGGACTTCTACCTTCTGTTTTATTGCATCAGAGAAATGCAGCACAGAGTCTGGCCTCTGACCTTGAGCCAATTTACCATGTACAGATTACAGATGACTTCGAAATGATTTGTCTGCATGTTTTCAATCTTGATTTGCCCTGTTGGCAAAATAAGACCTATTTGTATAAATACTTCTTCATCTTTTAAGCTAACTCAGAAATTCCCCAGCTCACAATACTGTTGTCAGATTTGGCTTTCACAGAACTCTATTTTTCCAGGGGGTTCAAGTTAATGTAAGTGAAATGTATGGTAGAACTACCACTGTATACAATATGCTTTAATTGAACTGATAGAATCTCATGACTTCATTACTCAAGTTAAATAAATTAAAATAGCATCATCTTGTTCAAGCCAGAAATGTTAAGTTCAAAAGTTAAGGGCTTTTCTTCTGGCTAGGTTCTGAAATGTATTTGAAAATATCCTTTGATGGTATTTAGAAAACATGCTGTCAAAGATACATTCACACTTAGTTCATCGTCAGAGACTGCTGGGTTTTAAACTAGCAGATTGCTAGTACCAAGAAGACACAATTTTGTTCAGCTTCAGTTTGTTTAAAAAAATAGAAAAATAAACTGCTTTCATATATTATTAGAATAATATAAAACATGTGAGAAGGGACCTACAAGCCATCTAGTGAATCCATTCTCCTAGTCCGTGGCAGGAGATTACCTAGGAGGAGGTGTATGTGTATGCAGTTTCATATGGCTTGTTAAAAGTTGCAGCATATTGGAAAGGTTAAGAAATACATAATGTATTTTTCTTAGTGGCTCAGCTGTTTCCATGCAGTTTCCATTGTATTTACTCCTCCTATAATATAAATCGCTGGAGACATACCATGTAATTTTAATTGTAGTAACTACACCAGCTAAGAAAATGAAGGCAGCTCTTTATGAATATTTAATCTAGAGAGAAGCAGATAGAAGCCACAAAAATATTTAAGCATCTGTATGGGTTAATTAAATGCTGTCCATGCTTGACAGACTGAAAATCAGTTCTATGGCCAAATTTGCAAAATAAGCTGTAAAGAAATAAACAACCAGAAGGATAAGTTGTGCTGCCCTAAGATTTTTCTCCACTCTGTTAATCATTTATATTTACAAAGATAAAAGTAAACCCTTTAAAACCAAAGAAATTAAGGGCTTTCAGTAGGAGCTACCATTCTGTTACTAACTATTAGAGATAATTGAAATTCTATAATAAGTATATTTCACTGAAAATGACCTTTTCTAAAAATTGAACGATCTTGTTTCTCTTTTCAATTTCCCTTTTATGTTATTCTCCCTGCTCCACGCTCTTCCCTCTTAGTGGGTAGCTGAAGGTTCCTTACACCACTGGGTGCCCACAGAAGTCTCAGAGAAGTTTGCTGCTGTAAATAAGAAGTGAATGAAGCTGCTCTGCTGCAAGCACCTATATTGCAAGCAGGTAGCAGGTTCTGGAACAGTATAGGGAGAGCATAACTACATCCCAGTGAATCATTTTGGCAGTATTTCTCCTAAACACCATCCTTGCCATTGTAAATGTGAACTTTTCTTATTGGATAGAGAGAATTGTCAGATGTGAGAGCCCCGTAGAGCTGGCACTGAACAATGTGGGAAACTCCATCTGCCTTAATATCCGCTCCTGCACCTTTATGATCATGCTCAACAGACATGTACCCGTCTTCACTGAAGTAGATGTTTACTTATCACAGATGGTAAAATGGAAAATGAGACATCAGCAAAATCTTGAAATGTAATTAAAATAATGATCTTTATTATTTTGTATTAAATTACTACATCATTTGTGCTTTGGCCGTGCAGCTGAAGGAAGTCTTGTTTGTTCATTGGTTTAACCTGATAAGCCTGAAGGGCATGTCATTAGCTTGAAATAAACATAGGTTAAAGGAGGGGAAATGGCCTTATTCATATTTAAAAATAGACTGAAAAATCTGATAAGGAAAATTGTTGGATGATAAATTAATCAGACTGGCAAAAATTTGATTGCCCAGAAGCCTGGTTAAAATGCAAATTTTGTCTGACCAAGAATCCATCAGGTTTTCTGTTTGCTAGAAAGAGACAGCAGGGAAGATGAGTATGTGTTGCTTTGACATACAGCACAGTAAGATTAAGCAGCTGCTCTGAGGAGTCCGTCAACAGGAAAAAAAAAAACAAACCAAACCAGGGAGAAAGAATGAAACTGAGACTCCCTGAGCCTGGGGAAGAGAATAGTGCTCAATTGTCTGAACAGAGGACTGAAAGAGGAGAGGTTGAGCAGAGGTGTGCTGGTGGTTAGGGAGTAAGAACTGCTGAACCTTCGACTAAGTGTGAGTGTATCTTACCTGGAAAGTAAAAATTGGATCTGGGCTTTATTATTCCAACCAGATGATTAAAAGCCATCTATTTGTGACAGAGAGAGCAGCAGTGCAGTGCCCCACTCAAGGTGGAGCTAGCAGGGCAGCATCCTCTAAAGCAGGGGCTGCCTGCTTACTTGCTCAGGAATTAACATAAAAGAGAATCATTTTGTTCCAAACTCTGTCAGCGTGTGATCATTTTTTAATCATGAAAGTTGCTGCAATCCAAATAAGTGATAAATACTGTTATAAATAACCTATTTATAAATATAATTGTTATAAGTAACGTATTTATAACAGTAGCATACCAACACAAGCTTAAATTCTGCTGAAATTCTTTTATGCTTGTGGTTTCTCAATGTAGCTGGAGAAATATGAACTGCCCCACAATTCACTTTTCATTACCTTGAGAAAAATGATACCACATTTTGAAAATAAGGACACCTCTGGCTTCCTGCCAGGCAGCCAAATTTCAGCTCATCCTTGACTTGGGCAAATATTATCCAATGTGAAATGGTTAGATATATACAACATTGAAAGAAAGGTCTTCTACTTAGTACCCATGCAGTATAGCTTTTAAGCGTGCACTTTGCTCATGTGTTCAGCCACCAACTAAGTTTAAGTGTTAAGAATAATGTCAGTAATGAAAAAATGGAGATAAGTTGCTTCTGGTTTAGTTAAAACCCTCCAGAATGTAAAAATATAGATTAAACCAAATTAGAATGAGATTTCAAATCAAATAAAAAAATATTTAGACATCTAGAAGGCTTTTGTTTTGTTTTTCCACAGCAGAACTAGCCTGTTGAAGAAACAGAATAATTTCAATCTCTAGCTATTTCAAAATATGATTAAGATAATATAATTTAGAAAATACTTTTATTCAGATTAGCAGTGGATATGGCCCATAAAGCTGCTGGTTAGACCCAGCCTTGGTTAGCTTAGGAAGGCTGAAGAGGGTGGTGCAGATGAGGTAAGGGTGAGCAGTTCTGGGGGTATTTGAATGGAGGAGTCCTCCTTTAGAAAGAGCGGATGCTTGAGCTGGATCAGGCTCTAGCAGTCCAGCTTACCCAGGGGAATTTTGTGAGCCTGTGATGCTGTATAATAAATGTCACAGACTCCCAGTCTGAAATAAGGATGAAAAAGCAGATGCAGAAGGTGAAATGCATACACAGAAGACTAAGCTATTGGCTTATTTTTAATATAACAAGCAGTTTTCCTACTATAAAAGAAATAATAGTAATACATTTTATTGTTTTAATTCCAGGGTGATGAACCTAAGGAGACAATTTGTGTGTATCTCAGCAGTTCGGTGTTGAATTTGATCTGATGTGATTTTGTGAGCATTAAACTGCATTATTATAATAGAGAAATATTTTACACTTGAGGAGAAAGGAAGTGTTTTTTCACACAGTGACTGCTACATTTCTGAATTTTGAGTAATCATTTTTTTAAATACAAAATAACATTTATTTGGGAAATTCTGAAACTCCTGACTATTGGTTTAATTGTAGCAAAGCACAATCTCAGGATGGTGGCAATATGTGACATTCGTCATGTTTGCTTGTTCAAGTATCATTAAAATATTTTGACTTAAGATCTATGGTTTTGTTAATATCATGAAATACAGACGATAGTCTCTGTATGTTAGCTGCATGAGTTGGCAGTGAACATTTTTGATTAAGAACTTGAGCCTGTAAACACTAGCATTTATCTACATGAGAAAGCTGATGAGAAGAGCTACAGACGAGTAATTAATTCAGAGCCATGTCACTCTTAGTTTGTCCGAAGGTGCACAGATGAAAAAATTCCTCAGGTTAGAGATAGTCAAGTGGTTTACGGGCTTTCATTTTGTGGGCAATAGATAATGGATTTAATGGGATCACTCATGTGAATGATGTTAATTTTGTGAACAAGTGTTTGAAGGACCAGAGCTGTATAATTGTTTTTAAACCCTTCTTCTTGCTTGTATTCCTCTCTGAAGTCCAGTTCAGCTCCAAATGAGGTTGATAAACTAGGTTCCGTGCTGCAATCCCCAGAGTCCTTGTAGGGCATGACTTTGCACACATTACTGCAATCCCAGCTCTGTATCTCAGCTGACATGTGAGGTGGACCATTCATTAGAAGAATGATAGGTGCCAAACCTCTTTCTTCTATTTCTTTTTCACCTAGCGTGGCTTGTATCAAAATATGACTACAGATAAGGGAACTGCACTAAGCATTATTGGAAGAGCGTTCCTCTTACAATCAACCCCAAGCTCTTCTCCTATACCAGGACATATGAGAAAAGAACCTACAGTCACTTAATTTAAAACACAAGCAGTTCTTGTGCTTTAAGTTTCCCCGTGATCCAGGCATAACTGGAGATCAACATCCTGCGACAAGAGAAACTGAAATATCTGCCCAGTGGAAAGAATCGCATTAACATTTACAGGAGCGATGACAAGCAGTTATTGCCCTAGCTATGGCTCCTTGTATGTTATTGATTGTATGTTTCACTGCAGGAAAAAAATAAACAACAAGCAAACAAACAAAAAAACCAACCCAACAAAAAAATTGTAATAACCAGTTCCTGTTAACAGAAGAATTTCGGTGGCTTTTTTGAGAGTCTGTTGAATGATCAGTTCAAAGATAGTGTCCTTCTTTTATGGTCAGATACTATCGTGTATTTTGTTTACTAAAATTCTTTTTGCCACTGTAGGGTTAAATCCCCAGTCAACTGATTTAAAGGGCATTCAATATTCCTATTATTGAGGATTATATCTGAAAAAAAAATCCTACTTAAATGAACTGAACCTTGTAAAATAATGTTCAAAAAAACCTTTTAAACTGATACTTCATAAGAGCATTTCTATGTTGTTGTAATATTTGAAAGCTTACCTTGCAGCAGTTTTATAATCACATAAATAATCCTGAAAGTATTAGAATCATTCATTATGGTTCCAGGTCTGTTAGTTGAGACACATTCAGCATCTTGGTCCATATCCCAAGATAATGATATCAGAATCCAATACTACTCCTACCCAAGCACAAGTGTCCATAAATCCTGGCTGCATATACCAGCCATACAGTCAATTTTTGAAGGTAAGGTTTTTAAAAAACAGTTAGTGCTTTGGATCGTTGAATGACACCACTAATACACAAGTGGACCTCTGAATATCGGTAGGGCTTTTAGCAGAAACGAAGACATCAGAATTGAGTTGATGGGTACGTCTGTGTTACCAGCTGGTAACTGAAAGAGGGGTTTGATGTACTGGGATCTCTTATGTTTCCAGCACCACACGTCCACATTTTGTCTTCACCAGCAGTGGAATTTGTGCCAGTTTGTGGCCACAGGCATCTGCTGCTCAAGTGCAGAGAGCTGGCTGCTGCAAGACCCTGCATCCGTGTTGCAAGTGTTATGGATGATTGTCTACTGCAAGACCCTAGTTATAGATTAGAGACAAATTTGCTCCCAAAAGAGCTCAGCCTTTGCCATAAATCACTCACGTAGATTGTCCCCAAGTGTTTGTAGCTGGAAGCTGTGCAAAGTGATGTAGGTGTCCTTTGGGTGATGCAAATAGCCTAGGTTGAGGAGAACCGTGTCATATTTCATCCAGAGGGACAAAGACGCACCTGTGTTCAGGCAATGACTGTAACTTATTCCAGTCTACTGTAGTGCAATGAGATGATCTTGGCTGTGTAGCAGCTATGTGGTCTGACTTGGAAAAATTCATACATCTTTTAGAGACTGAGTGGCTCTTGCATTGTATCCAGAACAATTGTCAAGTGCTTTGTGTGTACGTTGAGATGATGCAAAGGGTATCATTCATTGCTCAGATTAAATTCAATGAAGTACTCAGCATGAGTGAAGTGGCAAAATCTAGTTGTGTGTAAGTAGAAGATGTGGAGAGGAGAAAATAAAATTTAATTGCAGTGGAGAAGCAACTTTTTTCAAAAGCATTTGTTAGTTAGCACCAATGAGTAAATGTGTACAGCGTGCTATGACACACCACAAAGAACTGAAGTTACTGTGTGTCTGGACTATTTCTGTGCAGCTCTGTTGTTTATAGCACACATGTATTAGTAACTGGAAACGTTACTGGAATACATTTTAAGAGAGGTTTAGCTGAAAAGAAGAAACCTATTCTAGTTCCTTGATGGAAAGAGGTCTTAACCAAAGGAGCGTGATGTAGCACTCACAAATGAAAGCGAACAGAAAGCTCTGTAACATGGACAGACACTTCTGACTTTTTAGCGTTGTTTCAGCAAGGTTTAAACTTGCCATTGACCTGAAGACCTGATCCTCTGTGCTCTCAAAGCTCTCAGTGATTTGTGTGGAGTGCAGGACTGACAAGAAGTGCGTGGAGGAATGGTTAACCTTTCCTACCCTTTCCTACAAATACTCTTAACTCCTCATAGAATAAAAATATGCTCTATTAGATTTTAGATTAAGAACCTATTTTACTGTAGCTTTCTCAGGCCTCGCTCCAGGCGTGAAGTTATTATGAGATGTTAGTTTCATCCACTTCACTCCAGAGGAGTGCAGACCTTGTGCTCGGCTTTATTATAGCGAGCACTGCTGTGTGCTTGGTGGCTAGGTCATGTTAATTTGTGCACAGGCCGGACAAGTTAATAGCGGCATTTCTGTGTGACAGGGTACAGTTAGATTGATCAAGACGTGCTGAAGTGCACTCGCTGTGGGAAAGGATGTTTTCTTGGCTAGCCGAATAAATTATTTCTCATTTATTTTATATCTGTGATTTCTCATTGATTTTACATCTGTGCCAGGTTAATTATGAATAAATGGATTGTGTACCTGGCTGGGAATATTTATGACACTTTGGCAAGACTGAGCCAAGTGCAGTTTTGATTAAGGATTCTTGACCAAAGGCTAGGAAGGGTCTTTCAGTTCCCTCTACTTCACATGAGGAATAAGCATTTTTAGGGTTTGGGGGCCTCCAGTGCTGTCACATGCTGTGGAGTGAATACTGAGATTAAATACTTTTCTAAAGATAGAAACACTGACAACGTGCTAATGGTTCCACTGTACCTTTGCAGCGCCTGACAGTGTCCTTGCACATGACTGCTTCACGCCATCGTTAGATTAAGGGCTGCTTGGCTGCTTTTGTTCTTTTTTCTCCTCTGAATCTTTAATGTTGCGTCTTCTTTTAGGATCCAGTCCTGCCTTGAGTTCATTATTCGTCTTCCTCCTGTGGGGCGTTATGTAGTCCTTTTTAGTGTCTGTTAGGGAGTTTGTATGGCAATGAATCAACTGCTACTATGCTTGCAGCATAGTAAAACATACCTTAAATGGCTTGGTTTACATCTCAAGGAAGGCAGCATGGTGGGATACTCACATTGCCTAACTGGAGGTGCTAAATTTGGGCTGTAGCTACACAGTGACTTAAGCGGTAATGGCTGGCTATGCAGTCCAGTCCTCGTTCTTGCGCTTCCCCCCATGCTTCGTGCCATCTCTGCCTCCTGTCTGATCCTGCACTGAGCCCTTTTGGCTCACTGAGCTGGCACAGACCTAACATGGCAACAAAAAGAGGAAATTGGTTTGTGCCAACAGAATTTCAGAGTCAAAGCAAAGGAGGGGATGAGACCATGCAGGGGGGACCATAGGGACATAATGAGGGCCATTTGTTATCTGATGGCTGTTGGACAGGCCCAGCGGTCCCCTGAAACCTCGGTCAAGTCCGGAAGGGAACATCTCTGGGGTTCTCCCTGGTCAGAGGGTGGAGATGGGCTCCTGCAAGGGGTGATCACAGCACAGTGGCTGCTCTGGTGGGCAGGAGCCCGTCTCTCCCTGTGGTGACAGAAGGTGCTTAAGGACTCTTAAGTACCTACACTGGGTGAATATTGCTCCCCTTTGTCTCTTTCCCATTACAGTAATTTTAACAAGCTGTTCACCACCAGCAGGTTCAGAAATGATAACTATAAAAAACAACCCTTTGACTGTAAATGCTGTTTCTCAGCTCACTGGCAGTAAACTTGCATAAACTTGCTCGTTGTTCAGCATGCCCATGCTTTCAGTCTCTGCTAATCGCAACATCTCAAACAGCATCTGCAGAGAACAGGGCTGTGCAAGGGCTGGTGGTTTTGAGACCAGTTAATCTCACTTTGATTCTCTTTTCTTTGTATGGTAGTGAGATGTTTGACATATTGCCATGCTTGAGTCAAGATGAAATTCTCTGTCCTGTGTGATTCAGGAAAAGAAAATAAATGATCTAGGTGACCTAGCACCTTCTGTGGGCTCCCCAAATTGCTAGCAAAATATTCCTGTTGTTATGTATTATTTGATTTTATCCAGTGCAGGTATCTGGATTGGTTAATCTGTCTGAGTTACGCCATCACTTAGACCTTGACCTGCACAGACTCCCTGGTGGAGCTACAGCCTGACACGGCAATCTAGGTTTAAAACCCATTTGACCTGGAGATCATTCTCTATCGTGTCACTCACTCTCATGTGACCAGTCAGTGGAGTGAGATCCTGGACATCCATGCAGTAGCTCCTCCAGGGGCTCTCAGGTCTGCAAAGCACACATCCTCTCGTATATGGGAGTCTGTGTGAGATCAAGCCCAAGGAATATTCTGTGGAGTGCTTTATTCTGAAACAGATTTATTTCAACAGCTGATAGGCACTTGTTGCATGGTCTGAAGCAGTAGACTTCTTACACGTGAGCTTGTTGTTTAAATATATCCTAGCCTGAAATGTTCGCAGCCAGGTAATCCTTCATCTTGTGGTACTTCAGCAGCTCTCTCTTTCTGAGTCTGCTAGCCGAGAATGGCCACAAGGGGATGTGTATTTACCATATAAAGCCTCGCTCCCTTGATTTTGGTTCATTTTAGGCAGGAACATTATCCTTCTCTGAATTTCTGGACAGCCAATTTCAAAGGCTGCTGAGCTCTCAGGGTACTCTGGAGAAATCATTTGGGGCTTTCAGCTACAGAGTACAACGAGTGGGCGGATTTATATTTATTAAGCTTTGTTGCAAATTTTCATGATGTTCATATTAAGTGTTTCTTAATTGGCTCTAAATTATCGTAATGGTCAAATAGAGCATGAAATGATCTGCAACATGCCACTAAACAAAGGAACTATTGCTGTTATTTAGCGGTCCCCTTTCATAAAGTCGCATTTGAGAATATCTTCCTATTCCGGGAACGACCAGAGGAATGACCCCGGCTTACCGGGTTACCATGTACAGGTCCAGCTGGGGTAGCAGCCTGTCAGTGTGCTCTCTGAATCAAGTAAATTCAAGCTGTACGACAAGAGCTTGATCCAATGGGAGTACATCAACTTGGGTTTGCCATAGACCAAGATGTTCCACACAGTAACTAAACTAATTACTGTGATGTGTGGTAATTTACTGAGCTCACACACCTCTGTGCGTGTGTAAAAACTGCCCATCGGTGGCAGGTGTTGGCAAATACTGGTTTAAGGATGAAAACAGTCCAGCTGTGCTGCTTTATTGCATGTACCGGAACCGATGGAATTTTTTTTTATCCCTTGAAGTTAAATAGGAGGAGTGGTGTTAAAAGTGCGTTGCAATCAAATAAACAGTCAAATCTGTCTTTTGCTAAATCTTGGTGTCGCTTCAGCAGTACCGTATGCCATATCAGTGTTCATTGCTGCACCTAGTACTGTTGTATCTTGTCTTTTTTTTCATCCCACTTTCCTCCAGTGAGGGAGAAAACTCAAGACAATCGCATGATGGAAGTATTTAATGATCCCACCATGAATACATGGTATCATGGCAAGAGGCCACCAGAACGAATCATGCAAATGGTTGTGACGGGATAGTCTTGTCTAAGACAAGATCGCTGGTTTGAAATTCCTCACTGCTCACTTTAGTCCCTGACAAGAGGAGATTCTTCGTAGCAAGTCTGTAATTCAGCTGCCTGCTGGGCTTCTCGGCTCTTGGCTTAGCTGTCAGGTGATTCCCTAAAAACACCTCTTTCTACTTCTTAGTGTACTTGGTGCTACGGTACAAAACCATTCCTAAATTCTTGTGAAATTGAAGTATAATAGCTGAAATTTCTGCCTGTTTTATGTGCGCATTTTATGTACTAGCTTCATTTGTATTCTTTCTGTTAATATTCTTAATATTGTTTTCTTTGAGTATCTAATTGAAATTATTTAAAATATTAATTATATTTTATGCTACCAGAGTAAACTGTGGGGAAAGTTACATAATGTCACCTAAAAAAACAGGGATACAACCCAAAATAATTTTAAAGGATATATCTGATTTATTTCTAGAAGGGTATTTTTGTTAGTCATTTGGACACCCGCTTCTGAGATTTACCTTTCTAAGGTGGGTCTAAGGGGCCACTTCTGCTTCTGATTTAGTTCCAAATCTGCAAGTGAGAAGACAGGGGAATGGAGAGGCTCTACACAGAGCTGCTCCTAAGGGATGACAAAGACGTGTTTTTTCTTTTCAGAGACTGTTCCATGTGTCAAAATGTAACTTCATAAAGTTTCCACGATAGCTTTTGCCCAGAGGTTTCATTGTCTCTTAAAATGTGTGTTGTTTGCATTCATTTTGGTTCCATTCTTTTCAATTCAATTGTCCGAGCAGAGCTACCCCGCCGTTGGAGCTGGTATAATTGTGCTCCTCCACATGCGCCAGGCTCTGTGTGAAGCTGCTAGCGTAGGCTCTGCTACTGCTCTTTCCGAAAAAGTTCTCTCAAATTCTCTCAACGCTGAACTCATTTATGTTTTCAGATGTGAACTTGATATTGTCCGAGTAGAATGTGTGCGGCGTAATATAGAAGTGTCTCTGCGCAGGAGTTAGGAGGAGGCATGGAAAGCCCCTCAACCGTGTGTGTGCTTTTATTACAGAAAACCAAGATGAATTTGTATTGTTGAGTCATCTGTTATGGCTGATTTAATTTGTACTTTGTTTTCACGTTTTAAGTGCCTAATGATTTTTTTTGTCAAGGAGGCAATGGCTTCACTGTTATAATGCATACTTAGAATTCTGCACTTGTTACCTGTTCTGTAATAGAATATTTTTGCAGTTTCTGTTTGGAAATAAAGACTTATTAGGCATAATTGTGAGGTTTTTTCTTTTTTTGAATTCCTGAGACTTAACAATGAAAAATAAGTCTTCGGAGGCACAGCAACATAGAAAATGCATTAGTCTGATTCCTCTATAGCAGTGTTAGCGACTGTCAGTAGAAATACAGACAGTTCCTTAAAGTTGTACAAGGAAAAAAGCGAGCTGTGCTTAAAAACAGGGATAGGGGGTGGAGGCATTGCTATATGCATAAATATATATAACTTAAATAATACCTTCATGTGATTTCAGTCTTTGCTGTTCCTGTATGGCAACACAGTTAAACATCTTTTGTTACTTCTAATGACTTGATTTTTTTTTTTAATTATTTATTGAAGAAAAATCAAACAAGAAAAGGAACCAAACAAGAAACAAAAATTGTTACTGTTGTCCTCTAAAAATAGCCATTAAATTTGAAAACTATCTCTAAAAATAACTGAACACTTTGGAAACAGTGATTAACTGAAAATGTTAAAACTGGTGATGCAAAGGTTTTTATACAAAATACTGACCACGAGTACATCTAGTAGATGTGTATCTAGTGGCTCTCTAGACATGTTTTAGTGGCTTACGTGGTTTTTTTTCTTAATATATGTTTTGGTCACATACACAGATACTTGTAGTGAACAAATTTTGAACAGATGAATTTCAGAGAAAGCGTTTTCCCTAAAAGAATTTACTTTTTTTTTTTTTTTTTGCCAGAAGAAGGCCGTGTAGCTTCTGCGCTGCTTACTGTGATTTCTGCAAATAGAAGCTGACTGTCTCATCAAATCAGGGCAAATATGTACATGCAGCTGTTTTGTGATGTGGACTATTATCCTTTAGGGCCCTCTAGGGACTGAACTGCAATTGCCAAATTTTATTGCAGCCAGAATGGAGGATTAGAACTGAAAGGTTTTATTGGGCCTCACAGACCACCAAGTGGCTTCTGCCCAAAGATGATCTGGGTCTTTGTGGCCTCTCTCCTTCCCATAGCGAGTCAGTCTTTCGTATAGGATCAAACCCAAAGGGATTCTTTAGTGTGCTGTTCTAACAGCTGGAATTGTATATGTGAGTGATGCAGATGCAAACACGTCCTCGTAATCTGAGCGATTTCTAAAGCAGAAGTCTAATTTCTACTGTGGAAAGAAGGTGTCTTAGAATGAGCTTAGCCATTTCAAACATTTAACTGATGAACAGCTAAACATTGAAAGAGCAGCACTGCCTGGTGATTAGGGCTGCTTGGTCCAGGTACAGAGTAAGCGAGTGCTGCCCCAGACAAAGCATTGTCTCTTCCGCATCCCCTGCTTAGAAGGGGAGCAGCCTGGAAAAAGCCAGCTGGGCAAAAGGAGAGCGGGAGGGAAGCGGTTATGCCCTGAGGTTATGCCTGTCAAACAGTTGAAGTGCTTCTGGATCACACCAAGCACAAACCATCCTCCTCGGGGCAGAGCATTTCCCATGAAGACGGCACTCCTGCGATGGGAAACACATGGGCCCCGGTGCCAGAAGGGCTTCGGAAGAAATTTTCCCAGGAGCAACAAGATTGTCCAAGACCAGGGGAAATTTTCCTCTTGCCTCGAAATACTGTTAGGCAAAAGCGTCGGGTGAAGATGCCATGGCATAAAGGGAGTGGGTTGGTGCAGGAGAAGAGAATGGCCGAAGTCTAGTCCACAAGCTGAAAGCCATGGCAGTGGGGGAGGGAGGCGGGGGTCGTGGCCACATCACAGCCAGGAGCTGCAAAAATGCCCATTTGGGCTGGGGAAGACCATCAGCGTTTTAAAAAGAGGGGGGATCGCCTCCTCCTCGAGGATCTGAATGTGCCTGGGTTTTGAGATACACGTATGAGTTTTAGCTTGCCTCTTCCATCCTGTATCAAGTGTCTGTGTCATCTTCGCCCTGCGGCCAGAGCCAATTAATAGCGAATAGGAGTGTTAAGGTCTCCTGGCCTGTGCAGACTGATAGATGGAACCATCTGGTTAATGGAGATACCATAATGAAAGCATTAGCTCTTAAGCATATAAATGCAGATGAAATTCTTTTATCATGTAAGTGAAAAAAGAGAGCCCATCAAGGACTGAATTTAAACTGCTGTCTGTTTTCTGCAGCACAGGGAAGCGAAGCTGAATTAGTCCAGAACCTCACGTCCCGCCACTGTCTTTGGAGGAAGAAATGCTGGATGTGCTGGGAAAAAGATACAAGTATTAGAAACAGAACAACTTTCATCTTCTAAATTACTTTATTAGGTATTTTGAGAGACTTTTAGAGCAGAAGTAATCTCACTGAATTCTAAGCACAGTGCTGCTCGTGTAACTCCAAACCTGCAGGAGCATGAGTTCTTTTTATTTAGCTTTTAATCTTCTTTGTAAGGAAGAAAATTGCTCTTGTGTTACGTGTGGAGGTTTTAACAGAGTCAAACCACTAAGTAGCGGTCCCTCAACTCGAGCTGCCTCTCTGAAACTGATACCTCACCTTGAACAGCACACGTTGTGCAACACCTGTGGTGGGGGCGGGCAGTGGGAGTGGGCTGCAGCCCCCCTCTTTCTCTGCCCTCTAACACAGCCCAGGCACGGCTCCTGCCCCCGGGTGGCTACTGACCCCCCCAGCCCCCTCAGCAGCTGGGGGCCGAGCACTCCTGCTGGAAAGGTGGGAATGAGGGGTCTGAATCACCTGCAGCAGAGGAAGGAGTCAAGCTGGGTGGCATGCTGCATCCGTAAATGTCCTAAAGCTGGATTATGGTATAAAAGAGGACCGAAAGGACGCTGACTCCAGCTGGATTTTAAATGAATTGGTTCTACTTTTCGAAAACACAGAGTTGTTAAACTCTCAGGAAAGGTTTCAAAGCTGGATCCAAAAAGAAATGCAATGATGTTCTCTAAGGTGTTGGAATAGAAGAGTAAGAGACAGGATTTGAGATACTCTGGATATGCTCGTGCGTGATACCTCATGCAAAAGTGTTCCGAAGGAAGGCTGAGGGCCGTGTGAGCAGCAGCAGAGGCAGTGACCTGAAATGGGAGATGATGCTACTCTGACGTTGAATACACTGTTCTCCATCAAACGCTGGTGTAAAATAACTTCCTTTTAAAAATTCAGACATGTTGGAAGTAGTGGATGGGCCGGAGTGGGAGGCAGCTGCAGCAGCTGTGACACAGGCCTACCGGTGTCCTTGGGCGTCTCGCTCTGCTGTAAAGCGGCCGAAGGAAATAGCCTGAGATTCGTCTCACCAACCAAAGTCTCTGATTCGAGCTAGGGTGACTTGTACGCTAAGCTCCATGGTCCATGAGGACAGGATGCTACTTCATAGTCAGGGTGACTGCTTCATACCTAAATTTCCACATCATAAACACCTACACTTTTTGGATCAGTCCCATCATTCCTGTCCTACCCTTTCCCTGTCTGCATGGAATGGTTTTTAACAGTGCCTTAATCACAGAGCTCTGAACTCTCTTGGCCCTATGCGCTCTGCTATAATATAGATAATAATTTCTAGGATGAAATTTCTTTTTCTGAATATATTTAACATCTTTCAGAAGAGTCTAAAATAGAAACGGTAAGAACATTAACTTAAAGCACTTTTCAAGTTCATCTTACTTGCAGTCCATTAAAGTGAAGTGACAACTGAGGTGTGACGTGAAGTAATTATACTGATTGTGTTGTATGTGCTCCACAGGAGCTGAATGATTTGCTGAGGATATTAATTTCAAAAGTCAGACAGCAAGAGATCAGCTGAGATGGAAGATCACTGCAAAGTGACCTCAGACCAGGGGAAAAGGAAAAGAGGGGGGGATGTGGCCCAGCGCAGGAGTTCGGTGCTGTGTGGTCTGGCAGTGAACTGAAGCAGATGCATTTTGACACCAAAGGTGGTCTCCGTGTGACTGAATGCAGCTGTCGTCACTGTAGGTTCCCTTTATGGTCTACGCAGAGAAGCAGAGCATAATTCTACGTTAGGATGTGATAAATCATGCCCTAGATTCCCTGGTCTACAAAGAGGGTGTAGGGTGACTAGCTGGACCGTAATGTCTGTAGTTTGCTGCTCCACCCCAAGGGTCCACAGTGTTGGTGAAGTGCAGGTACAAGCCCGGAGTGAGCCACCACCTACCTCACTCATACAAAGCCACGGGCCACAGTGACCTGGTCATCACACCTGTGGCATTGGACTTGGTGACCAGGGCCATAACAGCTAAGTAAGAGACTGTATAACATCACTTCGAGATAGCACATAATGAGATCAGGTTAATAAGGATTGTCTGAAAGAAGCTGTACCTTTGTGAGTAACAAACACAGTGATCTCTAAAACAATTTTCACGGTCACAAGAAGTTAATAAGAATGTAAAAGTTCTTTTTCCTCTATGAAATGTTCACTGTGGGAATCAGTATCAGATTTGTGTACTCGGACTGTTGTGCAGCCCTGAATAGATACATTAAAAGTAGATTAATCCTATTGTACTTTGGCTTTAGCTTAGTTCGGCAATCTAGCAGTGCGAGTAAAACTGCTTTCACTTAGGGATTGTCACTGCTTCACTTGGATAAATTCATTAGCAAGACATGAAGTAAGCGTGAGTCTGAGGGGCTTTGGGAGCCGTGGACTACATCTTCCTGAGAGAAGCAAAAACTGGAGGTAAGTAATAGCCAGTTCTGAGTGTAACACAGCATTAATGAAGAGGATGTCATGAAGCTGGGCAGCATATTCCTTGAATCTGGATATCCACACTTGGAGAAAGAGGTAAGCGGTAGCAAAAGCGTGATTGTGTGCTAGCAGGGACCTCCACACTGAATCCGTTCCGCACAGCTTCATCTGTCATTTGCCAGAAAAAGTGACAAACTACTTTAGTTTCACTGAGGTGTTGACTTGGCCGAGAAACAATGTTTTGGCACATGCAGACCAAAACAAAAGTCTGTAACCATCATGGTCATCGCTGTGACTGACTCACGGGCTTCGTGGCAAAGCACAGGCGGTCCCGCAGCTGAAGGCCCTCAGCTCAAGGCCTCTGCGCCATCTCCAAGAATCCCCGGTCCCTTGTGTTTCGGGCCGCTAAGGCTCAGCCTGTATTGAAGAGGGGACCAGCCTGTGCAGCCTGCCCCTGGGCTAAGCACCTGGGCTGGCATAGCCGCCTTCTGCAGCCAGTGGACTGCTGGAAATGGGCCTGTTATCCCATCCGCCATGGTGCTGTTACGCCTCCACTGGCACCAGAGAGCCAACTTGAACAAGAGGTTTAGGTTTTTGAGAGCTACAGTAAATGAAAGGATCACCTTGCGGAGGGATTAAGGTTGTTTCCTTGCGTGGCACCATTAACTGCATCAGTACTGCAGCCTCTGCAGCGCAGGCACCATCCACAGGTCTTTTGCGACAGCGAGAAGGGATGCTAACCAATTTGTGACCATCAGGAATCTTCCCTCCCTTTTCTTTCCACACACCTGGAAATGAGGCAAGAATTTGCAGTTCGGAGGGAAGAATGCCTTTGTAGAGATCTTTTCTTTTTAATCTCCATGTAACGAGAGTAGTGAGCAGTCCCGTGATTTCTCCATGGCCACTTAGTCCTCTATTACTCCCTCTTCAAAATGGGGACAGCAATGCTTGGTCCTTTCCCAGTAGTGTTATGGGGGTAAATTCACTACAACTTGAGACCCACTTATGTTCCCTATCACGGAGACCACGCACAAACTGCAGACAGACAGCTTTTCCTCTCTAAAACCAGCAGTTTATCTCTTGCTGCTGTTTCACAGCTTGATCTATGCTTGGTTGGCCATGAGATAAAGCACAACTGAACAGTTTAGATCTATAGTACCATTATTATGAAACTTAAAATGCAAAGAGAGAAAACAAATCAGAAGAATGAGGAGAGAATTTACCATTTTTGGTCAGCCTTTCTCCTGCACTTTCTTACTATTTAATTTCAACCGGAGCTGTGTCTTTCCTTCTGCAGTAATCACCAATCTCCAAGAAATGGAAATACACTTGCAAAACTAATAAATGAGAATCTATTTGCAAAGATATTTATTTATGCGCCTGGCACTTCAGGGTGTTTAGAGGGTAATCTCAAACTGTGAGCTCTGCACTGTGTAAATTTAGAAGCGATTTTTCTAAATGTCAAGTATTTATTACATGAAAAAAAACATTTGGAGTGTGGAGCAGGTCCCCAGTGACATACAGTGCATTTGGGGAAGGGCTTCTTGGATGAACAGAAATATTTCAGAGATAAAAAGCAAATCCTCTATTTGAAATTGCTTTGTGTACCATGGAAAGGAGATTGAACAAAGGTAGAAGGCCAGCCCAGAATTTCGCTTTGTCTCATGCATGGAATAGTGGTTTTCCAAACCTTTTATAACCAAGCCTGTACCAATCTGTCTTTTCTGGGTCCTGCGGCACTTCTTCCACCTCTGCTCAGGTTGCTGCTGCCTCCTGCTCCCCCCCTTAATGGCTCCAGCAGGCTCCGTTCAGACCGCAGGCAAATAAACCCCGGTGAATTTATTCATGTAGGCTTTTACCCACGTGATACCTTACCTTAATGTCAACACATCTCAAAAGTGCGAAGTAGTAAAGTGCAACTCTCCAGCTGGGAGGCTGATGAGATGGAATGTAAGGGACTCTGGTCTGTTGTGAGAAGCCTGTGATGCCTGTTGTTGCGCTTGGAAATAGAAGCCTGCCTGGAAGCAATGGGAGAACCATCACAAGCAAGGGAAGGACACAAAAATTCAAGCATGTTTTAAACCAGGAAGCTTTTTCAGGCTGGTGGGTGCACAGAACCCAAAGGACTTCCCACATTCAGCCCCTGCTGTTGGGTTTGGTTGTCTGTAGTCCATGATGCTACACAAGACAAATCCCCAGCACTTGGTGGACTATTTGATCTGCTTTTGGGGACCTTCTTACACTTATCACAGTATCCTATACTTCCTTGGCCACTTTCCTTGTCATGATGTCATTAGTGAGGCTCTCCCGTGTCTTCCTTTTGGTGTGCTGCTTTACGCTGGCTTTTCAGTTAGTGCGTACCTTACCTCCCTTTGAAGACTGACCTCATGCCCTGACCTCTAATATTCTGCAAGAGCAAAGTATCTAATGTAGTTTATTCTTTGAGTTCAGTCTAGGAATCAAAGTAAGACGCTTTCTCTCAGCAGCTCTGTAAATGTTTCCCTTCTGCTCGTCTGCCTCCTTTTTTCTCCAGATAAAGCCTCATGTTCTCACGTTACACTGCCTTTAGTGCATGTTCTGAAGCTGCCGTATTACTCCCGACTACTGTTCTGCCTGCAGGTGTCTGTGATGTTTTTGGAGGCACTAAGGTGAGCCCTGCAGTTTCTGGGCAAAGCGATGCAGACTGAGTTATGCACATCCTGCCTCCATACCCTACTGAGCACAACACACCTCACTCCCACCGCTCGGGAGGGCAGTGCACCAGGAGAGGAGATGTGCCGGGCTATGCTCCAAACTCCCCACCTCCCTGAGGTGCACCTCACTGCTCCCTTCAAAGCGGTGCAACCTCCTGCAGAGACCCACCTGTGAGGGCACTACAAATGGGACCTTCATATGGTGTATGCAAGGCCTGTGACTACACAGTCAGCAGAGACATCTCTGCCCAATCCTTCAGGGGCTTGCCGAGCAGGGAGGCCACCTATGTACTCTAGCTAGGTGACACTGGCTGAGTCACGACTGGCATCAGGATACCCACCTGCGCTATAGCTAGTGCTGCTCTCCTGGCATCAGAGGTACCGACCAGTAAAGGCATGAACGAGGGTTTTGGTCTTCTCTTATATGACGCCAGAGCTGCCATGTGCCCTTGATGAGCTGAGCACCAGGCAGCCAAGGGAGGAGGGATGCTCAGTGCACTCTGCCCTTCTGCCACCACTGCTGCCCATCTGAAGCCTCGCTGGAGCTCATGTCCCAGAAGCAGAGAACAGGGCAGGACTTTCTACGCTATCCCCACAAACTTTAGTGTTGAGCCCTTCTGCAAGAAAGGGGTCTGCCTGCCTTGACACAGAACTTTAGGCTGCTGTGGGAGAGAGAAGGGAAGTGGGGGGTTGAAGGAACTGCCAAGGGCCCCAGAAATGGAGTGAGAAGCAAGAACGACAGCACACAACTTGAACAATACATGTATATTTGCTCATTTGAAAAATGAAAAAGCCAGGACAAAAAAAAAGAGCATAAACACAACAGATGTAACAAGGAATGGTGGTTCTAACAAATCCCAAACAAAATATCTGAGGTCCTATAGGGAGACATTAATATAAAGTCAATGGGGCTCCTTCACATTATCTCCAGGCACCTCCCTCCCGTCCCCAGAGGGTGCTGCCTTCCATGGCCCCACCATCACTGGTGTAACGGTGCAGAGACTGCAGACAGACAGCTTTTCTGGCAATCCTTTCCTGCTACTCAGCACCGGTGAGGCCACACCTGGAGTTCTGTATTCAGTTCTGGACTCCACAGTACAAGGAAGGCAAGGACATACTGGAGACAGTCCAGCGAAGGGACATGAAGGTGATTAAGAATCTGGTGCATCTCACATATGAGAAAAGGCTGAGACTGTTCAGCCTGGAGAAGGCTCAGGGGGTCTTATCAATGTGTATAAATACCTGTAGGGGGTATGCAAAGAAGAGGGAGCTAGGCTCTTCTGGGTGGCACCCAGTGACAGGACCCAATGCCACTGCTCCTGTCACTGGGCACAAACTGAAACACAGGAGGTTCTGTCTGAACATCAGAAAGGAGTTTTTACTGTGGGGGTGACTAAGCACTGGCACAGGTTGCCCAGGGAGGTTGTGGAGTCCTTGATCTTTGGAGATATTCAAAACCATCTGGGCATGGTCCTGGGCAACTGGCTCTAGGTGGGCCTGCTTGCATAGGGGAGTTGGATCATATGACCTCCTGAGGTCCCTGCCAACCTCGATCACTCTATGATTCTGTGCTGGAGCTGGGCCAAGGTCAGGCCAAGATATCAACACCAAGGTGGGGGTCAAGATCAGGCCCAGTGAGGGGAACTGGTGTCAGACACAACCTGTAGTTCTTTGGGTCCTCCTTCTTTCCCTTCTTGAAGATGGGAGTGACATTTGCTTTCCTTCAGCCTTCAGGCACCTATCCCAGTCACCATGATCATTCAACAATAATCGAGAGTGGCCTCACAATGACATCAGTCAGCTCTCTCAGCACTCATGAATGCATCCCACTAGAGCCTGGTGTATGTCCAGTTTGCTTAAGTATTCTCTGACCTGGTCGTCTTCCACCAAGGGTACATCTTCCTTTCTTCAATCTTTCCCCCTGGTCTCTGGGGATTCCTGAAGGTGGGTCCTGCTAGCAAAGACAGAGATGAAGAAGACATTCAATACCTCAGCCTTGTCCATGTCCTGTGTCACCAGGACCTCTGCCCCATTCAGCAGCAGGCCCACATTTTCTCTAGTCTTCTTTTGCCTCTTATGTATTTATGGAACCATTTCTTGTTGCTCTTGACATCCCTTGCCCGATTCAACTCAGCATGGCTTTGGCTTTCCTAACCATGTCTGTATGCTCAGACAGTGTCTCTATGCTTCTCACAGGTTGCCTTACCCTGATTCCCCTTTCTGTATACTTCATTTTTATGTCTGAGTTTCGCCAGGAACTTGTTAATCTACACTGGCCTCCTGGCATTTTTGCTTGTCTTTCTGTTCACTGGGATGGACTGTTCTTGAGCATAGAGGATCATTGAATATCAACCAGCTTTCTTGAACCCCTCTTCCCTTTAGGGTCCTATTCCATGTGACTCTTTCAAGTGGATCCCTGAAAAGGCCGAAGTCTGTTGTCTGGTTGTGATCTTGCTTTTTGCCCTGCTCCTTCCTCTCAGGGTCCTGAACTCCACCATCTTTTGGTCACTGCAGCCAAGGCAGCCTTTGACTTTCACATCCCCAATGAGCCTTTCCTTGTTTGTAAGTTTGAGGTCCAACAGAGCACCTCTTCTTGCTGGCTTCTCTGTCATTTGGTTTGGGAAGTTGTCATCAATGCTCTCCAGGAACCTCCAAGGCTGCTTATGCCCCTGCTGTGTTTTCCCGCTGGTAGATATCAGTGTGGTTAAAGTCTGCTGTGAGGACCAGGACCAGGGAGCATGAGGCTACTTCCAACTGTCTGTAGAAGGCCTCATCTACTTGTTCTTCCTGATCAGGCAGGTTAGAGCAAACACCCTCTACATCGGCCACCTCCTTCCCCATGGAGGTGCCTGACGCCCTGGGCTGGGGCTGCCCCAGCCGTCCTCCCACACCAGCCCACCCTGCTCCCTGGCTGGGGAGGTGGGATGGGTCCCAGGTGGTGGGGCTCTGCCCTGCCAGCCCCTGTGGGGACCACCTCCAGTGCCCGTTCATTTGATGATGGTGTAAGTCAAGGTTTGTGGACAGAGGCCTTGTGTTTTATTAGTCTATCTAATAAAGTTGGGAGAAAAAAAAAAAGACAGGGTTTCATCTGAAAGCTCTTTTTCATGTCTGAAATAGATGCCATGAAGTTCAAAGCAATTGCTCCGAGTTCAATTAGGTGCATAGGAGCTGCACTACCTAGAGGAAAAGGTGGCTAGATACTTATGGGTTAAAGGAGAGAAATGCTAAGAACATAATTTGCAAAGGACAGAGACAGACAGGTAATTTACAGCCTGTGGAGAGGTTAGCGGCGAAGTGGTTGCATGTACTGAAATTCAAAATTGAGTCAGGAAGGAAAAATAACCTGGAAGTCCATTTCAATCAAGCTAAACTTCAAAGGGGAGCTTTTTTTCCAAACATGGGCACCAATTAAAAAAAAAAAAGTAGAAGTAGAAGCTAAAAGATTGAAAATGCCAATAAGCCTTGAAGAGACTTTTTGAGATACCATATTAAACTGCCTACTATCTTGCTGCAAATCCTCTTACAAAGAGAAAGAAAAGCAAAAAAGAAAAAAAAAAAGAAAAGAAAACATAAAACCCCAGCCCAATTAAAAAGGACAGTGAAGGGAACTACTAGAACTCGACAGAAATCATGTCCAAATGAGAAAACCAGGAAATTCTGGCAAATGAAAACTAGATCTATAGTGAGGTGGATCAAATACCAGTTTAAGTTTCAAGTTGCTAGTAAAAAACGCTTTCAAATGCATCCAAACCATAATTTCTGCCAGAAATTCGTTACAGCTTCAAGTGAGACAGTCAAGAGGCAGAAGGATTACTCAGCAAAGATAAGGGCGTAGGAAAAAACTTGCATGAACACAGCTCGTTAAGTACAAGGTCAGGGAGCCCCCTGTGGCAGATGAAGAACAATCTCAAGCTGAAGAGGTTTTGAAACTAATCAATACACGGACAGGTAAGAAGGCGGCAGCATGGCAACCATCAAATGGGTCTGGGGTAACTCGGCATGAAATTGCTAATTTAGCAGCTGAAATGCATCTGGCGTCAGAGGAGTAGTCAATGGCCAGTGTAACTTTAGGCTTTAAAAAGGCTCCAGGGTGATGCTGAAATTTACAGAGCAATAAACCTAACATTTTAACCTGGTAAAACCAGGAGGAACTGTAAGAGCAGCTATGCTGGGTAGGATTCCCCATGCATTTTTTTCCTGAGGAAGTCACACCTTGTGAGTCTGGTGGAAATAGCTACAGGATTTTGCAAGCTTTGTGAGTAAGGGTGATGCAGATGGAAGATTTTGTGGGAAGCTTTTGCAAAACGATCAGTACAGATTCCTAGGGAATACAAAGGGAAGGTTTTAAGCTAGAAAGTAGGAAACGACAGAAATAACGGAGAGCCTTCATTGTGGAAAGAAGCAGTCGCTGAGCTCCCACAAGTATTTGCACGCTGAAGTTTTCCATTCAGTATATCCCTCGGTGAGATAGCAAAGAATGACCAGAAGATTGGCAAAAGTTTTCAGGTAGTACAAAATTATTAAGGGCAGTCAGTATTAATGCCGAGCTCAAAGTTGCAGAAGGGTATCACAGTCCTGGATGACCTGGGTGATCAAACACTGGATAAAAATTTAATGTAAATGACAACAAAGTAGGGGGAAAAAAAATCTCATAGCTATTAGTCCTTAGGAAATAGAACTTTGAGTCACTGGGGATAACTTTCTGAAAATGTCAGCACAGTACTGAGCAGTGATCAAAAAAGTAGATGGGATATTTTTACTTCCTTTGAAGATAACAGATCTCAAACCAGGAGTTCCCATTATGTCACTGTGCTGCTCCAATGCACGTCCTGAAGACAGCTTGTTGTCTTAGTCACCTTGTTTTATTTAGATTATAGCAGAACTAAAATGAGGAGAAGAGTGATGAGGATTATTAGGGTTACAGGATGGCTTCTAGATGAGAAGACACTATAAATGTCAGAAACACGCAGAGGCGCTGGAGGGGAGCTAGTAGAGGAGTCTGTCAAATGAGGAGTGGCATGGAGGGGCCGAACGCAGAATGATTATTTACTGTGTCTCATAACACAACAAGTAATGGAAAATCAACAAAATGATCAGACAGTGATGCTAAAATAACCAAAAGAAAATGGTTTTCCCTGTTACACTGTCAAATGATGAAATACAGGCTGATAGAAGCCAAAAATACCAAAGGATTCAGATCAGCTCAGGCAAGTTCATCAGTGATAAAGCCACTGGCTCAAAAAGGCCCTGAATTTCTGTTTGCTGGAAAATGAAGGCTATTCCAGGGATTGGAGCCCTGTTTCTTGTGACCTTTTCCTCAGCAGGCACTGCAGGAAACTGAGTGGATCGCTGGTCCGACCCAGCGTTGCTCTTCGTATGTTATTGTACAGCTCTGGCCTTTACCTGCTCTCTCACCCACCAGGTCACCACTTCTCAAGACCAGTCAGTATAATTCAATACAATGAAGCTAAGCTTTCTGGGGGAGGTGATCCTTCCCCCTCTGCTTAGCCCTGGTGAAACTCCTCTGCAGTGCTGTGTCCAGTTCTGGGCTCCTCAGTACAAGAGAGAGATGGCCCCACTGGAGCAAGTCCAGCCAAGGGCCACAAAGACAATGAAGGGCTTGAAGCATCTGACAGACAAGTGGAGGCTGAGAGAGCTGGGACAGCTCAGCCTGGAGAAGAGAAGGCTCAGGTGGGATCTCATCAACGTGGATAAACACCTGATGGGAGGAGTAAGGGAGATGGAGCCAGGCTCTGCTCAGTAGTATCCAGTAACAGGACCAGAGGCAACGTGCACAAACTGAAATTCAAGAAATTCTGTTTAAATATAAGAAACAACTTTTTCACTTTGAGGGTGGCTGAACAGTGGAGCAGGATTTGACCAGGGGAGAAGCAAATACTACTAAAGCAAGAATTCACCGCTTCGGACCCCTCGTATATCACTGTGCAATATATTTTAGTTTAAACCAGCAGGGAAAGGGCTTTGTGCTGTGTTTGGCAGGAACAGTACAGGCACGCGCCCCTCTGGCCGCCCACCTGCGGGGCACCGAGGTCTGATGGGGACAGCTGGCATGGGATGCTCCGGCAAACATCATCAAAGAAGGACTGTCAGAGCAGAAAGTATGTTTGAAATACCCACCCCCAATTTGAAAAATAAGCTTTAAAAACATGATTGTATTAGTTTACAGTAGGAGGGAGCTGAGGTATTTTTACAATATTTCAACATTAGCTAGGGACGGGGATGGGAACCTGGTCTGTGTGTGGAGCGCTTCAGCCAGCAAAACCACCCCATATTTTGCACCTTTCACATAAAAAAGCAGAGCTTTTCTAGCACGTGTATTTCTTGAACATCCATAAAGTCTGCAGAGTGTCTTACGCTGTGAGATCTGAGCTTAAAACCCCGCTCCGAGTTTGGTAGAGGATGGACTTTGAACCTGGGTCCTTCTCAGCCCTCATACCCAGCTGCCAGTTACAGAGATGCACACACCCGTCTGAATCCCTGCGAAGTTCTGGTGCTGGGTCTGGCCGGGGTGGACTTAACTGTCTTCATAGCAGCCCTTGTGGTGCCGTATTTTGGGTTTGTGGTGAAAACAGTATTTGTGACACACCAGTGTTTCAGCTGTTTCTGATCGGTGCTTGCACAGCATCAAGGCTTTGTCTTCGTTTCCTGCTCTGCCCCCTCCGCGAGTAGGTTGGGGGTGGGAAAGACATTGGGAGGGGACACAGGTGGGACAGCTGACCTGAACTGGCCAAAGGGATATTCTGTACCATACAACATCACACTCAATCAGCTCGATCATCAGCAATAAAGACTGAGGTAAAGGAAGAAGAAGGTTTCTGGCTTCCAAGGTGGCCATTGTCTGGAGACCAGCTGGGCATCGGTCTGCCTGTGGGGGTGGTGTGTGATTGCCTTTGTTTTTCTTGGGCTTTCCCACCTCTTTTCTTCGGCTATTAAACTGTCTTTATCTTCACCCACAAATTTGCTCACTTTTGCTTCTCCTGTTTTCTCCCCCTCTCCTGCTGGGGGTGATGGGGGTGAGCAAAGGGCTGCGTGGGTGCTCGGCTGCTGCCCAGGTTCAACCCACCACCGTTCTCTGCCCTGAACACGTTTTGATTTGCTGTCTGCCAACAGAATCAAGCAGAGAATCAGTGCAGAGCAATTCTTGGAGAAATCTGCGTCTCTTCCCTTTGTGGCCCTACCACCCCACAAGGTACACTACACAGTCCAGGCTCCATCAGAGAGGAGAAACGCTCCGCACAGGCTGTCTTGCCTGTGCAGTTCATGGAACCCACCACAGGGAGACAGCTGCAATACGTCTCTGAGAAAGAAACGGACCCAAAATGTCAGGCTGAGGAGTTTGTATGGAAACTATTACATACCACTGTGCAGAGATTTGGCTGCTGGGGACTTGCCCTTTTCTGAAGCAATGAGTTTGGTTGCTGCAGACTGAAGCCCGTAAACAGCTTTTACCTCCGGGCCTGGGGAATGACCTCGGACTGGGTTGTGAGGGGGCCTGTTAGCAAGAGCATCGCTGCCCTGCTTGCAGAAGAAGAGGACTGTGGAATGGGGGATGCAATATGCTGTAGAGATAAAAGGTTAAGGTAGCTCTACAACACGTTGGAGAACTGGATTTTTTCCTTGCTTGTGCTATAGCTTTCCTGGCCAAGGCTGGGAATTTCAGTTGAGCCATGCTTTGCATTGCTACCTCTGAGTGTCTGAGCTTCATTTTGTGGGAACTTAATCTGAGATGCGGACTGGCAAAGTACTTGGACCTGAAATCAATAAATGCGTGCTTTAAAAGCACATAGGGCAAACTGACCTCGCATTGGACCCCTGGGGTTAGCTTCTGCTTCTGGGCTTGACTCCTGTGCTCCATGGCCCCATGCTTGAAACGGGGCGGATAATACCCCACCTCTCGCAGAAGAACGGCAGAGACTACCCTAGAGGAAATTAGAAAGTCACACTCTTTGAAGGAGATGATAAACTCGGGAAACACACATGCAGGAGGTCTGAAAGTGCTGTAGCAGTGAGTGGTGGTGGTTCCCGAAGTGCTGTCAGGTATGGGCACTGAACGAGACAAGGTCCAGAACTTGCAGCTGAAATCCATAGCGTTATGCATGAGCACGAAGGGACCAAATGAAGATTGAAGATGTAATTTTATTTGTGGCACTTCCTAATTCTGCTTGCGTGACTGCACTCATGCAAATGTCTGTTAGAGCAGTTTATTGCATGCAAATGACTTTTAAATTTTCAGTAATACCCAGGCTTCCCTTCTGCTGTGGAAGGATTTGCAATTAAAATCTCCAATACTTACCTGCTGTGAGGGCATCAGTGGGATTCTCTATCCAGCCACTCAGCTGCTCATCCTCTCCAAATGTGGGAAGTTGTATTCCCTGGGCAGCTCCCCTCCCAACAGTTGGCATAAGCAAGCCCTGGCCGGGAGCAGGAGCCTCCCAGCGCCACGTGTGCCCCAGCAGGACGTGATCTCCACACAGCATGGGTCCTTGGTGACTGCCACCAACAGCCCTATGACAGGGACGTCAGCCACAAGTTTCTCCATGCTCTGTGGGTACCTAAAGGTGACTGAGAGTCTATGGGATATGTTTTAATTGACTAACAGGAGAACAGAGCGGTCCCAAGGAGCCTGTTATCCCACTTACATGTGGGATCTTGCACCTACGAATAAGACTTTGAGCGTGAGCCCCATAAGTGCTCTGATGACAAGCAGGACCGGCCACCCTGCCTGGCGTGGTGACATTTGGTCCTGATTTGGGAGGTTTCACACTGGGCTAGGATGAGCGGTTTCCTATAAATGGGGTTCTGAAGGTCTTGCTTCCTTTGGGTGCTTTCACGGCTTTGCC
>VZSZ01001540.1:231420-242128 GCA_013398815.1 Ibidorhyncha struthersii | reverse complement strand
ACAGAGAGAGAGAAAGAGTGGAGAGAAGGAAAAGTAAATTTGCTGTATACTAAAGCAGACAAACTGAATAGCAGAAGAAATGTGTCAGTAACATGTTCCCAGGGGCTTGAAATATGGAGTATCTGCTAACAGTTTCCATATTTTGCAGGATTATTTAAAAAATAAAAAAAAAGGAAAGGAAAGCAAGCTGGCTACATGAAGCAAAATAGACTAAATATGAGGACTCTTAATTATCTGGAGGATTAATATCATTTACTGTGAGTACAGGTCACACATTGGGAGATATTCACCGTGTAAGAGATTTCATGATGCGACAAAAATGACTTAGGCAAAATCAGTTCTCCTTGGGTTACCTGGAATGGACCCGGTGTCAGAAGGGCTTGTTAGAAATCAACATGTACCACAAAAGAAAGCAGTGTTGCCTGTAGCAGTAACCTCTGGTACACACCGTACAAGGACCTGGTGACTGCCATGGGCACCAGCCACTCAGCAAGTGAGGAAATTCAGCCTTTGAGAGCTGCTGCTCAGCTCATGGGAACAGCTTCATGGTGCTTGTTGGAGAGTAGGACAAGCGCCCAGCCGCTGGTGGGGGCTGCCCCGCTCGCTATGGCTGCCGCCTGCAGATATTAGGATGTGAAATACAGTTCTGAGGTCAGCTGCTGGCTCAGCACTAAGCAGCTTTCAGCGATTATATGCAAGCATAAGCCTGGAGGGTCTAGATCAAACATGGAGAAGTTTACATAGCCACCATCCGCTCTCCTTTCCACCACGAGGGTATTCTTGCACTCATACACAGTGCAGGCTGTGCAGGTTTCCTGCAGTCTTCCTATCCCCTTGGCAACTAGGTTTTATTTTTGTTTGTTTTTATTTATTTTTCTATTTATTCCCAGGATTGAACACTGCCACATGCTTCTCTGTGCTCTGAGTAACCCTGAACACAGAAAAGCCAGGAATAACTCCTTTGCTGCACTGTCAGTGCTGGATACAGTCACTTCTTTCATCTACTGGGTGAAGGTATCAAAGACGACAGCGAGCAGCAAGCCAGGCAGCTGGCAGCAGAGGGAGAAGCGACATCTGAAAGACTATCGCAATTCAGGTAACCTCCAGCAGTCAATGTGCATTTCAGAAAGCAGTCAGTGCCGCAGATCTCTGCCCAGAGTCATCGATGGTCCCCACCATCCCTTGGCGGAGCTGCCTCTCCCTGCCCACGTCCCGCTGGATGCCACTGTCCAGGGCTTCCCATGCTGCTTCAGCAGCAAAAAATGACATAAAGCATTGGCCCAACCTTTTCAGTGCCCAGATCCAGAAAAAGACTTCAGCAGTCTGCAATGGGCAGAACATCAGGACCTTATCCCACTCTTATCCTGAAAGCTTGTAGACACCCGTGCCTATTAAGTGTTCAAAATTAGCTGTTACACACACCCAGAGCTGTCACTATCACAGAAAGCATCTCATGCAAGTTCATGTGTGAGTTTTTTATCATTCTGGATGTTGACAGGTAGCAGAAAACCCGGTGTCTATAAGCTCCGCAGCATGAAAAAGGCTGGGTTCACTCTTTCCCTTTTTAATGAGGCCATCCTGTTCCCCGGACTGTAGACCAGGTGCAATCTGTTCTGCTTTGCAGCAAGCAATGGCTGCGGCTCGGGTCCAGGCACTCTCCTCAGAGCCACCTCTGGCCCTTTTGCATGGAAAAGTCACCAGACCAAACACAGGACCAGCTGCAGGACTTTTCTCTTGGGTGAGCACCTAAAGCACGAAGCTGGGCAGGTACATATCCCAGCCTAATGGGTTTGTGTGCTCTCCTGAACATCAGCCCAAGTGTGGTGTAATGGGGAAAACTCCCCTCTGGCCTGCCAGGAGGTGGAAGCGAGAGGTTGAAGTCCTCCGCGAGCAGCTTCAGCACTTCTCCCTGAGAGGTTCCAAGATGTAAACCGCAATCATGCCTCAGCCCCTACCTCCAGGTTGCGGGATACCTGTGTGTCTGAGCTACAGAGGGTTTGAGCACACCCCAGACACTGCCTGCTTCCATCCTGACAGCAGAGCTCCTAACCTGGTGCTGCAGGCAACTGGGATGAAAAAAGTGGACTCTTACTGCCCCCTCACTCCAGAGCCTGCACTGCAGCTGGTTAGTCACACACTGGAGCAAAGGGAAACGCTGGTAAGGATGAAAGAAGTAAATTTTCATCATCCCTATCAGATGGGGCTGACGACATTATCTGTAAGAAAATCAGTAAGTTTTTCCTACAGATCAGTTCCCAAGTGCTTGTGAGAGCATCTGTACAACACGGGACTACTACTGCTACCTTTAATGAGCACTGAATGCAATTCACACTGAACAACTCCAGTTTGCATTTATTCAGTCCACAAAAGTGGTATGAGAGTGAAAGCTTAGAGGAAGCAGCATTTACAGGAGGAATCACGCAGAATGGAGTAGCTATTTTTGTGGGGCAAGATCTGTGTTGCTTTGACTGTGTTTTGAGAAGTATCTTGCTCTGCAGAAGAAAAGAAAGTTTCTAAGTGCTCACAGAGGACTTCAACCTTTCACATCTGCCTCCCAGGAGGCTCTGGGTGGCCAGACAGTTTTCTCTTCCCCATTCTGCTGCACTTAGGCTGATGTTCAGCAGGGAGCACTGAGCACAGTGGCTCTCCTTTTTTTAAATGGTAAGACAATTTTCCTTTCTATGCATTCCCTTTAAATACCTCTCCTAACCCCCACTTCATCTGAAGCCTGCATTTAGCTTCTATAATACAGACAAGCCTTTGGGAACTAGTCTTTCCTGGAAAATGAAGTCAATACTTGAAGTCAGCTGTTAACTTTGCAAAGGTGCTCTCTCAGATAAGGGCTCGCGTGAACTATTTCATAGCTACTTAACTACTATTTTTTATAGAGCCTAGTTTTAAGGTATTTTGGGCATTTTTAGCTCTTAGTTAAGCCAGTTACTAGTATATGGAAGCAAGATTAATTTTTATTAGCTTGAAGTATCATATTTTATTCAAGTGATAAGAAATATCATAATACATTATGCATCTGCCAGTTATAGTCCATTTTAGTTGGTTCCAAAACCTAAGCAGTAAGTGAGTAACACAGTTTATCTAGTTAAACTGAAAAAACAGCATTCCACACAACCAGTACTGGAGATGTCAACCGTATAGTAATTCCAGCATTACGTTGTTATGGCTTTCCAGAAAGTCATGAAGTTAACAAATTAGAACACATCAAGAGCCATTTTCCAAAGATTTATTGAAGTAGCGACAGGTTGCTCATACTGTGCTGGAAAAAGCAGTTTTATTGAATTCAGTTACTTAAAAACAGTATTGCAGCACAAGATATTGCTATTTGTAAACTAGACTCCATTGTAAACTCTAATCCTTCAGGGAGAGTCAGTTTGCAAGATCTAAGACCTATTTTCTAGCATAATAATCTTGCGCTTATGGAAAAACTGCAGAAAGGCACTTGAAAGCTGTTTCTTCCTTTAAGACATGGACTGCTTAAATCTTGCTGGTAAGAATTTCTCCTGCATTAATAAGTATGCATCTTCACTTCAGCTTTACTCCAAGTCATCATGATGCTGGGAAGTTTCATTAATAACCTGTTGAAAAACAGACACACTTGCATTAAGTTTTAGTAGCTAGATTGTTGTGGTTTTTAGAGTTAGAATTGGAACATCCAGTACCACAGAAATGTGAACAAATGGGTATCAATTCTCACTTGTTAAGTGAGAGGTTCTAGTTGGTAAATGGTGTGCGGAAACCGTTTAGGCTTTATTGACTTAGCTTGGGACAAGATACTGTTTTCACACAAGTACTTCTGTTTACTGCCACATTTTTTCCTCAGGTGATGTGAGAAATCTTTTGAGAACTTGCTAACTCAGCTGAACTTAAAACTACTGACTATGCAGGTAACAGTAAAACCTCAAGTGGCTGACACTCGCAGGAATTTTGTGATCGTTTCCACAGAAGCCTGTTTGCTACATCTGTGTGTTCAGTCATGCAGCTTGAACTGCCAGATGCTGTTCTACTCAACACTTACTACCATACACAGGCTGCACTGACAGCTAGACAAACTTATGAGTATTTTAAGATTACCAGACAGAAATAAAATCAAAGTTACCAACCTGTCCATCTCTGGTTTCGACAGTCTTAATTAGAAGTGTCCTCTTTGAGTGAGTGTCAACCATTGGCTGAGACTCAATGTTGGTTTCTGCAGAAGAAAACGTATTATTAGCAATAGTCTGGATGAAGTGCCTCCTCAGAGAAATGAGGTCTAACAGATTTTAGTGTCTACTTTCAGAATCCCAATTTAGTATACGAAGAAGTCTCCTGCTCTGAATGATAAGCTGATATTCTCCATTTTTCCCTGTTTCTTTAAAGCACCTTCAGCAGACATCTAAACCAATCACTCACTACGTACTGATATTTAAAGGTATCTGTGCCCAGGAACAAAGTAGCTCCTCCCATCCAAGTTTAGGTAATCGCAAATATTGTAGTTATAGCTAAGAAAAACATTCACACACAACCACATTTATACAAGTTCAAATACTAGAGTAAAAGGAACTACTCCCAGGACATTTTTGCTAATGACAGAACAGCTGTCTAAACTGCAGTAGCAGAAACAGCTTACCTCTCAGGTTCAAAGAAGCAAAGGTTGGAATAGGCATGTTAATCCTAAGGGAAAAAAAGAAATGGATGAAGTCAGACATGGGTGACAGTGTGTCTTCTAGCAATTGCTTTCAGGAAAATGTCTGCATGGGATTTTTACCTGCTCTCTTCACCCTCCAGCAGTTTTCTGTAGGTGGCAATCTCAATATCAAGAGCCATCTTTACATTCAGCAGGTCCTGGTACTCGCGGAGATGGCGAGCCATTTCTTCCTTCATGTTCTGAATCTCATCCTGCAGACGGCCAATAGTGTCTTGGTAGTTAGCAGCTTCAACAGCAAAATTCTCCTCCATTTCACGCATTTGGCGCTCCAGGGATTCATTCTGGAAGAGGATAATGAAGTCAAGCACTGCTGCAGTTCAGCGACTCTTCCCCACCCTCGAGACCCTTAAAATTTTTATAAAAGGGAAGTTGAGTTTTGTTAGCATCCTTTCTGAAAGTGCCCAGACATGTCCCAAATATGTCATCTCCTTATCTTCCCCTTGCAAAGTCATGGTGGGTTATTCTGCTACTTGATCTGAGGTGTGCTGTTTGTTGTACCAGGTGGCAAAGCAATCCCTTACAGTAAGTCCAACACAGGCAGTTCTCAGTGAGGGGATTTGCAGATGTACTACATGAAAGCCATTTCAAGCCAGCCTTTAAGGTAGTCAGGTTCTAGCAACAGCAAGATTAGCACCTCCTTTCCACTGCTCCTCCAGCTTTTTGTATAGCTTCAGCTGTACCTGACAGACAAGCCACAAACACCTCCAGAAAGTGTTACATAAATGTGAGCAAGGGAATGAATTCATTGTTTATACCTTAAATAACATCTTAAGCTTACCAATCTAACTAGGGCACTGTAGTTCATATGGGCAAGTTTAGCACATAGCATCCTTTTTGAAAGGTACTAATGTGCTACTGTATTGCATGGGAAATCAGCTGCATTCACAGCCATGTCAATAATTGAACTGCAATTCAGAGCTTAAAGCTGCAAAGGGAAGGATGTCCCAACTGCCTGTCTTCTACTTACGCTCCCCTTCAGGGCATCAACTTCGCAGGTGAGAGACTGAATCTGTCTGCGGTATTCATTAGCTTCTTGTTTGGCCTGGCGCAGGGCATCGTTGTTCCTATTAGCAGCTTCAGAGAGATCTGCGAACTGTGGAAATCCCCAGTTTGGTTAGAATAGAAATGGTAGCACTTCAATAGAAATGGTATAAACAGACTTTTTTTGGACACAGCATTTGAAGGCAACTGAAACCATTATAAGCCCTAACACCTGAAACATTTAAATATTGGCATTACTCTTAAAATGACTTTCCATTTCTAATTGCTAAACTGGAATTCATAGTCAAATCTTTCATATTTGTTTCCCCACCCTGTACGTTTCCCATCTTTTCATAATTTTTTTTCACCCATTTCACTCCTTTCTCCAGTATTTCATCCAACATCTGCTTCTAGCAACAAGCACAGGAAAGATTCCAAATATGAACTCATTACTTCGATGCTGTGCTTACAGCATAAAGTAATGTTTTTCAGTTGTACTCTTCTCAGACTGGGAGTTTAAAGAAGACCCTGTGCCATGGCTGTGTTCGTGTCCAGTAGAGAGACACAGGGAACACCAAGTGCTACAGCAAAGCCGTTATGCACAGTTAGAGTGCCTCATCTGAACAGATTTTACTTACTTTGGACTTGTACCACTCTTCAGCTTCCTGAAGATTCTTAGCAGCAACGCTTTCATACTGTTGGCGAACGTCACGCAGGGCAGCAGTAAGATCAGGCTTAGAAACATCCATATCAATTTGGATGTGCTGTTCCTGGAGTTGGGCCTGAAGTTCCCGGATTTCCTTAGAGAGAAGAAGCAGATGCTCAGTGTTGTTACACGACAACATACAGAACATACGCAGGTGGGGACTCCGGGCCGGAACCAGCGAAAAGCCTACTTGCTCGCCAGACTGTCAGCATCTAATCACAGACCTCGTTATTCAGCTTACCTCATCATGAAGCTTCTTCAAGAAGACAATCTCCTCTTGCAGGGACTCAACTTTGCGCTCAAGATCAAGACGCGCCAGAGAGGCATTGTCAACATCCTGACCAGAGAGAAGAATGATTAGCGATCTTACAAAAATGAAGTAGAGAAGTCTTTTACAGCAAGTTCAATAGCATGCAGACTGATGCTATATCTGAGCTTCTTCGCAAGACAATACAAAACCAGGACCTGGGAAAACCCTTTATCTTTTTGTCACCTCCTACCCTAGCCTCAGACAACACTATATGCACCTTTATTGTGATTTTGGGAACTATACAGCATACATAGATTACTTCACCTTTGCCAACGTATTGCTAAGCATGATCAAGAGCACACAGATCATGGTGGGTGTAAATCCTGCTTGAAGATGAAGCAGGTACTTGGGTCACAAGGCAGCAATAAGCTTTTTCAGCTTGACTACACTGAAACAGAGTTAGTCTTGCAATTTGCAGACTTCCATTTTTTCCAGTGGGGCTTACAAGTGCAACCCATGTGCCTACATGCCTATCAGTGGGCTTAATTTCTTGTTTATTTCTTATGGACTCCTTGGTGGATCAACCACAGAGCCCTTTGCTTCCACAGACCACAGCTTGAAAGCCTACTTGTTAAGCTAGTGAGGAACATAGAGGAACTGCAAGCATTTACTTCTCCAAGCTGTTTGACAGATCTCCCTTGAGAAAAAGAAGGTATGAGCATAAACGCAAATCGAGTTAGTCATCATTGCCTACACCCTCACTTTAGCTGGCAAAGACTCCACCTTTTGCTGGACAGAGATAGTCTTAATCAACAGCAAAAATTCATTTACAGCACAACAGAAGATATGCCATGAGTGTTACATGGCAGCAGCTTGAATTAGTTCAAAAACATAACTTAAGACTAAACATTGATTGGTAACTTCTTACATTTTAAATGTGCAAGTAAGACAATTCATTTGCAAAGGAGATGATTTTTCCTTTCATACAAGTTACATACACAGCTGTGTGCTTCTGTTCATATGGTATTAACACATCAGGTTTTCACAGCTTACTCTAAAGCTATTTTGGATTTGCCCAAAGTGTAAGCATTCCTAATCAGCAGTTCTCACTATTACTGCTCCTTTGAAATAGGGGGTGTTTCTTTAGACTCCTAGAGAGCCATTCCTTGGATCACTCCCACTCTGGGATAAGGCTCTTCCTCCAGAAGAATTCTTCTGCTTCCTTTATCCAGCAAAACACCCCTTTGATGGGTTGTTTCATAACTTCCCTATCAACTTCAGTTTTACACCCACAGTTCCTATCGGCTGTTTTTCAATTCAAAGAAAGAATTCCTTAATTCATTTGTTCTCCTTCTCAAAAAAAATGAAGATCATGCTGTCAGGAAGTTACATGGGTATGACCTAACATGTTTACACAATTAGACAGACATCCACAGAGTTTCCAACAGATTTTACAGAAATCTGCATCTTGAAGACTATTTTCTTCAGGACAACTGAAAGGCTACAGGATTTTTAGGAGCTGACAATAAATTGAAAGCATCTTAAACTGAAGACACTTTGAATATATGGTATGTATTTTACCATATACATTATCATTGAGTTAGGAAGTGGCGAATCAGTGTATCTGTATTTCCTAGATGCATGGAGAGACACATAAATGAATAAACTACTTGCAGCCTGAGCAAAGTGTAAGGCATACATACATGCAACTGGACTATGCATTGATTTTATCCTCGGAGACTTGGTAATACCAGTCACAGGTTGCAGGGTTGAGCATCCATGTTCACTTCAGACAAACCTCATGTTAGCCAGGAGCAGAACTGTTAGTCTTGTCATAGGTTCAGGATCTATTCCTTGCTGCCAGAGTCGCTGGCAAAGCTGAAGTAAATAACTTTCTCACTAATTGTGATGCTTGTTTTGTCCCAAAGGAAAGAACTCACTGAACTTCTAGGTTTATTTTATGTAGCACACCCCTCAGCATGAATAAAATCACATCAGGAGATTAATTAAATTAAAATTCAGTACGTCCAAGTTAAACAGTCTCTAAAGCATGCAGCTTTTGGAAATATAAAGTTTAAGTTCAAATATTTGTTCATTTTCTTTTAAAATACTGAAGTGTTCAACTTCTCCAAAAAGTAAAAAGTAAATTTGATGCCACCTCAGAACAGTAAAGTATCTGCTGAAATGTTTCAAACCCATGTATACAGCTTTCCAGTGCAAGAATATAATAGTTCAATAAAAAGCTGGGCATTTTTTACAATGAAAAGCACAACAGGATGTTTCAGTTTCAGTGTTCTATGAATTTAATTTCACTGGCAGAAGAACAATACTTATACTGAAACAGACTGAGTTTTCAAAAGCTGCATGTTACGCCTACCCTTTCATGGTAAGGAAAAATCAGGTATTACTGTCATTCACATAAAACACACTAGAGCGCACCAGTTATGTCACGAGTGGATATAGAGTAGCATTCCCACAGACTGATTTTCAATTTGTATGCATAAGCTACACCTTAAGAGGATAGATGGATCCAGTTCAGACTGTACTGCACACACAGACCCACTGAGATCCTGAACGATCCCTTACCCCAGCGCAGGAAAGAGCTGGGTAATGAATGTGGGATATGCACAAAACCATGTTCCCTTAAAAGCCTTGAGCCTTCACGAAGTTTAATTGGTTTGAAATAGAGATAGACACGCCTTGAAGCGCAGCAATTAAATATGAAAGATCATTTAAGCCAGTCTTAAGTCAAAGGATCCTTCAACTGAATTCAGCCATGAATCAGAATAGATTATGTTCTCTAAAACTTAAATGTTTCTGCACAGAACTTCACACTAGGTTAAATTGGCTGAGCACTCAAAAAAACAGAAGCTGAAGTTAAGGCAGTATCTTGAACTGTTCTGTTTCAAACTTCTGTCCCCCAGAATGCCAGCGGAGACTCTGAATTTCCAGACTCCGAATGGGAGTAGGTGTCTCGGTTTCCACGCGTTATCTCATGAAGACACCTGCTCTCCTTCAGAGACTATAAATATGCTACAGTCAAAAGCCTTGCCCAGGGAAACGCTGACAATCAAGCGATGATTTCCTGAATGGTGACATCTAACATCTACAAAGAGCTTTGGGACTAAGTCAGCCTGTGCCCGGCTGTCTGACGATAAGGGCAGTCACTTCCAGCCGGGAGGAATGCTAGCAATGCCGATTCACACCAGCGGTTTTAGGGAAGAGACCTTGTTTTGAGAAAGCACATTCCTAACTATCTCCTAGTCCAAACAAGGCTTAATCCAAGTCGAAAGCTGGTTTTGCACAAGTGAAAACCTGAGCTTACCACTTTTTGAAAAGTGTTTGCACAGTTGGTTCTGGCTGTCATGTAGGTTTAAGTTTATCTGGATAACATTGTAGCTTCCTACAGAGACTAAACTCTAAAGCAACTTGTTTCTTATGTTAACACCTTCTTCTCCAGGGGATTAAATTCTATGTTCTTAACGGCTATCCAGAGGAGACAGACTTGACTGCTGCGAGCTCACCCCAAAGAACCAATTGTCTAATTCTGGTCAGCAGACAACACCCATATGAAAAATTTTAAATTTGAAACTCTTGCCCAGTAACAAACTGACCAGAGCGATTCATCAAAAAGGAGCTCTGCTTTGTATAAAAAATGGACCATATACACGATAGACACTTTTTGCGAGAAATATGCCCACACCATTACACATGTAGTAAGAATGCAGCCCACTGCGCACTCCCCTCCGGCACAAAGGGATCTATTATTTCAATCTGCTGCCACCACACTTGCCGTAATGCCTCTATCTGCATTCCACGGTGAATCCCATAGAAACCATTAATACCCTTCAGCCAAGCGAGCAGATGGCCCCCTTTCACTTTTATTGGATCGGAAAGCGATTCCACATCGGAGCGCTTTTTGTAAAACAGGCTAGACTCGGATAAAGCAAGACAATAGTTCCCCCCCCTCCCCTCAGACCGCAGCATCCCCCTAAAGAAAACAAGGAGGGTTTGCGTGAGAACTGACGGAATTCCTTTGTGCGAGGAAAGCAAACTCCTGCAGTCCCCCCCC
>VZSZ01001540.1:25826-230080 GCA_013398815.1 Ibidorhyncha struthersii | reverse complement strand
CCAGGGAGCCCCGGGAGGACGGGGGTGCCAGGGGCAGCACCCTCGGCTCGGCGGGAGTGGGGGCTGAGCGTTCCCTTGTCTCTGGCTGTCCCCCCCCGGGAGGTAACCCAGGATGCGTACGTTAAAAAAAAACTCTATAGGTATAGATCTACGTCTCTCTTTAAGAACCGGATTCTTTTCTTTCTTAGCTTTCTGAAGAAGAGTAAGACCAGGGAAGAACGGTGCTGACTTTTCACAAAGGGCTGCCCGATGTCCAAAATAAACAGTCAGAAAAATAATACATCTGTGTCTTCTTTAGCCGACAGCAATCTCGGCTCCTACTTCCATTCCGAAGACCCGACATTTACAGGCTAAAGGGGTTTTCCCTGTAGCCGGGTGAGCATTTACACAAGTAAGGCTTAATTCTGTCATTATTGTAACAACGATCGCAGCAGTAACTGTTTTGAAAGAGTACATTATTGAAATAGCTGCAATCAGGCTCTTGCTCCTGGAGGCAATCCTTCTAATAGGGAGGATAGCGGGAGGCTTGATTTTAAGAAAAGCTTGTTTCTGCACTGTTACACCCAACAGAGTTCTGCTCTTGATTTCAGTAGCCACACGATCAGAGTCCCAGGAAAGCACCTGGTAAAATGGTAATTAGTCATTAGACATGATCCACAAATATCCTTTGTGTGTAGCTTCAAAGGCCAGACAAAAATCCCAGTGTTTCAAGAGCAATTTTACTATCCAAATGTGACTACCAGCGGTAGAGAAGAATGCTGTAGGTAGTACAGGGCAATAGCAATGGCATAAAATTTAACAGATAAAACCTTAGACTGAGAGCAGCACATTGTTTTCAGTGTGAATGCAGAAGCCGTTTAAGGGAGATGACGATCCCTGTCATTTAGATAACTCCAGACCTGAGTGGCCAAAGCACAAAGCATACTCTCTGTTCCTGCACTGACACATCAGGTAAGGGACATCTTCTTCCTCTTGGCTATGGGAAGCGACCGATACAATGTAGAGGTATTATCTGTAATTTATTACTTCAGCACTTAGGGCATGCAAAACTACCGTTGATTTTTAATCTTTTTTAACTTGCGGTCCTGCGGAAGGAATATCTTCACTGGAAATTCTGATAAACCTGAACACAAAGAGCAGGCAGAGAGGAAGGTCGTCTTCACCCCCCAATTCGCAGTAAAGTCAGCTACTGTACTTCAGGTATTGTACCTTACGAGGAAGAATCAGAGCCCATATATTTTATTAAGAATATTTATATTGGGGGGTAAAGGAAACTGTGCTTTAGTTTCATTCCGATGGCAACCAGAAGTGCCGGAATGCAGTTTGTATCTAAATGGAGGTCCTTGAGGTTTTAATTTTCTTCAGTCACTGAAGCTTAGTCAAGCAAACGAAGCTGACAAGGTTGAGCTACTGAAGTGCTTGCAGCGTAAGTCCTGGGCTACAGCTCGTTTTATTCTCCTGCTGAATAGGAGGCCGCGGTCACACGGCATTCCTGAGGCTCAGGGTACCCGCAGCCCAGCCTGGACGCTGTTGTGCTCTCCGGCCCTCTGAGAGCTCTTTATTTCAGCCGGCGAGTTTGAGCTGTAAGCCTTTGTGAGCCCTGGCACAAAAGTACACACTCCTTCTAGGGGCAGGCAACAAAGTAAAGCAGCACTTAACCAACAGCCTCACAGATGAAAGATGCTTTACGCAGAAGTACCGATAGTTTTAGCAGATTGTTGGGTTTTTACAGGTGCGCTGTGCCCAATCTGTTTTTCCTAACAGTGCGCAACTTATTTATAGTCCACAAAACCTTTGATGGCACACACACGCAACAGTCGTCCTTCACCCAGAAACTGCTTTGCCCCTAAAATCCAAGGTGGTGTTTGTTTTAGTAAGTAAATATGACCCCCTGCAGCACCATGCTTCAAGTGTGATTTCCATATGTTTATGTCACCGCTGCCATATGTACTCTTGGCCACCTGCCTCATCGCTGTTTCTCACTATGAAATGTTCCTAGGAATGTTTGGATATTGTCAGTTGTCGGGACCACAACAAACCTTTAAGTGCCTTTTGCTGGTTGGCACTTACACAGATGCATAAATTGGAGGAAGCTCTAACTTTCTTACAAGGCTGTAATAAATTTAATGCACCTTTGCATCCCAAACCCCAAAGGCGAACAAGAACTGGTCTCTTGAAACATGAAAAGATCTCCACAGTACTTGTCAAGAATGACTCTATCTCAGTGTAGCCATAAAAATCACGGAGAGCGTACTCTGAATTGAAATGAAACCACGATAATCAGCCTCATGTTAAGGAAAGTGCTCTGGGACTCTCAGAGACCATGGCTGGTCAGGATCTTGACCACGTCTTACACGAAGGACAGACAGCTAATAGCATCGCTGAACACCACGCGGGGGATTATTCATATACTGCTCTATTAGCTGTCATCTGTGTTTATTGCCGTGCCTTCATTTGCAATTCCAGCTGCTATGACACTTACCTCTGCAGAGGCAGACCAGAGCTAAGCCAACGGCGCTCTTAAAAAAAAAAAAAGAAATCGGGAATTTTCATCGCCAGCCCTTCGGTTCACACTGCGAAATTTATTTTGGCCTTTTTTTGGCTTTTTGCCAGAGAACTGATGTATTGGTTCGCTGCCAAGAACGAAATACGAAATCAAGCCCTAGAAGTGTAGCAAAAAATATTGGATTGTTGTGTAACTTTCATTAAGTGGGAAAACGGGTGTGCATAGGGAGAGGGTGCAGACGCCTGAATGGTTTTATACTGGAAATCTGTTACACTAAGAATGAAAAGGTCCTCATAACAGTCAAAATTTCTCCGATTTTCTTGCACAAATATCTGTTGGTCTGAAAATGTCACTGAAAAGAATAGCATTCACAGTTTTTGATTTGCCATTTCATTTAAACAGTAAGAAACTACAGAAATTTAGTCTGAATATTGAATGTGCTTTCCAGTTATTATAGGCTTTGACTAAACACATGTGAATGCTTTCATTAATCCCGTTTGTCTGCTTTTAGTAAAGTTTCTGCTTCCAGGAGGTATAAAATGACCCATAAATATTAAATACCCAGGAAAAGCATCCTGCTATGCAAATGCACTCACTTTTGTTGTCAGTGCCATACAGCAGCCTTAAGCCCTGGCACGCATGGGGCCACAGAGGCGTTCCTTCACACTTCCCCTGCTCCATGAATATTGAACGAACTCCAGGCAAAGGGGGACCCACTTTAACAGGAGGCTATGAAAGACTCTGAATGTCCTACAGCAAACTGAACAGAGGCTCTCCGTAATGCTCAGGCACATCAAGTGCTGCGGCTTATTGCTTGAGGGAGTGCTGTAACTTTTCAGCCGAAAGAGCACTTCCTCCTTCAGCCATGGTCTGAAAAGACTGGCTGCTATGGTTTTGAAAACATGCAGGTTCCTGTTTCAAAAAAAAAAATGGATTCTGGCTGGAAATCTTCAGCTGGAGCCGGTCCCTCCCTTTAGCTGGGAGCGAAGTGTAATGAGGAGCCCCCAGGAAAAACTGGTGCATCCAGGGAAGAGCTGCTTTTTCAGAACCCAGAGAATACGTCTCCCTGCACGCTGCCAGGGAGAAGCTGAATTGGGTTTTTGAACATCACTGAGCTGCAGAACACCTGAATGTTCAGGCACTGAAGTCTCCCTTTGTGAGTAACGTCCTTGACTAATTATGGTCTTAAGAAAGAAATTGGTAAATTCTTCCATGAAATTTATTTTTAAACCGATGTTGCCTACAGTCGGTGCTGGTGTGACTAGCTGCTGAGTTTTTCAAGGAAATGACTAGGTTCTACACTCAAAACTAACCCAGTCCCTCTGCAATATTACATTTTAATGTAAAATGAACTATATGAAACTGGCAGGGGTTTCATCACTAGGGAAGTGTTTTGAACATGACTCATGCCACCCGGTTGCATGACTTATATTTCCAAAAATTATTACTGTCGTGCATAAAGTTCCCCTCTACTACAGTTTCTAATTGCCAGAATAGGACACTTTCTGTATCAAAATAGGATGTTTCTGTACCAAATTGCATACTCATTTTCAAAGCCAGTACAGTCCTCTGCCCCGAGTCACATGGTTGTCTCAAAGACCATGCACAGTTCTACCAACACAGAGAAGAGAAAGAGAAGTTCTTCAGCTGTCATAGGTATAGCAATTTATTTAATCTATCCCTTAAACAAAAAAAAAGGATGACGACAACCTGTATACTCCGTCTGTTTCACTTCACTTAACAGCACTAGCACCGACTGCTGAATGTCAGCAATATGTTCAGCAATGACTGGGACACAAAGGACAAGGTTTTCCAAACCGACAAGAGGTTCGGCAGGGTTTGGAGCTCAGTGCTTAACCTGAAACTTTTTAAGCAGAACTAATTTCCAGAACACACCGAGTCCCTCAATCTTGATTCGGGTGCCCTGAAATAGATAATTTGAAATTTTAGCTATCTGCTTTCTGTGTTTCATGAAGTTTGTATTTTGCCAAAGACAAACCAGGCAAAACTCTTACTCAGAGGGCAAAAGAACAGGAGAGATGCACGAGGATTTAAAATGCAAATGAGCAGTGATACTGTTAATTTGACCCAGTTAACTTTTATAGGCTTAAAAAATCATTTTTTACTCAGAGAAACTGCTTCTTTCACAAGAGATTTACTGGGGTAGGAATAAGAAGATGAGTACTTGGGTGGCCATGTAGATGCACGTAAAGAAGAAAGCACACAATGGAGAAATGATGGCAACAAAAAGGGTGACAGAAGTGGTAGACTGAGGAAGACATCAGAGTAAATGAACATGGTATAATCAGGGGCCACGTCTTTGGGTTTTGAGAGGGAGGGGGAGGTACCGAATTCAGTAGCAGGAGGATGTAAATACTGGAATCACTTTGAGTGGAAAAATAAGCAATGTGACGATGAATGCTGCACTCTGGTTAAGATACAGGTAGTGAGATAGGGAAAATGCAGGCAAGACAAGATGTAGGACATAAAGTTGTACTTATGTATTAGCTGAAAGGGATTATTCCTAAATTTAAGAAAAAACAATAATTCAATAAATACTTGGACACGTGTTGAACTTTTATACAGGTAATGTACAGGAGCACAGAAGAGAAGGGCTTGGGGAGAAAAAAAATGAATTTCACTTTATGCGTCGAGAACTTGAAGAAACATGAAGACATCCAGGAGAAAATACAGTAAAGACTGAGATTATTGTTATTACTTCATGGTTCAATCTTGAGGACTGATGTAAAACTAGAGGAGCTACAGATTACTGACAAGAAAAGCAATGTTTTGCTGGCAGTCCACTCTGTCAGCCTCACCCTGTGCTTACTGTCTTTTAGTCTCAGATTCTTTGTTTTGGTGGAACTAACATCTACTATTTTCCTATAGTGCAAAGCCTCCCTAGCTTGTCACAAATGAACAGAGGAAGGAATGGCGAGAAATTCTTTCAGCACTGTTGACTTCTTACCCTGATACTTAATATTGGAACTTGTCCATGTAGACTTAATTTTAACTGTGCGTTTTATGTTAAATGGGTCTCCCAAATGGAATAAATGACCATTGCAAATATTTGCATGATGCTGATTTTTCTGGAATACCTTATTTTTTTTCAGTATCAATGCAAACCATTTTAAAGTGCATTTTGATGACAATATAGGTATTCCTTTCCAACGATGTATTCATGATAGGCACTTCATAAAGACCTTTTCACTTAAATATCAGATAAAGGATTTTAATCCATAGTCAGTTTAAGCTTTCAGTAGGATCTTTGTAACATGTCATATAATGTGCGGGGCTTCTTTCTGTCCTTTGCCACATTGCTGACTTTGCTATCTTGACCTCGCTATCAAGAACCGTGCCCAGTTGCAATCCCTGCAGTAAGCTGTTGGCACAGGTAGAATTCAACAGCATGGATGAACATTCTTCTGTCACATTACAATGGGAAGCCATAAATATTAATCTGTTTGGGACTGCTGTTTTAAATTTTGAGTTTGTAAACCTTTTCAAAGATGAGTCACTCATCCATCCATTCTTTCTTTTGGAAAAAGCTAAAAGAAGTGATTCTAGTATGCTATTAATGAACCCTGTCAGTTAGACATTTACTACTTCTTTTTGGCCAAGCTTTTTCAAAGCAAACTGCTTAAAGAGCTCCTCTAGCCAAAAAACAATTAAATCTGAGGAGTGATTTAATTCTTCTCTCTCCCCCAGTTCCATCACTTACACAAAGCATAAATAGCATAATGTTTTCTTGCCATGATATACCAGGAAATGATGAATGTTTGTTCTGAGGAAGAGGCAGGACACAGCAATGGAATCGTTAACTGCATGCGGCAATTGTTCCATTCTTCCTTTGAGATGCCCAGGACAAGCAGAACAGTACTAGCTCCTTGAGGGCCAAGTTTTTAGTGGATTCCTCAGTCCAAGTTCTTGTGCCAAATCCTTGGTTCCAATGAGACTCATAAACCGAGAGTACATTGTGTTAGCCATTCTGGGATTAGTTGGCTCCTTACAAAGGGAAGAGGCAGTGGTGCACACACCCCAGAGCTGAGAAGACAGAGCTTCTAAGATGAACTGTTTTTACACACCAGCTCTATGCCTAATTTTCAAGTGTAAATATACTCTGTCCAGTTGGGATTGAGGTGGGAAGACGATCCAGATTTAAGATGATAGCGTGCATAAAATATTGTGGACTACAGGGAATGGAGTGGAAAATTTATTAAATATGTGTAGAGCAGATGGTGCATATGGCTGGAGAAGAAAAATATCTGGAAGAGCTATTTATTTTTTCAGGTGGAAAGGTGTCCTGCTTCCCATTACAAAGACAAATTCACCATCTACCTGAAATTTTCCTTGAGAATCTGGTCTCGCATACAGTCATTGGGTGGGAGAGAGCTCGTGTAGGATGACAGGAGGAAGGACCTGGCAACTATCTAGGAGCTTTGTAGATGCTTTAGTTTTGCTGACTCTTAGACTTTTGCCAATGTTTGTGGCTGTTTATTTGACATGGATCAGATATTTCCCATAAACTCTGTGACATGGAAGTTACCAAGCCTACCACGTAAGTCCAAAGCACACCACGATGAAACAACATGCAGGTCAGATGTCAGGATCTTTTGAAGACTGATGAATGGTTTACCCTGAATATGGTAATGATGCCACTGTCCTACAGTCGTATTCCGAAAATAATCAACGTCTGTGGTATCAAGAGGAATCTGGAGATATATCATACAGATGAAGGACATAATACTATTGTACTACAATGTACATGATGTCTGGATGGTAATGACAATGGGAATTACACATAGTGTAGGTTAATTAATTACTTGAGTTTAATTCTGTTAGTTTTTGAATAACTGTGTCCTATACCATAGCAGATGAGTGTTACATCTGACTTGGCACTGTTACTGCAATGAAGTCATCCTCAGGGACTTCATCTGACATGCAGGGCTCCCGATAGACAATTCAAACAATTTTCCATTGTATTTCTCTTATGAATTATGTGAAACATGTTTGCTGGAGTCTTAAATCAGCCCAACTCCCTGCAGCTGAATACTGACACTGCTAGTCCATACTGGCATAAGTCTTATGCAAGAAGCTTTCTCTTATTCAAGAAAGAACTATTTTAGGCTTTCTTGGCCCATTTAGTTTAGGCTTATTGGGGCTTCTCTCTCCAGATGGTCTCAGCAAAAATAACATTTTAAATTCCTAGCCCTTTTTCTAAAAAAAGTTTGTTTCAACTTTAGGAAAACCCAAAGCAGTTTGTTCTTAGTTGAGGCAATACTTAATTGGGGGAAGGGACTTCAAAAGACCTAGCAGCCAAAAATGACACTTTTGTATTTTAGATGGGATTTTTTTCAGCATAACTTTTCAAATTATCCTTCATTTCAGTTTATCCTTACAAAATCTCACGACTTCTTCAAACCTGTGCTTTTTTTATAGACTGTTTTTTAGAGTTTTTCAAGACGTTTTGGTAGAAAAGAGCTATGTCCCAGCTGCTAAGCTTTAGTATATTGGTATGCTTGACAGACATTTGTAGACACATCCAAAGTGTGAAAGAGAATATTTACAGTGCAATCACTTCTGCAACTGCAGTGCATAAATGATACTAAATAACTTTAAATTAGCCTTAAAGTAACCCATTTGCAAAGTGCCAGCAATATAGCCAGGGTGGAAGACATCTCCGTGCTGTGTAGGCATCAGGTGCTCAGCTTCTCGGGCAGATTTTAATGTATGTTGCAGTTGTGGTTTATCTAATTTCAAGATAGCTCAGCACGTCCACAGTTACAGCTCTGCTGTGGCTGCATTAAAGGTTTTCTTTCCTTCTGGAGGAAACACCCTACTACTGAAATCCTACCACCGTGGTGAGCAGCACAGGAGATCTCATTTCCTGTGCTAACTACAGTCCTAGTCAAAGACTAAACTCGTCGCATGGGACCGAATGAAAAAAAAATAAAAGGTTTGTACAGAGGCTGAACTCCTTAAAAGACAAGTCTGTGGTATACAAAAGCTTTAGGTGATACTAGATGGCCTTGTGAGCAAAAGGTATGACCAACGCCAACATACAGCTACAAGTCCTTCTCAGTTTGCACACTATAGACTATGCAAACCATATGGGGATGCTGGAGATGAAAACTCCTGCCTTAAGCAAAAAGGTGAGAGGTACCTCCAGGCTCACCATCTGCACTCTTTTCCTCTCCTTTCCCTCCTCCCTCCTCCTCCCGAGAGAGCAGCAGGCACCACGCCGTTTCTGCCTGCCCCTGCAAGCGAGCTGGGATCTCCCACGCCATTACCTCATCCTGCCGGAGCAGCTTGAACTGATCCCCCCTTTAACAACGCCTGGCTCTGTGCCTGCTGTCACCCGTTTCCTGTGACCCTTCAAGGGTCTGATTCAAAACACATTCCTTCCAGCAGCAATCTTCTGGCTGAGTGCAGCGGGCCTCATAGAGCTCAGAGTCTGTTTTGTTCAGTCCAGCAAAGGTTTTTTATAGAGAGAGATTTTGCTGTTGTTGTTGTTGTTACTAGCCTTTTTTTATCCTTTATTTTTTTGGTCAAGCACTGGAATGTGTAAGTACAACAAGAAAGTCAATAACATTACGTAAACCTATGCGTCTCATCCAGCCAAGGTGACCACTGCAGGCCAAACATAACAAACAGGCCAGATTTATTTAGATTTAGATTTATTTAAACCAGAAGAGTAAAAATTTAATTAGAGAAGCAATGTATTTTTATTCCTTATTCCCTACAGGGTATACGCATGGCTCCAGAACCTGAAAATAAAATTCTGAACTGGAGAGATGAATATATTTGAAAGGAGAAAGGTTAAAAATGTTTGTGTCTGACGACTCTTCCGAATAATTTCAGCTACATAAATTTCCTCTGTATAGAGTTCTTAGAAACGCGTTGGGAGAGTCTAACAAACCTGGTTTGATGTGGGTTTCACTTCTAGTCTTGTAGATGCGTAGATTATAAATGAAAATCATAGGCTTTGTTAGCCATACTGGCCCGGCCCAGCTGGCTTCCCAGAAACGCCACATCTGTGGCTGACAGCTACCTTTACCGAGCAGCACTTCAGCAGAAACCAAGTCTGATAAATTCCCTCCTGAGACATTACATCTAGTACAGATTGATTTTGATAAACTGCAAAAGGTTTTCAGTTTTATTGGTAACCTACGGGGCCAATGGTTATGGAAACAATAATTTATGCTAGACACTCTCAGTGAATTTTTTCAATTCAGTGATTGCATTGCAAGGGTATGACGTGCCTCACATTCTTTCCTAGCCACAGTGATTTCTGACCCAGAACGTGTGCTTCCCTTCTAGGCGGCTGAGATGTCTGTATACTCTTGCTGATCCTCACTTAGGTGAAGTAGGTTACACCAGACATTTGGACATGAGAAGCAACATTTGTTGTTCAGCCATCAACATTAATATTTGCCTGTATTGAAGTTTTGGCTGATCCCTGTGAATGCACTTTTAAGCAGCTGGTGTATCAGCAGAGGGAGATTTCTCTTGCTCTCTTTCAATTTTTTGAATATAGAGGAAATGCTTACAAGTCTACTAGCTTCCATTATCTAGTCTTACGTTGAGGGGTTACATTCAAAGGAAACTTCAAGCAGTTTATACTGCTGCGGTATTGTGGCATCAATAAAACCCGTGACACACACTGCAGACTGGCAACCTCCTGCTCACAGCTGGGTGCAGGCAGAGGCCTTGCTGGCATGTTAGTCTCTGCTCTGCTGCAGATGGGAGGGCAGGGAGAAGAGTTACGTGCAACTGCAGAAGGTTTGAGGTGCCTCCAAAATGTTTTGTGCACGTTTGTTTTGTGAGTTTGTTGCTGCTGTGTATAACAGAAACACAACAGCGAAAATCTCTTCCTCTCACTTTGAGGACAAGAGTACACGGTCCAGTCATAGTTTGTAATTTTACCTTTCAGTTGCCAAGTACAATGCAGAATCTTAAGGCAGTGGGTTTTGCATGTTTCTGTGACGTTGTTTGGCAGCATTGATAACTGTAACATTTTTAACAATTCTAAAGCATTTTAAGATGAGAAAATATTGCAGTGGTTTCATTTGCGTGTTCCTCTTACCACGTATAGCTGTTTCACTGGATGTGTTTATTGGTTACCAGGGCAACAGCTTAGATCTAGCATGATTACCTGTATCATACCACTCATCAGAGATGTGGGCAAACTTTGGAAACTTCTACATTGAGGAAATGCTGCTAGTTGCTAGGAGGCAGGAGTTTTCAAAAGCTGTTTCAGTGAAAATGCTGATATCACACGCTTGTGTCAATGACTTTTAAAATGTCATCAAATGATCAGTTAGCTTAAAGTATATTTTACTATAAATATATTACAGTCAAGAAAATAGCTGCTTCATCAATGCATTATCATAGTTCTATAGATGTGCTCATTTAGAACAAACATCTTTTTAGAAAAGCCTATCAATTGTTATTTAAAGCCAGCTATATTGTTGAGCCATAACTGACATATGAAACAGCCCATACCTGTGTCCTAAAAAAGATTAAGAATTCCGAGGTGGACATTGGACTTCAACTCTGTTATTAACCTCCTCTCTTAATCAAATTAAATGTTCATTGAGATTTACAGGAATCCTACGCATCCTATGCACGGAGCAGAGAAAGAAGGAGCTGTCACAATACCCAAATTTCAGTGTGTCAGAGAGATCCAGTTGGGAAATTTTGTAGATATGTGGCTGCTTTGGGGTCACAAGACAAAGAGTGAGCAACAGTTTAGCCTGCCCCATGGCAGCGGCAGCATGTGTTAGCAAGATTTTCTGACTGAGGCATGAACAATCGCTTTCACAGGGCTCATCCTCTCTCTGCAATCATTCAGCTTTTCTGTAAGAAGAAAGATGTGAGTGGCCATGGATCTCAGCACTTCTCGGCCATTGCCCCAGTCTCTGAAATAAGCAGCATACCTTAAATACTATTATGTAAGGTCTGATCCCCAAAGTGTGGTTATTATTGTGCTGACTTTCCATTTATAAAGTGAAGAGCCCTAAAAGTAACTGTTTCCAGATTCCCTGTTTTCATTTTGGTCCTTTTCGCAGCTGTCAATTAATAATGAGAACAAGGTTAGGGCAGACACAGTTATACAGAATTATAAAACTGACTACTGGCAGCTGTTTAAAAATAAGCACTAGGGAGATTTTGGTGTTTCACATTCTTTGCAAGAAGCAGCCAATAAAATCCCAACCTAGTTTATGAATTTCTTTGTTGCCAGAGCGGAGGCGTGTTGATCAGACTCTCCCATTTACTACACTCGTGGAGGAGGTAGGTGGAGGATTTCCCCTCAGCAGGGAATGTTCTACTGCTACCAGTATAGCAAAGACATCTCTGCTGCTTTCTCCATCAGGTTCCACCTTTCCCGTATGTGAATGGCAAGAATACCTTGGAGTCAGGGAAAGGAGAGGGAAACACAGAGCTCAGCTATGTCTCCTTGTCTGATACAAGGAAATGTTGCTCTTCTGTAGCTTTAAATGCTCCAGGTACTCTGCAGTTCCAAATAAATGAACTGTGCCCGGCTGCCTACAGCTCCCACTCATCACAGTATCTAGCATTGCTGTGATGTATAGGTTGCTGAAATAGCAATACAAGGATCTCAAACTCATTCATCAGCTTTACTAATTTCAGTAGTCTAAAAGCTGCCTTTTTTTTAGCCTTCACTCTGCATCTGTATTTCGAAGGAGTCCTATTGAAGCATATCTTCTTAGCTGATAATAACCTTGCTCTTTGTAGCCACCTTCATCATCTTCAACCCTCTTCTTCAGAGCCTTCACTGTCTTTGTCCCATGGCTGTTTTCTCCAGCTGGCACGTTCATGGCTTTGTTATGCCATGCGATACAGCCACCTTTCTCTGTTCTCCATCAGCCATCCATGCAGGCAGCCTGTCTCACCACCGTTTTCAGTGCTCGCTGGTCTCCTCTGGTACCTCAGTTGCTGCACTTCCTTTCAGAAATTCTAGAAGTAGACTTTGGGTTTCTTGTTTTAGTCACCTGCTTAGTTCCATGGCTGACAAATGAAGCAGCAGCCCCAGACTCTGACAATGAAGATCCACAGGTGAATGACAGATCTGTTTCGAAGAAGCTGGCAAGGACCAGTATTCTTACTCTGAAATTTTATTTTTAATTCCACTGTTTTCTGCAGCTGATGGATCCCACGTTCTGGAGAACTGCATTGAAAGGCAGCAGATTTCTCCCTTTTTTGCCTTCCAGTTTCAGCTAAAAATCCTTCCGCCACTGAAAGGCAAGAGGTAGAAGCTACTATGGCAGGCTGTATGACGCAGCTTCTAAGGAAAAATAAATATTCCTCAAATCCACCTTATTTTTGACAGGTTTCTAAAAGGCTCCACAAAAATATGGTTAACTCAAGAAACTATTAAAGAAAAATGTTCATTTTTGGGTGGGGTTTTTGTGTGTGGGTTTTTTTTTTTAATGTTTCATCTTCACTTTACAACCTAAATCTGCAAACTGACGCATAGGTGTCTCCTTGTACGTGGTGGGTAACCCATATAATATCATGCAAGATATTTACTCTGGTTGTTATACATATATATATGTAAATGCATCTGTCTAACATTTGTTTTAAAAACAAACTACTTTTCATGGGCAACGATATCTTTGAGCCACCTCTTCCTTTTCAATTTAGCAAAAGCAATTTCGTAGCATTGGGGCAAATTAGGACAGTTTCATCAGTTATTTCCTTCCTTCCTCTTCCACCAGCGGCACAGACCTTGAAATAACTTCTCAAAAACATCATTGCACGCTGAAATCACGAAATGCTTAGGCCCATAACACTGCCGAGGGCCATTCGCATCAGCTGCCCAGTGGGACAGCACGCACACCCCCACACGGGGATAAGCCTCTTTTGCTGTCCCGCGTCCCCCTTCTCTCCCAGTGCCCTGGCCAGGTACAAGCCACCCAAATTAATTTCGGCCTCCAGCCTGCCCTTCCCTGCAGCCCTGACGCCAACGGCCAGGCTTGGCCTCCACCTCGCCAGCAAGAGCTGGGCACCCTGTGGTGGCGCAGGGCCTGAGGATGGGCGATGGGGGTTGGGGATTTTGTCGCTGGCCCTGTGAGGAGCCCTCGGCCACGAAGGGACATTGACCCCAAAGGGACTGATGGTGGGGAGCAGGGCCTTCTCCTGAGCCCCCGCCCCTGGGGCTGGTGCAGGTGGCAGAGCTCCGTCGGCCCCATGTCTGCCATTGGCCCCACCTCCGCCTCAGGGGACAGGGGAATCAGCCATGCCAGCGAGTGGCTTCGTCCTCCGGGCCTGAGCCCACTTTGGGGTTTAATGAGCAATTACCAAGGCTCCCGGGCCGCGCACGGGCGGGGGCTGGTAGGGAGCCGCCCGTCCTGAAGAGGACGGGCAGATGGGAACAAAAGAGCGGCGGAACGTGTGAGCAGTGCTCGGGGAGGTTGTCGGGATTGCCGGGCGGGGCGCCGGCTGCCGGAGAATGGCGCCGCTGCGGGTGCTGGAGCTCTACAGTGGCATCGGGGGGATGCACCAGGCCCTGAAAGGTACCGGCGAGCGGCCGCTGCCGCCAGCGCGTCCCTCGGTGCTCGCTGTCGCCGCAGCCCCGCTGTGCGCCTCCTCCCTCCCCCCGCAAGCCTACTCGCCCACCCTCTGAAGGCGCCATCTTCTCGACGGGACCCCGGCCCCTGAGGGGAGGTTGTGGAGGGCGCCATCTTCTCGATGGGGCGGGCTAAGATGGACCCTCTCCTCCCGCAGCCCCTTCCTCAGCTGGACATGTCCGTCCCCCCGTCCCCCCCTTGTCTTGCACAAGCACCGTGTGGAAGGAAGCTGTGGGGTGGGAGGGCGGCCTCACCCCAAGCTCCGGAGTCGCAGCCTCCCCCTCTGCAGGGGCAGGAAAGTGACCTTATGGCGGTGGGGTTGGTGTTAAGGGGAGCTGGGGCAGGGGGCTGGCTGGCAGGCCCGCTGTCGGGGGTGAGTTGTGATGGGCATGGGCAGGTGAGTTTTGGGTAGTGATGTGTTTGTTTTGGGGGTCTGTGGCTGTAAACCGAGCAGTGCCTGAAAGCATTGGTGGCCTGCTGGGTGGCAGCAGGTACCCAGGGGTGCTCTGGGAATGGCAATTCCAGATCCATGGTCCTGCTTCGGTTCAGGTAGCTGTTCCTGAGAAGGCCATGATTTTGTGCTCATTTGTACATGTTCCGTCTTCTGCTGACAAATCCCTGCTGCAGGTGGGGTCGGGATCATGCAGACGCACAGGATGATAGTCAAATTAGCCAGGGTATTGCATGGGTGTGCATGTAGGCTTGGTTTTCATGGCGCATAGCTCAGTGAATAGCTGATACATGATCCATATATGAGACTGGTGTAATGTTTTCTAAATACGAAAACTCGTATAGTGAGTACATGCTAGACTGCATGCCCAGGTGAGTTTTTGTTTTGGTACAAGGAACCCTGGAGCTGAATTTGCTGTATCGTTAAAGAATGGCCTGGGTGACCTTCAGCAAGCCTGGTAGGCTCTGTGACTTTGCTTCCCCAAATAAAAAATTGAGCTAGGGCTGTAGATGTCCTTTGTAAAGTACCCTGGGCCTTGTTACTTCGAAGTACATATTTCAACAAAAAATTGCATAATTTAAGAGAATCTTCATAATAATTTTAACTGTAAGTACAATCCTTCAAATACTTCAGCCTTTATAAGCATTAGCAGCTCTTCTATCACGCTCTACAACAGAGAGCATTTTCATAAAAGCATCAGGTGAAAACTTACCTTGTTAATTTTCCAGTGAGCTAAGGTTATGCTTACAGAGTAGAATCCATTTAACGTCAGTCATTCACTTAAAACATACTCACAGTTGGCAATGTGGCATTTTTTCTACTATCTAATTTTTACTTGAATGTGTATATGTTTTATATATAAAATACGTAAACATACGTGACATACCGAAATAGGTACCTGCACTGTTACTGTAAATATCCTACCTGCATGTTGTAGGGATGCATTTTCCTTTTTTCCAGAGATATCCTTAGATTATTAAGAGCAAAATATATCTTTGTATATATTTTGTATCTGTAGATTTTGGAGTCTTTGTGGAATGAGAAGAGGGTGCTAGACACTGTATGCTGTGTATATAGCTATTATAGTAATACTCTACTTTTCTAATAGTCTGGTTTCTGAAGTGTTGCGGAACTGTCTCCATGTTATAGGCAATTTCCATAGAAAGTGGACTGGTTCCTGAAACAGCCTACACTGTGGTCCTTCACCCAGCCATTTGTCATGTGTTGGTGTGTTGTATGTATGTAACAAGTCTTTACTGTATGTTATCTAACTCTGTTCTTAACATAATAATAGATGTCTTGTGAATATTTGGTAATGTTCTGCAATAGTTAATAAACTGTAATGCCAGATGTGGTATCCTATGGATGGCTACCTAAGAAAGCATCATTTACAACACAACAAGATACTTAAAAGAATGAGATTATTGGGAATGCAGCCTTAGAAGATTATCAGAATACTGTAAGCCTGTATCCAGTAGATAGTTACTGTGCATACGAAAGCTTGAAAGCAGATATCACATTTACGTCTTGTGTAGTTTGGAGGGTGAAGGAATTAACCAAAATGCTTGTATTATTTCCTGAAAGGGTAAATTTATTTCCAAGCTTACTGTTTCTGAATTTGCTGAACAAATGCATCACTGTCAGTGCATGTTGTAATTTCTATTATTCTGGCCTTACATTTGAATGAAGAAATTGCAATAAGTATGAAGGGTGAGACAGGGTTTCTTTTGTAGTGGTCCCAGCCAAAGCAGATGAAAGACTTAAATTATTATTTGTGTAAATGACCCTAGATAGTACTGAATGGTTAAATAATGATTGAAACCTGCAAAGCATATAGATACAATGCTATTTGCATTACCATTGGTATAACTTTTTTCCAAATCTGGTTGCTTATTTTTCTGGGAAGCATATGAGAACTCAGCCCATAGGCATTGTGTTGTCTTGGAAAAAGTCCAAACTACTAGATGAAAATCTTGTTTTGAGTGTTGTTAAAACTAATAATGAGGCAATCTGAATAGAAAGGGTTCTATGCAATTTGCACTGAATTAAGTATTTAATGACAGGTCATTATATAAAACTGGTTTTGATGAATTGAATTACATTCAGGAATACTGATATAGTCAGGCATTTTGATATCTTCTGCTGTTTTCTCTTTTTAAGTCTCTTAGATGTCTGGATTCAGTTTTCTTTCACAATTTATAAAGGAACAGAGTGAAGTCAAGGGGGATTTAAGTGTTTGCTTTTATCTGGAAATCAAACCAAAAAAAGCGAGTGTTCTTCTGGAAGTACTTTTTGTATATAATAACAGGGTTTCTTACATGTTTTAGGCTTATGTGTGTACATGAAACCATGCTATTTGAAAATGTCTCCGATACAATTTTTTGGATATCATTTAGCAAATGGTAGTACGGAAACATTAGAAGGATTTTTTTCTGTATAATTTTGAAGCTTGAAAGAAAGCCCTCCACTTCACTAATGCTTTCATAAACCAGATCCATAAGAGATGAAAATTATGTGTAATACTTTATTTTCTTGGTATGGTCTCTAGTGAATCTGTACAGCCAAGAAAAATAATAGAAACATGTAGAAAAGAGAGCAAGCATGGAATACTTTAGTGGTAGCACCCCAGGAAAGCTACTTGTTCTACAAAAGGGATTCTGCAGTTCTGGCAAGTTCTGGCTCAGCGTTTGTTCCTGGCCACGTTATGTAGCCAGTTTTGTGGCCAGTTGTGTCTAGCAGAGCTGGTCCAACTTTCTACTTCTCTGTCAAATTGCCAGTGTTTTCAATTGGCAAATAGGTATTTTCCAGGAAACGTGACACTGACTGTAATCTTTCATAAACTTAGGTTTAGGCTAACATATACTTGAGCTGGCAAGATGAGGATGTTCATTGTTTTGGCAGCTGTCATTAAAGCAGAATGCATTTGGCACCAAATAGTATGCAGTTGGGTTTGAGATTGTCCTCGCCTACACTAAGAAATAACTGAATTTTAATAAACTCATGGAAGTTTATACTCTCTTACAGGTGTTTCTCTATTAACAGTACGTAGAAGTTATTAGTACATACTTACATAGTTGAATCGGGTTCTTTTTGACAGTGGAAAGGCAGCTGTTCCTGAGTTTAGATTTCAGTCCAAAACTGAAAAAGAAAAACCTTGGGGATTGTCTAGCTCTGTGTTGATACTTCAGCTGTAGATAATTGAGCACATGCAGAATTTCTAGTTTGAGATTTTGAATGCCTTATAGTAGTATCTTAAGTTTAACAGCAAAGACAAGCAAAAAGATATAATTTAGAAAGTTGAGCTTAATTAAGGTCAGAAGTCAAGTAGTCTTTGATATTCACACTCTTGATGGAGGCAGCTAAGAGGTGGGAGTGCATTTCTTCCTTCTTCCCACCCTGCACTCCAAATTTTGTGAGATTTATAAAGGCTGATGTTTAGATCATATAGGTCTAAATCTACAATGCTTTTTATATGTGTGTGTGAATGTGTGCTTGATGTATGAAGTGCAGAGTTTCTGCAGTGAAACATACAATGTTTTATTTTTAGAAGATCTATGGCTACAAATTAATTTCCTTAGCAACTTTCCATTAAACAAACAGCCTGCTCTTCCTCATTCCCAACCAAAACAGACTTTAACCGGTTTATTAATTTAAGCAGTTTTCCTGTGAAAAATGGGTTCCAGGTCTCTGCCACAAGCATTTGTAATCTGCCAGGTCCCTGAAAAAAGTCTCCCACGGAGACATCTTTTAAAAAATACCATAATTTTGCAGTGATAATGTTGATATTTTTCCTCTGCAATTGTTATATTTCAGTTTTACAGAGTAAGATTTTGAGTGTCTTGTTCTCTGTCTTCTCTGTTTATTCATTTTATTTGATTATTTCTGTGAATTGCACAGCATAACAAACTGCTGTGCATAATTAAACTGAGCATAGCTATCTCAGGAGGAGAGGCAAAGGAGACAAAACTGGCAAGTGGCTTTAGGATACAGCACAGTGCAAAACAAAAATACTGCCTGTTTGAGTAAGTTTTTACACCTAAACTCATTTTGATGTAAAATGTTTCTCTAAAATATAGCCGTTTGTAGCACAGGATGGTGCTGGTTGTGCTATAATGTAAATTTGCATAGTTTATGTGGCTGAACATGAACAAATCCTGTACAAACAGAGCAGTGAAAAAAGTTGCTAAGAATCCTACGGGAACCAAGTATCAAGTTTACTGATAGTTGTGTTGACTGTAGCCACAGGCAGTTCAGCGTAATCATTTCAGCCAGGAGCTGACAACTCCTAAATGAAATCTTTGCTCTCTGTTTTAAAAGGAAACAGGGCTGACAAAACATATGACTAATCTTCCCTTTTCCATCTGTTTCCATATACCTGTTAGAATAGATAATTGTTCTCGCTCTGATTTTCCAATACGCTGAGATCCGCCAGGCTCTGCCCTTGATGTAACACCATGTCTTTCATGTGCTCTGCTGACATTGATGATTCTATTACAAAAGTACAGTGGTGAATATAAACAGATCTATGTTAATTTTAAGGTCTGCTAGAAACACATGACAAAGGAATCGATTCTGAAGAGGAGAAGGGCAGATATTGTAATGTCAGAAACTTTATTTTCATTGTTTGAAGATGACACCAGTTGGGGTGTTTCTTTTTAAATCGGGAGCTAAATGCACACATCCTGTCTTCCCCAGTTTCAAATGCCACACCTTCCAGTCATTACAGCGGAGTCCCTTTCACTCAAGTGACTACTATATAGCTAAAATGGCTCATAGGCATTATGTATACAACAAAATAGACAATTGGGACCCAAAGTTTGATTGTTGCCTCTTTAGGCAATTAAATAACAGTTAAAGAGCTTCTGCTATGTGCATCCAAGAGGTTTTAAGACTCAAGTGTAAAATCAGTGCTTTCCTAATAGGATGATACAAATTTGAGTTCACCTGCTTTCAGACAAGAGCGAGTATTACAGTCTAGTCTACCTAAAAATAAGCCATAACACCTCCCTCAGTAACTTCCTTTTGAGGTACAACGTCTCGTTCAGAAATGCAAAGTCTTGGTTCAAAAACTGTGGTGTTGAGTGTTGCAAAGCAAGTATTCCAGCAGCTACTTAGTTTCACTTAGAAAATGTGTATTATTTCTTTCTTTAGTCTGCATAAAAGTGATTTTTTTTCTGCATAGTTGGAATTATCTTAAATGGCTGTATTTTGAAAGTTGGACATGCCTGGGGGGAGCTGAGTCTGTTTCTGTTGAAGTTCTGCTGTATATTTTGGGGAGTTGATTTAACATCTCACTAAGTCAGCAATTCGGGGGCATTTTCATATTCCTGAGTTGCTTTTGTGCCTTTTGTCAGTGGGGATAGTTAAACACAGTCTCGATTCTGTTTTTTGGGGTGTTTTTTTTTTTTTTTTTTGAGATTTTGCTTTCATTTTTTTTTGATACATTCCTACAGTCTTTTTCAAACAATAAATATAATTGCTATAGCAAAATGGAATATCACAGTTTGACATCAAAGTAATATAAATTTCAGGAAGAGAAGTTCTTTAAAAATGTGTTATTTTGCATTGTTTGAAATTTACACAAGCTTTTCTTTGTTAGGTTGGATGTGTGAGATCTGCTTGTCTGCTCGAGCTCCTTCATGCGTTTCCAGGGTATTTCCTCACAAATATGCTTAATCAGCTTTTAGAGGGAGCCTGCTCTGTAACAGGAACTCCCAAGGGAGCCACAGCTTTTGAGTGAAAAGGCAGAGAAGCTTTGAAAAAAATTACCAGGTCTTTGAACTGGGAAGAGAGTATGTCAGGAAAAGTTCCTGTCCCTTTTCTGTGTGGGTTAACATCTCTGATTTAGACTGAATGTTATATTGCAAGGGGGTTTAATAAATTGGTATTAGCTATCTGCTCTCTTTCAGTATTTCCAGGCATTTGGACCTGTGAAGTTCCTTGATGCGAATCTCCAGTACTTCTCTTTTTCTTGTATGTATGCAGGGAGGGATTGGATTGATGTTAGTAAAAAGGGTGAGTGACTGAATCCTGAGTTGTGAGAGAAAGCACATTGCCTGCCTTTCCAATTGTCATTTTTAAACTGTACATTAATTTAGATAATAATTTGAGGTTCTTGATTTTTATTTTTTTTCTTCTGGACTGACTGGAACACACAGTAAGGATCCGCTTGTCGGGACAATGTGTTTTAAGAACTGAAAGAATAGATGAGAAAAGCAGTCTCTTAAACAGTACTTGAAGCTTGTTCCCATTAGTCAGGTGTTACAGCTTTGTTTTAGGAAGATGCAAGTGTTGCTTCTTGAATATGGTTGTAAATTGAGACAGCCAACCTGCTAAGGCGGTGTTCTTTTCACGCTAGATGTCAGTGTTAACATACCTGTTCTGTAACCTCAGGTGTAGTCATTCGGTTGTCCTCATGAATACACCTGTATTTAATACTTCAGTTACAATTTATGGTCAAAATGTCAAGACAGTAACTGCAAATAATGATTTGTATGTTGACCCTTAATGGGTGGCTGTCTGTAAACATTTTTCTTGTGAAACTCCTTTTTACTCCATTGCACCAAGTAAACCCAGGAGAACCAGGTTGATATTTGTTAAAATGTCTGCTACAGTCTTTCCAATACCTGGATTTATCTTTCGTCTTAGTTTTGAATAAGATGGCTATGAAAACCTGAAAGATAGTAGATGGGTGGTAACTGCATCACTGAAAATTGAATCCACTGGGGACATACTCTCAAACTGTAGATAATTAGCTGACTAGCAGTAATTCATAAGATGTCTCATTAGGTCTTTTGTTAATGTTACTTGAGCATGTTGTGAGACTACTCAAAGGCCTGTGACTATTTGCCTTGTTTCTTTTGGCTTACAAATTTTTTTTGTAAACTGCCTGGGTTTCATCTGGGGCTTTGTAACGGTGACCATAATGTAGATTTCCTGGTGGTTGAAACTGGTCTTGTGTATCAGGAAATATGGTCACTGTTTTCTGCCTGCGGCTATAACAGTGACCACAGCCTGTCATCCTGGATAAAAAGCCTCAGTGAAGGTATTGTGGTTAGTAATAATAAATAGTCTGACATGATGAGCAGTGGATTAAACACTGTTCTTATGTATTTAGCTTCTGTAGAACCTATTATTCTGTCACTCTATAAATTAACTGTTGCTTATTTACATTCTTTTTTTTGTGTATTTTTCTTTCAGGATTTTAGCTGTCAGTAGATTTGTTACATTATGCTCTCTTCTTTTCAATAACACTTCTAAGTGTCCAGAAATACTTCCTTTGATATCAAGAGAAGAAGAGCTGCCAAATGCTGTCCTTCAAAGCATTTGGTGTTTTGAGGACATTAAACTCAAAGGAGGCAGCAGTTGAGTTCAAATGTATTTATGGTGCATTTTTTTCACAAGGAGAAGTAATATACTTCTAAAATGACACATTTAGTTCCTGTAAGTTGTCAGTGGCTGGAGAGGTTCAGGCAGTGGCAGGGCAGCTCAACACATAGACTCAGACTGTGTTCCTGTAGCTGAGGGACTTGGTGGCCACAGAGACCAGCTGAGTGCAGGTGGAAATGCTGTAGAGATGCGCCTTATTTGGAGTTCGTGTGACTGTACCTACAAATTAAGAAGTGCACAGTTAGCTTCCATTTTTGGCTATTTAAGCAAGGGAAGTATTTGCCATGCGATTAGAAACACAATGTATTTTTCATAAAAAGTTTTAAAGGCAACACAGCAGTTTTGTCATGTAATTTCCCTTTTATTTTTGAGCATAGCTGTAACACAACTGAACAAATGCATTTTCCCAAGAGTAGTAAAAAGAAGCTACAGTTTTCAAATTCTTTTTTTAATTTTAGAAAGCTGCACATCTGCAGAAGTTGTTGCTGCTGTTGATGTGAACACTCTTGCCAATGAAGTTTATAAGCACAACTTTCCCAGCACGCCATTATGGGCAAAGACAATTGAGGTGAGTAACGAATGTCTTTTTTACCCTAGTCTGGCATTTGTGGAAGTAAGTTGTCTTCAGTATCCTTATTAGTAACAAGAGAAACAAAAAGATGTAATTTATGTTGTTATGAATATAGTAGTTTACAATAACTTTGATTTCTTGTGCTATGGTTGCTTGTTGAAGTTTGAGGGTTATTCACACAGCAGTCTTTTCCTGAAAGTCTTGGCTGCTGCATGAAGAAAGGTTATGTGAATGTCAAGAGGAATGCTTACCACCAATAAAGGAATGACAAAAATTATAGTTTTAGATTAAAAAAAATATTTTCCTGTATTTTGAAAGAATTTAATTAAATTACTTGGAGGCATGCCTTTGTTTTGTAGTTACAGTTGAGCTCAGTAAAACACAAGAAGAAAAAACTGGATGGGACAGTCTTGCATTTTTTGGAGGCTCAATAGATAAAATGTTTTAGGAATTCTGTCCCTTTTCCAAATTATTTGAAGAAGAAGTAGGTAAAATTGGATTCTGTTTTAATAATTGAGGGGCAAACTAGGCATGCCATTTTGCCTGGATTTAGTTAGAAGTTACTGTATACTTAATCTTTTACAGTTTTACAACATGACAGTAAAAGATGCTGAATCTGTTTTAAGACACCAGCTTAAGTAAGACTTAAATAGGTGGCTAGAGGTTAAATGCTTATTCAGCACCCTATAATAACAGGCTAAATGATCATTTACAGTTTTACATGGGAAAAGAAGAAGGCTTGTCTATGTCTCCTTATAGTACATAAGAGCAGATTACAGTCAATAAGACCTTCTTTAAATTTATGGGGGGGGAAAAATTAGCAGCTTTTGTGTAGTTTCTGTGTGCAGGTATGTTACATTTGCTATATAGATATCCCTCAAAATAAGTAAGGCAGTGATTTCTTTGTCCAGCTCATAGTTACTTGTTCATTATCCTTCTCTCCACTTGGCCCCTTAATATGTTGTCCTTCTAGTGTTAGTTAAAGTGTAGTCTAGAGGAACTTCTACCTGTGTAATTAATTCATGCCACAGACCTAATTCTTTCTTCTCTGAACAGAAATATTTTTGCAGAGTAGAGCTTTCAGCCGTATAGTATTTCTGAGTGATTTTTACTTGGCCAAAACCAGAATGAAGTAAACTTTATAGGATGTGTGGGTAGTGAGCTCCTAAGAGTTAAAACCCACAGTTGGGACCTGTAAAAAAATTATCAGTTAACACTTGAGCTACTTTTCTGTTCAGATATTTTGTCTTTCAAGAAGATCTAATATTTTTTTCACCTGTTTTGAATATGTTAATATTGGGTTTGATGTACAAAGACTTCATATCTGAATAATGATACTTTGTTTGGAGGAGGGATGGGGAGCAATAACTACTAAGCATTGTGGTGTGATCTACTGAGAGAACCACTACATGCCTCTCCTGAAAGAATGAGTAGATAAAAACCTCAAGATCATGTATAGATCATTAGTGTGTTTGATTCATATTCAAAGCAATCAATGCATATTTTCATTATATGGTTTGCTAAGGTAGAAAAGATTGAAATTATTAGGTCAAATGGGAGATGATGTATTTTTTTGCTAGATGAAGCATCTAGTGGAAGTAAGAGGGGTGGTTTCATCTGAAAGATGACTGGAGAGTTTAATACAGTTTACAACACTCATTATTCTTCTATTTTTTTTCCTTATTCAGGGCATAACACTGAAAGAATTTGACAGGTTATCTTTTGATATGATTTTGATGAGTCCTCCCTGTCAGCCATTTACAAGGTAGATATAGCACACTGGAGAAAAGTGCAGTTATTACAGTATGTACTGTTAAAGAAGGAATGTTTTCAAGAGTGACACTATATGTAGTTCATCTGTGTATCTTTCTCTTCCTAAGCAAAAATGTTGTAGCTCTGTTCATAATGGTGTTTACTGAAGTGGAAGAAATGCAGGAATTTGAATCTTAATTATTGATCGCGTTTTGTGTAATACATATTTTGATTCAGTTTAAGTAAGCTTCTTACAGCACTTATTTTGCATACTGTATTGTTCCTCTAATTAAAAGATTTTGCTGTTTAGGAGTGCTTCCTTTCCCTTTAGATATTAATCAAACCTTTTCCTGGGGAAGCTCCAGGAGGAGGGTTGGCATTTCTCACTTCTGCCTGAGACTAAGACTGTAATCTGTTTTTATTTGTACTTTGAAAATTGCATGTGCACACAAATAGTTTATTTTGAGGAATATTCCTATTTTAGCCAAGACTAGGAGGATAATGGCTTTGAAATTATTTTTAGATGAGATAGAGAAATATCTTGCCGATTAAGAACTGAACTTCCTGAGATGTTATTTGTCAGATTAGTTTCAAAATCATATCATTTGACAGCAGTGACCAGTGGAGGTAAGATTCTAATAACTGTTCACGCAAAGTAAAAAAGTCATGGAAAAAGTCTGTTGGTCATGATGAAACTGCTTGTGTAAGAAAGTATATCTTGTTGAATATTCTAAGATCAAAAAAAAATCCCTCCAAAGTGGTGCTAATCTATAAAAATGTATTTATGCAAACCTATGATGTATATAAGAATAATTCCTTCAAATTTTATTTTTAATAATGTGGTGAAAAGAACTTTGTGTGTCCCTTATTTAGAGACATGCTAAAGCTCTATACCAAGGCTTTATTCTTTTTTAAGAGCTAACCCAAGTTAGGGAAACACAGGCCTTGAATCATTGTATTATGTTATTATTTTTAAAACCTATGTGAGCTGTCTGGTTTAATGTTACAAAATTGGTTAAAAAGTTATTCATATGGGGCTCAATCCCACAAAATGGTGAGCACTGAGGCTTTAATGCATAGAAATAAATTAATGTATTCAATGTAAAATAGTGGGGTATTCCCGGGAACCCAGTGGGGGTTTTTTGTTCTTTCAGAGCCAAGTATGTTCAAGGGGCTTGCTGGACAAGACCAGAATGCTAAATGCTTTGCAGACTAGAGAGTGGATTTCATTATTGAATGCTTTAATTTTAACCTCACTGTGAGCTGATGGATTCCAGGGGCAGACTTTCATTCCTTAGAGCATTTCTTAGGATGCTGCCTCTGTGAGCAGGTCCTCGTGTCTGTACACGATGCTTTTGCAGAGTCCCTTTTTGAAACTCAAAGCAAAATGTGTCAGCATTCTGTAGAAAAATTGTCAAGTGTCAGTCTGCTCTGAGTAATATACAGGTGTTTCTTTGTTCATTCTTAGAACTGGCCTGCAAGGTGACGTATCTGATCCACGGACAAAGAGCTTTCTCTATATCCTGGATATTCTCCCAAGGTATAAATGAACTTCTACCCCAGTTGTTAAGTCTTGGTTGTAACTGAGTAAGTCTTTATATCTCAGTGAGACAAATAATCTATAATGTTTTACAGTGATACTAGTAGTATTGTGTTGTATTACATGTTTGTTTTCATATGATCATATGTAACTTACAAATACTTGTATTTTACTAATGTTACTATCATCTCATAGTTACTGTATATGCTTTTATTGTTTGGTTTTCTTTTTATTGTGTGTCTGTTTAAACTGTGGCTATATCACAAATGAGAAAAATGAAGTTATTTTCAGTTCAACATCAAACTTGCACTGTCTTTACATAGAAACAGGAGTAGGTAATGTAATAGTTTGCTAATGGGCATAGTGGAAATACAGAAATTGTTTGAAATACCAGGTAAAAAAAAGCTTTAATTCAACATTTAGTCACCTTTTGAATAGGTAACATTTGAAAATTTGTTTAAATATGTTATTGGCTTATTACTACGATAGATCTGTCCCCTTCCATTATTTATCAAAGTGTTTATTCTGTCTTTTTGGTGCTGCTTCTAGATATCTTGGGGCAGATTGTGTATTTTTGGTTTGTAGTACAGTCTCTTGGTTTGAGTAGTAATATAAAGAATTCAAATAGCACTGCACTGTCTGAACAGTATTTGTATGGATCTGTCATTTTTGCCTGGTCAGACCCCGGTTCCTAATAAAATAGCCATAATTATTTATATTATTTATGGCTTAAATTTTGAAATAGTAAATCCATTCAAAGTGGGTTTTGCTGGCCTAAAATGTTTTTACTGAGAGTGTTAAAAATCAGCTCCAAGTAATGCTTGTAGTCTTTTGTGGAGAAGAGATGCACAGCACTGTAAGAACCCTTCCTGGGGAAGTGAAGCAAGCAGTTGCTCAGGGAGATTATCCAGCAGAAATCTCTGCTTCTGGATTGAGATGTCCATTGGGCACCAATTGGCATGAGCATGAGAGTTTGCATCAGTTACAGTCCACCAGGCACTTACTGTTCCTGGCAGTCCTGCTTCTGCTGGAGACTGGGACAGCTATATATTCCTTCTTTGGTTGATCTTGCTCTCAGAATTGGAAGATGAGGGGAGGTTTCGCTGCCTCTGTTTGTTTGTTTGGTTTTGGTTGTTTTTTTTTTTTTTTTTTTTTTTTTTTTTTTTTAATGAATGCTTTCTGCACAGAAGGAAACTGGTACCAGCAACAGCCTTTCTTTCAAACTGCTGTTCATGCTGGGAGAAAAGGGTCTTCATCCTTCTTCCAGAAGCAACTTTATTGCAGCAGTATTAAATGGGACTACCTTTTTGCCCTTGTCATCGGCAGATAGAGAACACAGACACAGAAGGGCTGAGCGGCTTGGCTGGGGACTGCCTAAGAAATCTGCAGCAGAGAACATAAAACACAATACAAATTCTGTAGCCTAGTAAGTTGCACAATTAATAGGTAAAAAGAAAGATTATTATTAATCCTCTGCTTCTAGCAGAGACACAAAAAAGTTGCATAGGGTGTCTTTTCTGGAACAATGAATCCTCAGTCTTCCAGACTGACCTTTCAAAATGATAAATTAAAAACAGCAGATAAGAGTGTAAGTTAATAATTTATCAGAATAATGGTACCTTCCTTATCCTTAAGGGAATCCTGAGATCAGTATTCCTTTCCGTTAGACTGAGGCCACAGTTAAGAGGCTGGCTGCTTTTGGGACACTGTTGTGCATTAATATGGAAATGTCACTTCCTGGGTGCTGTGGGCTTAGCTGGATAAAGGGCAGAAGCTTTTCCTTCTCAAAACCAAAGCTTTAGGCACTGCAGGACATATGTTTTTTGTCATGGTGATGCAAAGGAGCTGGGCTTGGCTGTGGCACTTTATCTCAACACCCCATGAGACCCTGCTGATGTCCCTTATCTCCGCTGGGCAGGTTGTTTCTTGAGGCAGTACGTACTGTAAGCAGTCTGTAATATGTTCAAGATGGTGGCTTCTGCAGAGTTTCTCAGTTCAAATAGATTTATGTTTTACTGAGATAGTGTTTGTGTATTTTTTGGATATGACGTGTTTGCCAGACCTGGAGTATGGAGTATTTCAGCCCAAAAAAGGGAAATTCTTAATATAGGATTTACCACTTTGCATTCTAAATTGGTACAGCATGCGTTCAGTTTATGGAAACTATAAAATAATTTCTCATCCCTTGGCTGTTCCTACCTTATGTTCAGGCTTTTATAATGAAATGTCACTGAAGTGAAGCTCAAAGATAGCCTGGGAAGACAAATTAATATTAGAGACATGGAAAGGACAATTTCAAGATGTGGGAAGACCTGGGAAATCCTTGGAGCACCCAGCCAACACAAAGTCTGACCCAAATGGTCCGGATAGTGTCTGTTTATTGTGTCCAAGCCATAACCCGTGGAAATCCAATGCTAAGACGTCAAAGTGCTACTTTTACAGACGCATTTGTAATGTTAATACCTGCCAAGTACTTAACACATACTCTTTGTGTAGTGATTACTTGTCTTGTGATCTGTTGATCCCGTGTGAGCTCTTGCATTTCAGGCTATGCTCTGGTTTCATTACTTTAAAAATAAGTTTCGTAGTAGGTGATGATGATGTCGAGTATGGGTAAGCATACCAACAGATATATTCTCCATTCCTCTCTAGGGAATTTGGCTGCTGCTGCTTTTTTCTGTTTAGAATTATTTTTTTTTTCACTTTTATTTTTAGTATTTTAAAATTTGACTTATCTTGTACATCTTCCAATTTACTGTGAAACACTTTAGTTCTTTAATTCTTCCTGTGAATGTCTTTAATTGATGGTAGTTTAGAACATGCTAAAACAAATCCTGCTGTGATTTGTACCTGTGGAAGTCCAAAGTCACTTACAGACTTAAATAACCATGAAACTGTCAGTATCCTGTTTCTATATCCTGTTCTGGGATCCCAATGTGTGACAGACATACTACGTCTACATTAGCCTTACTGGAGAATGAATCAGTGCCAGGGAATGTTCCCAGAGACTTGAATCTGAATTGTCTGTGCTTCTAAATTGTTAGAATGGTCCCTGGCACAGTTCGGGCATGTTCCTTTTTCCAGAGATTTAATATGCTCTTTTTGGAATGAGCCCATTTCCAGACCTCTGTACTGATCTTGCTGACCCTCACACGTCTCCTTCCTCTCCCCCTCATCAAAATGAAAAAGTTAAGTATAGAAAATTGAGAATATCTACATGTTGTATTTCTAAAGCAATTAGATGAATACTGGTTCTGATGTCACATCAACTTTAGTGATAATACATTTTGACAATGATTTGGGGTTTAAGCACTTTAAAACAAAATTTTTCCGTTCCATGGCTAAATACTGATCTTTTCTCCCCCAGACAATTGTCTTTCCTATTACAAACTGAATCTGTTGAATAATATTATGCTTTAGGAAGTGAACAGTGGTAACTATTTTCACAAGTATATGCTTGGGGTACAGGAGATTACAGCAATCCGTCTGAACGTAAGTGGGTGTTTTAGTTTTTTTTTTTTTTGTAATTTCCAGCAGTCCACATTTTTAATTCAGTTGAGAATGTTTTGATATAGGCAACTTTTAAAGTTGAGGTACTTTTTTTTAAGGATGCTAAACGTTAGCTGCAATAAAGATCAAAGTATTTCCACATCATGCTAGCTGTTAAACAAATCTGTGGATGAATATAATGTATCTTACAGCTTGTTACTCTCATTTGTTGATGCTCTCTTTTTTTTTTTCCTTGTAGGCTTCAGAAGCTTCCAAAATACCTACTTTTAGAAAATGTTAAAGGATTTGAGTCCTCTTCTGCAAGGTAAAGTCTAATTTATGCAGGTTTTAGTTTTTGATAAAGAATGTCTTCTTTAGAAGGGAAAGGCAGGATTTTTATTTCTTAGAATTTAACTTAACAAAATAGTGAGATGGGATGACTGGCAGCTGTGGGTTAAAAATACTGTTTTGATTTAGGAATGAAAATCTTAGGTTGTGAAAGGAACTTGCTAAATAAATAGTTATTTCTCTAAACAGGTAAAATATGTTATAACAATTTGACTCCATTGATTTTATTTGATGGTCATGTGTCCTTGAGAAAGGGTCAATATTAATTTTCAAAGAAAAATAACAATAAGTACAGTACTCAGAGGTTTTGGGGTTTTATCCATGACAGGACCTCATGGTATCTTGTGTTAAGATCATAGTACAATGTAGGAGCTTTCTTCAGTAACTTTGTTGATAGTAGATTTTCACTGGTTCAGGATTGTCATCAAATGATCCAGTGATACAGTATGAAGGTTGTATGTAATCTTTGTCTGAAATGTGGAAGAGGAAAGTTGTCAGTAAGGTTACATAATGGCAGCAGGAGCTTTCTCCCTCTCTTGTGGGCAAAGCAGGATACAGGAGGTGATGGTCTTCCTTCTCCTTTCTTGCTGGAATAGAGTAGGATCTTTCCATAGCATTCCTTAAAGCACCAAGAGAGCAGCCACCCTGTGTATCGTGCCCCTTAGTGAATATGGGAGGCAGCTGGGAGACATGTTTAGCGCTCTCACTGGTTAAGTGTGCAGCAGTCCTCTGTGAACACTTGGACACTTTGTTGGAGGTGCAGGCTGCTGCTGTAGACACTGAGATTCCCTAGGCAATACCTTGGTGGACAGTGTTTGGAACAAGTTGTAGTTCAGAAAACACCCCAGTCGGGACACTTGCTTTCTCTTATGACACTTGGGATGCAGTGTCACATACAGTACTAGGTACAGGTCACAGCTCGTGCTTTTTGTATAGTTCCAGCCTAGTGCAGTCTGCATGGAATAGAAAAGACAAGTCTTCTTAATAAGATTTCCATTCTGGTGATTTTCCATTGTTTATAAAGTACAGTCCTACCTCAATGTTATTATCAAAGCCACCAATTTATGTCATCCCTTGAGTTAGCCCTTTCGTTAGGCGTAGCTGATGCCATCTATGTGAACAGAGGGAAGTAGTGAGCTATTTGTAGTGATTTTAATCCCATGTTTTATAATTCACAATAAACAGAATGTCTTGCCCTCTAATTATTTTCCTTGTTGAAACACTGTAAGTACTCTCCTAGAGATGGGATATTTTTTGAAGGGGTGTTTGCACCGAAGTAGGTGTGAGATACCTGTGAATGTGTAACAGTCATTTTTGGCTACAGTAACACTGAACTTTGTATGTTGTCTCCTGAAGTTCAGCAGTGGATGACCTCATATATGTAATTCCCTGTCCAGTTCTTTTACTTAATGTGCTGAATGTCTTGGTACCTAAGATGGTGCATTTAATGTGTTTTTATTTAGGATAAAAAGGTCCTAAAGGTTGTTAAGGGTGTAATTGCTGTTTGATTCTTTTCACTGTTAGAAATGAACTTTTGCGAACACTAGAAACATGTGGATTTAAATATCAAGAATTTCTCTTGTCTCCAACCTGTGTGAGTACTAAAATTGCCTTAATATTATTTGACTGTTGAGACTGCACTGAGCCCAAGAATATTTGAAAATGATCTGTTGTATCAGAAAAGAGAATCATGCCCAGAGCTGAAGGTTCTCTTCTGAATGAGAAAGCCATCTGGCATGACTTCTCATCAGTATACTGGCATAATCATACTGCTGTTATTGTTCAGATCCTAGTCCCATATTGCTTTGATATTTTTCAAGAAGGCATGAGTTTACACCATGACCAGGAAGGTGATTTTTCCCTGCAGGAGCCTCATTGCTTCAGAAGTGGTGATGCCTGTGAATTTCCCAGCACAGATAATATGACTGTGTCATTTGTGGGAGGAGGGGCTTTGTTTGCATGTTTCCCTGGCAACTGAAAACAGGACTGAGAGAGATTTCAGATTGTACAAGACCAAATGGAATCAGTGAAGTACTGTATATATCTGAGAGAAGCTGATAGAGGGTAGCTTGAAAACCAGTTGTGGTGCATTTGTTTCATTGTTAGATGTCTTGTAATTCCTTGTTCAAAAAAGGCAAGGAGGTGCCTTTTTGTTTTTTTTTGTTTTTTTTTTTTAAAAAGAAAACGGATAGTACCTGTCCCAAGAAACTGTGATGCGTGCCATTTCTCTTCTTACCTCACACAGAAGTTTGTTTACATTCCTGTTCGTTTACAGAGGAAGTAAAAACAATGAGGTACAAAAAATAATTGCCCACTGGTTTCCTTGAAAATACCCAGGCGTGGAAACTATAAGTCTTTAGGATATATATTAGTGTGGCATAGTTCTGTTACTGTATGTAATGGTAGATAACTTGTATGACACTATAGACCACTTTTTCTCTCTTTATCACATGGACTAAAGGCTTGTGGATTTTGCTTACAGCTTGGCATTCCCAATTCTAGACTGCGATACTTTCTAATTGCAAAGCTTCACCAAGAAACATTTTCCTTTCAAGCTCCTGGTCAGGTGAGTCTGTTAGTATTACTTGAACTTGCTTTGTTTCATGAAGATTGAGTATAAAATTTTCAGTTTAGTGGTATGTGTTGATGAATGGAGAGAGGGATAGGTGATATCAACAGAAAAGTTGGATTCTGGCTCTTTTTTTTTCAGCCTGGATACTGAGTTTTCTGAGTTGGACTGAAATGCACGCCAGTGGCTTAGATGGCTTTAAACAGTTGTGGGTCAGTGGTTGATAGTGGGCTAGAAAACAATGCATTCTGCTACCTTTTTCGCACCCTTGGAAAGGTCTTTTTGCAAAGGCAATTATTTGTTCTGTTCCTGACGTTATTGCTTGTAGGTCAGCAAATCTTGATGCTAACAGTTTTTGAAATATTAATGAAAATAACATTGAATGGTTACTTGCTTTATGTTGAGCATCTCTGAAGGAATTCTTACTCACTTCAGAGTCTGCGCTCAAGTCGTTTATCAAATGCAAATGCAGTTCTTTAATATTTTTCTCACAATTTGTTCCTAGATTTTGACAAGATTCCCAGATCAGGATCTAGAAGGCTTATTCAAGGACAAAGTTGCTGACAAAGTGGGTGAAGCTATTTCTTCCTTGTCTTCTGAAGAGAAGACTCTGGATCCAAACATTGCTCCTGATTGCAGCAGCAAGAAGAGTTTACCAAAAGGGGCTTTTCTTTTTAAGCTTGAAACAGTAGAAGAAATTGAAAGGAAACATGGTCAGGACAATGATTCCTCTATTCAAATGCTAAAAGATTTCTTGGAAGAGGAAAATGAAGAAATGAGTCAGTATTTCTTACCACCAAAGTCCTTGTTGCGCTATGCTTTCTTGTTAGACATTGTTAAACCCACCTGCCGTAGATCCACATGCTTTACAAAAGGGTAAGCTGCAAAGAAAATGTCTTGCTGAATCACGTCCTGAAATTTTAAGTGTGTGTTTGCTTGTGTACTGTAACAACAAGGAGAGCAGTTTCATCAAAAAAAAAAAAAAACAGGCTTCTGAAAAAAATGCTCCTTATATAGTGTGCTTCCTGGTCCAGTGGAATGCCAGCATGAGAATCTGTCTGGCAGAACATCATGTGCCCACTCTAAAAAGGCATTCTCAAAAGACAGTGCCATTTGTTGTTGACCTTCACAGAAGCTTAATTACCCCTGCGGAAATATGCTTCCAGTAGACTGGTATAGTACTGATTCACTAATGAATTTTTTTTATGTTGCTCAATGAACTTACAAAGTGTCATGCATGACAGATCCATTCCTCATTAAAACTGTCTCCACTGTGCATATTATTGATTTCTTGGATTTTTCAGCTGTGTAGGTCAGAATATCTGTGGATTGGCCATATGTCATAAAAACAGTTAGGTTGCTGCATTTGAAATCATATTTGATGGAGCAGAACGTCAGTGCTTTTCCGTCTAGTAGTTTTCTGATTTGTACTTTGCAATTTCAAGTTTGGCTGCCGGAGGTTGTTGAGCGTTCTGAAAGCCCACAGTCAACTGGTCAAGAGCTTTTCCACTGAATGCGTTTGTGCTGGAAAATGCCACTTGAAGCCTGCAAGTTTGTGGGAAATGTTAATATCAGTGAATTTTTCAAATTAGATTGTTTTTTTGAATTCTCAGAATGCTTCAACAAAATGGCTTAGTTGATGAGTTAAAGCTAATTATAACTTCTTTTTTCAATTGGTAGAAATTAGACTGCCAGATTGACAGAGTTCCTGCAGATTTTGTGATTTCAACTTTTTGGCAATTAAAAAGCTGAGAAGAGAAAGAATTTCTAAAGTTCAAAACTTGTGCAGCAGCAAAGCCCTCCCCCCAGCTGTCATTGACCAGTGCCTTTTGTGCCCTCACCCTTCTGAGTTAGGGGGGAGTCAGCATCTCGTAGGACCTGTTTCTTAACTAGAACAGTCAAATAAAAATCTTAGGCCAGAATGATGACTTATGGATCTCACATAGGCCTTAGGTGTCATCAAAAATAAATTGGCCACTTGTGGTTTCACTAGAATACATCGTGGTAGTTTGTGGTCATGTTTATCAATATCACACTTGAAGAAGGCTCCTGGGTAGTTAATACAAAGTCTTTATATATAGTGGTGGGAAATCTAATACGGAAATATGACTGTTGCCCTTCTGCTGATGTGGAAGGAGCCAGGCCAGATAGCTGTGGTAGTTCTTCTTGGCTCAAAACATAGGAATCTAATTTACTGTCTTTGTTCCCATTTTTAAGAGCCTTTGGGAAGGATGGTTTCCAACATGGTCCTCAATGTGGTCATATCACTTACAGCTCTGCATTAAGACAAAGGTTATAATATTACATCTCGGGCTTCATCAAGGTCACTTTCTGAAGCCAAGAATAAATTGCTGCTGTGTTCTAGGAGTTCTATTTATTCTTCTCCAAAGCATGAGATTTAGGAAAGGGGACCCTGAATGGAGCAGAACAGCACTCCAAGTAGTACAGAGAATCCCTCTGCTGAGATGCCTATTTGGTGTCTTTCTTACAAGTCATACTGATCATCAGCTTTGAGACTGGGAGAAAACTTTCCCTCCATTCTGATTTGTCTTCAAAGGATAACCCAGGTATGCCTTCTCCAGTCCTTGCTAATTAATTCAGGGACCACAAACACTGATGTTTCATCAGTGTTTTTTGTCTTTCTGCCATTGTCATACCTGCGTGTCTTCTGAAAGGCTTTGGTGGCGTATAGGATAAAATGTAACAGGCTGTGATGCATGAGAGATTGAGCAGATGATCCTGTGTTCCCTTCCAACCATGGACTCCTAGGCAATTGGAAAATGATCGCAGAGTTCCTTGAGACTGCAAATGCCATGATTTCTCTTAGGAGTATGTTTGTGGTGACTGAAGTTGTGAGAGGAAATTGTCCATTTTAAAGGACAGTGCAAATGAAAACTACCTCTTTAGATATAATAATTCTGGACTTACTTGTAAATTCTTGATATGCTATTGACAAGAGAAGCAATGTCTTCTAAAATAGCATAATATTAGTTACAGAAACTCTCTCTAGCGTTGTGGAAATTACCTTTTTGTTAGTCATAATATAGGACACAATATACCCAGAAATAATAAATTATGTATATGAAATGAAAAGATTTTTTTTGAAAGCTTACAGAAATAAAGAGAGAAGGAAAAAATCTTGAGTCAGATGATGAAAATTGAAGACTGTAACTTCTTAAGCCAACTTATTTCATTATAACTGGTAATGAAATGTCAGAAAATCAATGCATCATTTTTTTACTGTGGCAAAAATTCCCATCTTTAATTATGTTCTGGGTCTAAGGTAGGAATGTTAATTTTTCTGTAGTCAGCAGCTGCAATAATAATGCAGCTAACATTGGCCATCTGCCCACATTTGTGTTAAATGAATACACACACCCTGGCCCCCAAACCAGTTTTACACCAACTGGATTTTTTTTTTTATGAGGAGTGCTGTATTCTAGTGCCAGTTATTTAGACTGGACTATTTTATATAACATTGATCCTAGTATAAAATTCTTTCCTCCAAATAAACCTCTAAAACACCACTTTGAAATTTATCCTCGTCTATATTTTTTGGCTCAGATATATTAATCTGAATTATGATCAGATGCTATATAAGATCATCAGGATTCCTCTGTGCTATGTGTATTACATTGTTAAACTTGTTGCATTTTAAGAATGCAACTAACCAGTTGAAGGTGATGCATTTACAACACAGTTTGATTGCATGTGTTTTTAATCTGCAACATTTAGGGCCTTTTGTTCTGATTCTAAGGACGATTTGCAAGCACTTTATTTTCCAATGAGTGTTGCCCTCACTGATGTTGGCAGAACTACTAGTAAGTCTTTCCAACTGAAGAAGAAACTCAAGATTGAGCCATGCTAGGTCATTGTGGCTGTGCTGCAGGGACACCATTCCTTTATTCATTGTGGAATTAAAAAGGCTTGAAACAAAAATTGTTCCAGTGCCTTGCTTTGGAATGGGCCCCAAGTGGAGCAGAAGACCTTTATAACTGTCTTTACAGATGCACAGATAGAACTAGAGAATAGTGTCTGTTAATGGCTGATGCAGACCATGTACCTCTAACGTGGGGGATCTTCCAAAGCTCTTAGACTGTGCAAAAGCCATCTGTTGACTTGACTCAGTGTCTTTCTGTTGAGGACATTCAAACACTTGACATAGTTAGATCAGCGGAGCATGTTTCTGAAAGCCCATGATTATATTTAAATGATAGCCTGGAAGAGACTACAGAGTAAACATGTTGTTATGCAATCAACCACAAAGCGTCCAAAAAAGCTATCATATGGTTTTAGAATGTAAGTTTGCTTACTGTTTAGTTGGATTTAATTTTTTTTTCTTCTACTGCTCTGCATAGATGCCTGGCCATCCCCTATCACTTCCCTCTGTGGAAAATCCACAAGCAACCAAAAGTTAAACATGACTGAACCACTTTGTTCCTAATGGATTGCTAGAGGCTCACACTAATGGTCCTCTAGGACCATTTGGCCTTTAACACATTTTGCCTTAATGTAAAATTGGTTTGAGCAATGTAGATGACCCTTTCTGATGATGCTATGTTTGAATCCCTTGGTCTTGTGTAGTTGACTTATATAAGGCATTAGTGTGGATAAACCCTCGCGCATTGATTGCTGACATCCCTCGAGAGCATGTTCAGAAGCTTCTGCACTCCACGGGTTAGCATTGTTAATAACAAGGCCTTTTGCTTTATCTATCCAGGAGTCTATTTGCTAATTAAAGCAAAGGAACTTAAGTAACCTCCCTGCATCTTTGCAATTGTCAGTACTATGAGGTCCAATGAAAATATTAATTTAAGGTTGTTATTGTTGTTGTTAAGGTATGGACACTATGTAGAAGGGACAGGCTCAGTTCTGCAGACAGCAGTAGACATACAGGTAAGAATGTGTAGACTAACATATGAGAATGATTTGTTTTAATATTTTTTTGTCTTCTGCTTTGTTATTCTGAATATTGTAACAAAAAAGCTTTTAAAACTACATTTTATGGCAACTAAGTTTCCAATTGATTTACTTTGTATTCCTAAACAACAGTTTGTTTAAATCAAAATTGTATGTGTTCCTCTCTCTGTGGAGTATATAAGTTGCTATCATTTTATTATCTGTAGTGTCATACTGAAGTTTCACAGGGATATGTGAAAACATTAAAAATTAATAAATCTGTGGATAAACTACAGTAAAGTGTTGTGAGTCTAGGGCCACTTCTTGTACACAGATGATCCAGTAAATATTGTCAAATGTTTAACATTCTGAATTTCAAAGGAATTTATCTGGGAAGACATAGTATTTTGAAAAGTTCTACTGTTAATACTACGTTAACCACAAAGTGGTATTTTGGCATTGGGGAAGGTAAAAATAAATGTGTCAGTGAATCATCGTTCAAAGATACTTTTCACAAAGCCTGTTTTGTGCACAAGCACCTCCTCTTGCACTTCTGTGCTGTTTGCTAATATTATATGGCTTTTCTAAGCATAAGAAGAATGCAGCTTTGAAATTCAGGGTAATCTCAAAGCAAGTGTATTAAAACAGGTGCATCCGTACAGCTTAATTTGTGTGGATGGTCTGCTATGGAGTTATATTAAGTCACTATCCTGTCATTAACAAATGTTTATAGTCCTTTGATAGCCTCATTAAGTATTGGTATAGCTTGTGACTGGAGGAAGAAATGATGAATGCTCTCATGGCAACATTGATTTGTTTCTTGTGAGTCCGTGTGTTGAGATACGGGCTGCAAAAATACACCACCAATCATACTTTCAAGCAAAGCACACTATTGTCCGTGGCACTGTGACAATCAAAGTAATAATCTGTTAAGATGTGAGTGTTAGATTTTACATATTTGGTCTGCATGAGTGTTATCTGTTGTTTTGGATATTCTTCATAGCTTGAATCGGTGTTTAAACACATTGAGGAGTTACCAGAAGAAGAGAAGCTTACGAAATTGTCAACGCTAAAACTGAGGTACTTTACCCCAAGAGAAATAGCAAATCTTCATGGATTCCCTCAGGAATTTGGTATGTGCTGCAAAGTACCAATTTCTATGTCATTCTTCAGAAATGCCAATGTAGTCTTTTTACTAGGGATTAATTCATGGTTTTTATTTTGACTTTTTTTTTTTAGACTGCTCAGTTCTTGTGATTGATTCTTGTTATTTGGCTAACTCTGAATTTCCAGTAGTTTTTTTTTTTTATTGTTTGAAGTTGAAACTATTTACTCAGCAGCCAACAATTACTTACAACTGTGGTAAGTCAACATATCCTGCCAGTTTAGGAGGTCTCTTAGTGGTTCTTAGTGTTTGAGCTGCTTGCTTTCTCTCTTCCACACATTTGCAGCTGGTTGACAGAAAGGAAATTTCAGAAGATACAGATGCTTCTTTGTTCATGACTAACCAGACTCTTTAGTTAATGATCTTTTAAGTCATCTCTGTTTTCTAGAAAAGGCAGTTGTAGCCCTTGGTCAGTTACTTCATTTTCTAATTGTTTTTGTGGAGAAGAGGGAGTCAAGGAACAAGACTGGGCAATACCATTGCATTGGACACAGGTCAACCAGAATTAAGCCTGAAATTAACCTGTGTTCCCTTTATGAAGAAAGGCAGGCAAGAAAGCGTAGCTGTTATTACCAGCTTAAGCAGCTTTGCCGGCTGCCGTCACGTTGGATCTATTTGCTGTCTCTCAACAACACAAGCATCCATAGAATAAGACACCACTGATCTTGAGTAATTTGTTGTATTTTTCTTTGACTTCCTGAGTTCTGAGGAGTGCTAATAGTTTTTATATATTTCTTTCTTTTGCAATTTTACTTGTTTTCTCATTTATTACTTAGTTATATTAAAAATTACTACATGCAAATAACACTATCAAGGTTGAAAAATCAAACGTTAGAGTTGCTAGCACTAAGCTTATTTAAGAGTATTTGCAGGAGTGTGCTGTGTTGAGTTACATGTCGACATGCAGGATTTTTTTGTAGCCTCTCTTCCTTAATAGATTTTTTTTTTTTCGGAAATCCTTTTTCTTAGCACAGAAGGATAGGCTGATATAAAGAAATTTAAGCTTAACAGAGCTGGATTGGGCTTGTATAGGTTTATCGTGCTGTTCAAGCTCCCGTTTGAGTACAGAATTGCCTATTTTCTCTTCTTTTTTTCTTAATGTTGTTTGTGTTTTCCAAATGCTAAATCAGTCTTTGAAACATCACTGAGAGGTGTAGTAGGGTTAATATTGCTTGTATTTTACATATGGAGAACCAAGACAATGGAGACATCTATGTTTGGAAGACTACCAATTTAGGGTGATCACTTTGCAAAACCTGACCTTTCCTATTTCGGAGTGCTTGGAATGATACTATGCTTTCTCTGTTCAGAGCTCATCTTCAGGGACAGCTGTGGGTTTCAGTATTTTTGCAAACCAGAACTGAACTCTCAAGACAAGTCAGGCTTCTGAATTTGAGTCGTATCCAGGTCATCAGCATCTATGAAATGCTCATTTAGCAAACTTGTCTTTTGTCAGCTGGGAACCGCAGGGACAGGGACAGATTCCACCTCTCAGACGATAGTACCCTTCTGCCTTAATCATGAACCTTCTTTACAGTTCTTGCAGTTCCCTGCCTTGCTATACTGCTATTCCAACTTCCACAGCACATGAAACAAGCCCCTGTCATCCAGTGGCTTCCTCTCACGTATAGTCCTGATTCATAGGCAGAATAAGCTTTTCCCACTCTGCTGAGTCACAAGTCTGACATTTCTTTTCTTTTTGTTTAATCTAAGACATTTCCCACTTTGTGCTTAAAAAAAAAAAAAGTGTTACTCAGCTCTAGGCTGATTGAAATCTCTGATGAATTTAGGTACTATAAGTTTCTTTTGAGGATTTGCAATCTATGATGTTTTTTGAAAGTTGCTATATTTATGGTACAGCAAAGGGTGTTTCCCTGACAGCATTTCTGCCATGTTAAATTTCAAGTCATTATTGTGAAGCATGGTATTTTCAGAGGGAAATGTGCTATAATTGCTCCGCTCCTGTGTTGTGTAGTGACAGCAACATTTGGGCTGAAATTTTCAACAACAGAAAGCTTGGAGATGTACCCACTGCAAATATGTTGTTGGTCCAAGAAGCTAAAGAATGAGAAAACTATAAGCTGAAAATGAAGTGAAGAGAATGTCAGGAAGCTTTGCAACAGATGCTGTTACTAGCTGCAGCTACACTATTGTCAGAAGAAACATGATTGTGTCTAAAAGGTTCTATATTTCAACAAATTGATGGCCTTTTCCAATACATGAGATCCAGAGTTTAAATCATTGTTCATTCTTAACGTTAACAGATTTGTGCTTTTAACATCTAAATGTATAACTAGTAATTGCACTATAGGTCAATGAAATTCTGCAGTCATTTGTCTTAGCCGCTGCTGTGGGTCCCACAGCAATATCATTAAAAGTGATCAGAGCATTCTTGCACCTGCTACCTGCTTTCATTAGGGTTATGTCAGGATGCCTTTTCCATTTTTCCTGTTAGTGATATATGTAAGCCATTAGGAAACAAATGGCAGCCTAGTGGAAAGCCAGCACAATGTGGTAGTGCCAGTTTGCCAAGACCGCAACATCTTCAAGTAACATGTATGACCTAAATGATACTGTGAGAGCTGTGCAGCAAGTACCAATATACTATGAGTTGTTAAATCAGTCCTCCTGATGTAGGCTGCTCTTGAGTGAAGAAGATAGAAGGTGCAAGATAACGTTAACAGGCAGATGGAGGAGGCTCAGGATAAAGGAGACAATGAGCCCCGAAAATTAATTCAGGCTTTCAATTGCCAAGAAGCAGAAGGAGAAACTTTGATATTTTCAGGGTTCAGATAAGCTGCTTGGGTGATAAGTGCACATGCATGTGCGTGTGTGCATAAATACATATTTATTTTTATATACTCTTTTAGAATGTGTAGTTTCTGTACCTTATTAGTGATTTAATGTGAAAACTCCATCTAAGGAAGTGTCTGTGGGAGTGCAAGTGATTGTTCCAAAGAGAGAAGAACAATTGCCCAAATGTGCATGCCAGGAAGCTGGGCAGAGTGGATGGAGCTGGCAGAAGACGTGTTTACCAAAGCAGTCCACATTCGAGGCATTAATAACTGGCAGAGAAGTTAAGGAGCTTTGGAACAACTCCTCCCAGACACCACCTCCTCCTCAGCTTTCCACCCTTGGCTCAGCAACTGTCCAACCATGTTCTCTCCTGAGCAATCCCTGGAAGAGAATTTTTCTGAAGTGCTATGAAAACTTCAGAACGTGTATATCTACTTGCACACACAGTGTGTTTAATGCATCAAAGTTAATCTGGCTGGTGATGACCTTGGGCTTAAAGTTAGGTTTTCTTCTTAGGGAATGATCAAATAATGGAATGTGATCAAGTTTCAGCACCTTAGCAAATGACCCTAATGTCTCTGACAATCATGTCTCTGACTCAAGTTGAAGCAAACGCACATTAGCTCACAGCCAGAGTAAGCTAATAGTGCAAGCAGGGACAGTTACAGCAGACCAGCTGGCTGTTGGCAACTTCTTCATTCTCAGAAGCTTGGTCAGCTTTTCACAATACCTGGAGCAGTTTATTTTTTTTCTGGGCCTCCCTTCTTTCTGCCAGTCGCTGCACTTCCCCTTGTGAAGGACATTTCAGATGCTGTCTGTATCTCTGAGTGTGTTTGACAGGGTCAGCATTGAATTACATGGAAAATTGTGCAGCTGCTTGATCGCTTGCTGAATAAGCCTTGCTCATAGCTTAATTTGTAATGGTGGTGTATTGCACTGCGAGATGTGTCCAGAGAAGGGCAATGAAGCTGGTGAGGGGTCTGGAGGACAAGTTTTATGAGGAACGACTGAGAGAACTGGGGCTGTTTATCCTGGAGAAGAGGAGGCTGAGAGGAGACCTTACCACTCTCTACAAGTACCTGAAAGGAGGTTGTAGAGAGATGGGGACTGACCTCTTCTCCCTAGCGACAAGTGATAGCACGAGAGGAAATGGGTTCAAGTTAAGCCAGGTGAGGTTTAAGTTGGATATTAGGAAAAATTTCTTCACTGAAAGGGTTATCCACCATTGGAATAAGCTGCCCAGGCAGTTGGTGGGTTCACCATCCCTGGAAGTGTTTAAAAAAAGGGTAGACATGGTACTTGGGGACATGGTTTAGAAGTGATTTTTGTCAGGTTAGGTTAATGGTTGGACTTGATGATCTTAAAGGTCCCTTCCAACCTCAACAATTCTGTGATTTGCCTCAACTGGTTAGAGGGGCTCAGATATGAAATACAATATAAAGCTTATTGAGAAACGCAGTTTAGTCCATCTGCAGAATCATCACATTTTCTTTCTGCTGTTGCCATGTTCCTCTGTGGATGTTCTCTAGAGTAGCGGTTGTGCAATGTTTTAGGTGCTCCTCCTTGAGACTGCTGGGTGCTTTGAGCCATATGAAGAGAAAGTAGACTGGCATTAGTTACACAATGGAGCAATGTTTTGAGGCTTCTTCTTAAACTTCAGAGATGGCAGTAATGCTAATGGAAGAACTGATACAAATCCAATGAACTGGTTGAGAGTTATTTGTGTAACTTTCTGAATTTGGGAGGGGGCAGGGGAGGTGGACCTCGCTGCTGCTGCAATCTGTGATAAATACATTAAGAACTGTTTGCTGAAAAAAAGAGTAGACCAAAAGCTAGGAACAAACCCAGACTAATGATGTTGCACTGTATGTTTTTGTTTCAGGCTTTCCTGACAAAGTAACAATAAAGCAATGCTACCGTCTTCTGGGAAACAGCCTCAACGTACATGTAGTGGCAAAATTGATCTCTGTTCTACTTGGATAATTTAGAACCTGAATTGGATGAGTACAGACTGGTGACAGAATCTTTCAAGAGAAAGCTGATGGCAGCTGAACAAAAATCATAGCTTACTAAAACACCTGTCCAGACATTCTGCTGAACAGTTCTGATATACTTTTAATACCTTGCTTTTATGGTGGATTTAAATGGAAGTTTCCAGGACTTAATTGCTTTAATTAAATGTCCTTTTTAGTTTGCAAAATGAAAAAGAGCAGCATTTATGTATACCTCAATGAAAATGGATAAGACTGTTTTATCTTAAAACCATCTTCTCAGTACAGTATAAAAAGGCTGTAAATTTAAAAGCTGTCCTAAATAAGTGCAAAGACCAAGTTCTACATGGAAAATGTCTTCATCTGCAAATATCAGTGATTCATTCTTAAAAGACTTATTGTATATATGATCTGAAATTTTGATGTGTTTTTTGTAATTAAACTATTAAATTCAGTATTGTGTATATGATTTTTAAGAAGATGTAGTGTCATCCTTAGTTTATGGTTGTCTCATCGTCTCTTAAAACTTGTAGGTTTATGGAACCCAACTGTATCTGTCTGGAATGATTTGTTTAGGTGCAGCTGAATAAAAATACTTCAGGATTATCACATCTTTGACAAAACTTGCCTGTTTCTGTTATCACTTATTTTATTCAGGATAAGATCATTGCTCCTTACCAAAGACCTACACGTAAAAGACAAAATTTAAAACTCCATGTTTAGGTTCCTGTGGCATAAGAGCTGGAGAAAAACTATATGTCCTTCTTCAAGATTTCTTCACAGAGCCTGATAGAAGTAGTAAGGTTGGGAGTGAATGTTGAGATGAGACCACTGTGTATGGCCATCCAGTGTGCCACAGTGGTACATGGTCTCACAGAGCTGGACTGAATTATTTTTTTTTTAAATCATCAAGTCTTGTGAGTTTAATATCTCTGAAACAATAGAGAAAATTATGGGAAAACTGAAAGCCTTCTAAAGAAGCATGTGTTCAGTTGTTATTTTTCCTTGCAGGTAATATTATAGTGGTATCCAGAGAAAATGGAGCTTGAGGGAGGAAAAGGCGAGATGATACTTAGTAAGCATCCATTAGGGAGCTGGATTTCATAGATTGATCACAGTTCCTGTGCACCAAAGCAGTAAGTTGTCAAAGCTGCCAATCTTGAAAAAGAATGATTTTTATTTTTTTTTTCCCTTATATGGGATCACATAGAAACAGTCATGGTGTATTGCATCTGGGCTTGGTAATGCAGGAGAAACTAAAGACCATAGAGAACAGAGTTGTTGTAGTCCTGAAAAAGAAAAGGACTACTTTTGTAGTCTTTTGTTATTTTGTGCCACATGTTACCTTATGCTGATTCCTTGTGTGTTTCTTCAGTCCTGATTTGTGTGCTGCTTCTGGACTGTTAAACCAGGAGAAGCTTGGGTTGACTTACTTCAGCCTGTCTTATTCCCCAGGAACTTCTGAACTTCTTGGGCTGTTCCAGCTATAAAAGGAAATGGAAATTGATTCTCCTAAAAAAAACGCTGGACAAGGCTTTAGAGAAGGATGAAGTTGGCCTCTACCTTTACTTGGTCTCTTATAGTACTGTCGTGGCAGAAAAGTGCTAGATTAATGTTAGGCTGTGCCTAGTACTAAACTAAAAAGAGCAAGTGTGCTTTTGACAGTGTTATGAACCATAGTTACCTGTTTACATGGTGGTTATTGTATAGACTTATCAGCTGGATCGATAACTAGTAGCTGTGTGGTCTTGTTCTTGGAAGAAACACAATACTAGGAAGATCTGGTGCTACCTAACATGATCCAAATATTGAAATGAAAACAAAGGATATCAATTTTATGTATATAATGGGATTTCTTTCTGCTAAGCCGTGTAAATAGTGGGTTTGTTTTGCCTCCCTATAATAATAGGTAGCAAAATATTACTATTAACAATAGTTTTTGATTCCTTAATCTGTAAAACTTTTCAATGATTTATATGCAACTCATAAGCAAGCAGTATTAAAGTATGTTGAAAGTTATCTAGTTGCATCTAAAACTGATATAGCAATACAGCCTGTTACATGTTCACAGTGAATTTTAATTCAGTGTGATTGTGAAGTCTGAAATCTGTTTGCTAATCAGACCTGTTTCTGAAGGAGATATTTTGAAAGAACAGATTTCAGATTGTAAATATATATTTCTATGTTTTACCCCTGCTAACCTTGTAATACCAGTGCAGCTAAATTGAGTGACTGCTGCTTATCCCATCAACTTGTCACTAATAGACTCGTTTACTGAGCTCTGTTGAGTTGAACCTGGGTGACCTCACTTGATGATCACATCGGTTCCTTTTCCAAGCAGTCTGCTAATCAGAAGTGCTTTTCAGTCTACATCAGTGCTGCACTTTGCAACTTCAGCTGAAGCATTTACACAGCAATAAAAAGCGATTACAAAAGCAGCTGAAAGGTAAAGGAGTGAAATCTGGAAGGCAGCCCCGGAAGTGGAAGATTGCCAGAATCGGATTTTTGGTTTTGTAGCTCACTTATTCTGCACATCTGAAATACATTTCATTATCTGAGTGAGATGTTGTGGTTGCATTCCTTCAAACTTGAGAAGCTCCACTGAGGGAAAGGACGTCATATTTGATGGTGTCGTATTTATGCAGTCATTGTTGAAGCTTGCCGGTTGCCTTACAGAACATCTTACCTACATAAGCTCGTTTCTATCATCTGAGTTAATCTAGGAATTTCCTATACTCATGAAGAAACCTGTGTAGCTGTGAAGCTACCATTTGTTTAATGCAGTGGGTTTGAGTATTTTTTTGATACATGAACTCAAAATTTTACAGTGGAGCTGCATCCTTCCATGTAGTGAATGTAAGCTCCTGCCCGCAGGCTTTTTTGTCTCGCCTTTTGCTGACCCTCATAGCAGGAATATAAGGATTGTCAGGAATCTGTATTACAGGCTGGAAAAACATTGATCTGTCATAACACTATCATACGTCTTAAACTTACTCATGGGTAAGCCCATTTTGATTTCTAAAGAGAAGTCTCGATAGAAATCTGAACAGATCCAATGCTTCCATGACTGTACAATTCTATTTTAGCAGTTGTCACGTTTCTAAAATAAATAGAAAATTTAGCAAATACTTGTTACATCTCAAGGATCAACTATTCGTTTTCAGCGCACCCTTTGATTTCTCCTATTTGTTTGCTGTTCATACTGAAGTTTTACACTCTGTTGGCTTATTGTATAAATACTGAGTTATATTTCTTTTCCTTAGCACTTTAATATATTTTTTTCCTCTTAGATATTTGAATACCACATATGTGCTCCGTGTATTTTTTTCTGCATGGTGTTTAAAGAAATGCCATACTGGTAAAGATTTGGAGGAGACCAAGTAATAATTGGTTAAGAACACTAGGCATTTCTGGGTAGTCTTATATAAATAGTGTATAAAGTAGAAATGGCCAAAGAAATTTCCAAGGAAATACTATGAAAGTATAAGAAACTTGGCATAGAGCCCAAAATGAATTCCAGTAACCATTTTCCTTTTGCCTGTGCAAACATGAGTATTCTAGTGTTACAACCTCATTAGGGGAAGTTTATGCTTGTTTAATAAAAGCTTGTTCGAATACATAACCGATATCTAAGACACCAGGGAAAATGAAGCATTGAGTCGTAACAGTATGTCAATTTAAATGTTATTGTGAAGAGCATGAAGAGATTTGTGTTGTTATTATCTTTATTTGATTACAAGGGTAAGGGAATTTATATAGCTGTTGAAGAAAAGAAATACGTGGCCTTAGATGACCATACAGCCATCTGTGAAGACAAGACAGCTGAGTTGTTCTCTTTGACTTTCCACCGCCTGGTCCTTTTGACAGTGTGAGGAAGCACGGACAAGGGGTCTTTTGGTAAGAGCTCTGATGAAGCAAGGAGCAGAGTTGGAGGGGCTGAGAGAGGGTTGTTGGAAGGAATTTCAGGTAGGCACTCTGGTTAGGTGCCCTTCACTGGGATTCAGAAAACTGCAGCAAAGAAGTCCCTAAAATCTCTGCCAGTGGGGACCCTCTCTGATTTTAACAAGGGAATGCATCCTGAAATCCCAGCTTCGTCGAGAGCAGGTTTGTCTTGTGTTCTTGTCCATACACTGGGCTGTTGTAATGCAAACATTTTTAAATTGCAACCTGGCATTTGGAAGCAAAGCACATTGATTGTGCCAATATATTTTCTCATACCTAGACAGTAATAAAGAGTTGTGATTAGTTCAAATGTTTGCCCTGTATATATTTTAAAAAAGAAACTAATCCCATTTTGTTTATAAATATTACACTTTAAAATGGGTTTCTACTCAGAATTAATATTTCTGAGTGGCGTTCTGACTGTATTTTGGTCTTACCATGTGGCATTACTCATTCATTGTACATGTGTTGTAAGGTGAAGAATGGGGAAGAGTTCAGGAGAAGACTGGACAAGTTCATGGAAGAAAAATCCTTTGAGAGTACTGAGTAAGTAGACTTCTGGCTGAAGAAGTTCCCAAGCTGCAAATAAATGGAGGCCAAGATTATACCTAGGAGAGGTACAGTATGTGCTTGCCCCTTCGTGTACCCTTCGTTTCCTAACTGTCTGCTCTCGGCCACTGTGGAGACAGGGTACTGACCTAGATGGATCTTTTTCTAACCCAGTATGATCACTCTTGCTTCCTTATATTTGTATGGTGACAGAATGACAATATTTGTAATCACGGCATCAATACACAGCAAATCATTTATGGACTTAGCTCAGATCTAAGCCTCTTGATAAAGCCAACAGTATAGAACAGAACGAATCTGAGGGAGGTTGTGCAGCCAGGTCCATTCATGGCTTTAGGGTTATTAGTGGAGAAGGGTGACTATGCAAATGGAAGTCCCTAAAAATAACTCCAGTGTACGTTAAAGCAATTGGAATGTGCTAAAAGGACTGGAATAATCAATAGAAAAGAACAAAGCCAACGTAACTGACTGGAAACTTTTCATGAACCTAATTTCAAAAAAGAATGAAACAGAAAATAGGAAGCATCAAAGTGGTTGGTGGTTTGTAGAAACAACGTGTAGGAAGAAAAATCAGAAAGATACAGGAACCAAAACACGAGTCGCTTAATGAAACTAAAAAGTTAATATATGTTATAACTGCCTTCATTTTGATAAAAACACCCAGGGAGAATTAGGGCAGTAGATGAATTCCAGATGAAGTAGCTAACCAAATCAAAACTCATCTCTTTGTTATTACAAACTGTAAACTTACATTTCCTGGCCAGTTAGTTTAACTTCATCAGCAGGTAACTTATTAACTTCTCAACTGTGTTGAAGGAGCAAAATCTTAAGCAGGTGACAGAGGGCAGTATGCTGAGAAGTAAAAGAAATCCATAAGGAGTGGTGTGGGAAATGGAGCCTTGCAGCTGCTGCAGCCCCTGGGGAAGGTGCTGTGGCCATAAACCCCCCCGAGACATGTAAAGATAAGGAAGGAAGCAATGATGGGTGGTTATAGGTAAGGGACAGAAAGGGTAACGTTATTTTTCAGTCACCCCTGTTTGCTGTAAACCTCATGGTTGTTGATCCTTCTTATAGGGCCTAATACCAGCTTAGTGCTTGGTCATCTTGGAGCTGCAGGGACACACCAAAAGTGCTAAATTTGATACGGAGCATTGTTTACACCAGTAATTTGCACATTTGTACAAAGTAAGTAGGAGACATGACCTCAGCCGAGGGTTTACTCGGGTAAATGTGCGCTACTCGGGATTAAACGAGCAACAGGGCTGGTTTTATAATTATTTGAAAATATTTGAGTCATAACATTGAATAGCAGGGATCTTTTTTTTGTATCTATAGAACAAAATAAAGGATTATTTGTTAGTCTTTAATTAAAAAATTAGCCAGATTGGGATTCACACCAATAGTTGCCCTTCCCCCATGTAAAAAGGGAGCATTGTCACAGACTCATGTCATGTCTCTGCATCTGAGTTGACTTCCTAGGTGTAATTAATGCGTATTGAATTTTTGGCTATAATCTGAGACAACTCTTGTCTTTTACAGCAGCGTCTTTGCATTGCAGGCACATACTGCTGTAGAAGGAGAGGGATACCACCATTTCATTTCACACAGCTACACAAGATGGTGGTAAATTATGGTCGCTGCTAGTACAGGATGGACTTCAACCAGAATCAGAGACAAATGTTCTGTTACTTCTGCCAAATCTGTGCACAACCTATGCTTTTCTGAGGTGTTTCGTCAGTGAGGCAATGAACGATCTGTCCCAGGAGGAGGGGTTCGTGCCAGCTCTCCTTGTTAGAAAGAACAGCCCCTATTCTTATGCCAGACATTTGCAGCGTTTCCATTCTATTCCTCCAAAAGTTGTGTCCCAATCCAATATATTTCAGTAAAATTAAAAGCTGTGGACCTATTTTTCTCCTTAAGATGGTTTATAGATTTTCCAGCTTGGCCAGCCTAAGCTGCATTCACGAGGAATAGAAAGTGAATTAACTAAAATCTGGAAGGCCTAATGAAATGGAAAATAGTGTGTCATGCCAGGTTTAGATAGATGTCCAGAGCTCTCTTTCCATCCTCTAATCAGTGCATAGACAAAGTCACCTGGTCTTCAGGTCAACCATTTTCTAAGCCATAAAGCCTTCATGAAGAGAAGGTGAAAAGAGTTATTTCTTCTTCCTCCTTGCATTAGCAGCTTTCTCCCCATCCTCTATGGTTTATTGCTCATCGGTCATTTGGTATATTGGAGTTAATTAGTTGGAAAGGGAAGCTTGAATCAAAGATTGACAGGCAGCAGAGAGGGGCAATGCATACTCACTATGCAAAAGAAATGAATAGACAAAAAGAAGGAATTTGTGGGTCACAGACAAAGTCCAGGCTGAAAACTGTCAGCATACAATGGACTTTGAGAGAAAGTCCTTGAAGTATGCATGCATTCAACCAGCTGCTGGGAAGTGCAGGTTTAGTTGGCCCATAGTTTCTTCAAGTTGACACCCGACTGACAGTTATAAAAACTCAGTAGACTGTTAAAACAAAAAACAAAACAAACCAAAAAGAGCAAAAAAACACAGACATCAGAACTGACATCACGAATGTTAGTGAGCGCTAGTTTAATGGACAGTACCAGGATACCCAGAGGCAGAAGGTGTCCTGTCAACTAGATGGAGATATCGATAATTTATCTATGCTCTCCTATTTGTGAAGAGAGGTTTCAGAACAAAGAGCACTGTAAAATATCGTAACTCATTGGGATTGAATGGAGCAGTGATAGTTTTTAACAACTGAGGATAGAAGTCTGTATTTTTGCTTAAACAGTATCCCCTGTGATGGTAAAGGACAACACGTGGAGATTCTTCCTCACGTTCCTCTGTTCTGGCAGCCACAACTGGTAGACTCAGTCTCCTGGAGGCCACAGGCTGCTGTGGAGCAGGTGAACATCCAGAGAGCTGAGCTGCTGCTGCACTGGTAGGCATGTGGGATGGACTGTCCCCCTGGGTTCAGGAGGAGCTTCACCTCTGCCCTTCCAGACCTCTAGGCAGCAGCAGCAACTGTTGGGTTACCTGCATCGCAGCGTGAGCACAAGAAAGATGGTCAGCGTGCTAACACTGTTCTGAATTGTGAGATAAGTTTCTAAAACCACAGATAATAAAATGTAATAAAATCTAGGTTTTATGCAAACAACAGAAAACGGTGGAGGTGGTGGGATGCAGCTGATGTAATTTCAGACATTATAGTTATTCATAGTAAAGATCAAGTTGTTATCTGTGGCAGTACCACAGACATTAGCTGTCCTGGCTTCATCTTCATTTTCACAGTCCACCTCTGTCTCTTTCTGAGGTGACATTAATATTTTTTGTCGCCACATCCAATCTCTTCCTAGGGTGCTTTGACCTCGTAACATTTCTGTCTGTGAAATCTCTAGAGTTCATTCAATCCCCCAGCTCCAGGGCACGTCTTGTACCTCTGTGGGACACCTGTAGGTGACAAGTGCCAACTAGAGCAGAAAGGAAGGCTGGGCAGGGTTAGGACATGCAGGAGCTCCGTGGGCTTCGTGAAGGTCTGGGGCTTAAATGATCAGTGAATGGTGGCTACTGTTATCTTCAAGCAAGAGTAGCTACAACTGCTGCTGCTCTTTTCCTCTCAGTAGAGTTTTGAAATGTGAGCCACCTGAATGAGTTGTCTACTAAGCAAAAAGAAAAACCAAAAAGAACGGTGGTGGGCCTGGAGGCTCAGGTAGCTCCCAGCATGAGGAAGGAAAATACACAGAAAGCTCCCCTAAGTAGGGTGAGGAAAGCACAGCGGAGTCCTGTGCAAGGGGAATATGGAAACTCTGGCAAAAGCAAAAGGGAGGTGGGACACGGACTCTGCCATGGCTTCCAGCCACAACAGCGTTGGGGTCTCAGGCACAAGTACAGAGAAGCACCTGGGTGGGACGCTTCTTTTGAGGAGGCTGCAAGGTACTGCTGAGGGGTAGAGGAAAATGGGATCAAGATTCAATTTTTGGCTCTCAGAACATGTTAATTTGCATTTTTCAATTACTTTTGAGCCTCCTTTGAATTCTTCCTTGGGCTTCTGCATTGTCTGTGGCTGGCCCTAAATTTGGGAGCCCTAGTGTGTACAATGAAGACAGCCTACACATACCAAAAAAAAATGCAGTCCCACTGGTAAGTGATCGTCTCCCCAGCATCTGGGGACTGAGTCATCCTTGAGTCAGAGCAACCATATTTGGTTAAAATTGTATTTTGCTGCTGTAATCCATGGGATGCTGTTTGGTACTGCTAACTTGTTTGTGTCATCTGCCCAATGAATTACTGGCTGGAAGCGTCTCTTTCAATACAAATATTCCTTGCCAGCCACTGTGGGGTTTATATGTGGGTTTGGCTGGGTTTTTTTTGGTAACAATCTAGGTCCTTCAGTGGTGCTAAATAGTCTTTCCTTCGCCCGTGTGGTGCAGCATGCGGGGAGAGCAAGCCATTCCTGCAGTAGCCAGCTGCAGATTACAAGGTGCTCTGAGACCCAGGGGTGCTCAGCTGGACAAAGGTCAAAGGCATAATGATAAAATACAGGCATAGCTCGATTAACGATCTTTCAAAGCTCCTGAAACCAAAAGACAAAAAGAGAAAAATGCATATAACCTCCAGATGATTTGCACGCTGTCAATCTTTAATTAAGATACCTGAGATAAAGTTTACCCTCCCAAGACGAGCCAGCAGCATGGGCACCCTGTGAATAAAGAGCTGTGTGAGAGCAAAGGGCACCTGGGCTCACAACAGTACAGTCCAGCACTGGAGATTGCACTTCAAACGCGGGACAGCCGGAGGAGAGCAATGCTCTGGGCTGCTCCTGCTCCTGGGCTTTTAGTTGCATTATTATTACTTACTGGATTGAGCTGTGAATCAAACCACTATGAAAAAAAGAGGCAGAAAAGAACCATTTATCACGAGCAGTAAGTACTATTGCTTGCAGATGCATTTGTTCATATGGCGGCTTCTAAGTGCCAGTAATGGGAACAGAATGGCTTTATTGCAGCTCTTTTTTACATGCTCTTTGGCAGATACATGTAACTAAATGATCTATTTTTTTTTTTTTCTATAATACAACAGGCCTCGTTTGTCCTCAGAGCAGGGTAATTTAGTGTTCCACGCTGGCTCCAGCAAAAATATTGAATTTAGAACTGGACCACTGGGGAAAATAAAAATTAATGAAGAAGACCTCGCAGAACTTTCTAGTCAGGTGATACAGTTACTTTTCTTTAATATGTTTTTGTTTTCAGTTTTGGTCATTAATAGTTTAATTGTTTTCAGAATTTGTCTTAGCAAATGTTTGATGTGGTTTGTATGATTGTTATTTTATATTATCTGTGTCAGCACCCTAATATGAAAGTAAGTTATTGCAGACTCGTAAAGTAATCATGCCATTACAGAAAATAATTAAAAGATTAAATTGTGTATGTAACAGAGCCCTATGTATTTAAGTGGACTTTATAATAGCAAAGTTAAGCAAGAATGAAACTTTCCTAAGCTTTTTATAAAGCAAAGCTTGTTTACATTTGTGAGCTTTTGAAAAAGCCAAGCATGTTTCACATTATCTCTGTTGTCTAAATTTAGGTGAAAGAAAGTAATGCAGAGATTCAAGAACTTAAAAAAGCCAATGGTGCCTCTCAGAACGTGTCTCAGCAGGTTGCTCTGCTAACCTCCAAGGTGAGCCGTACCCTTGTGGTATCCTCCTCCATTGTTCCCAGGTTTCCATTCCTGAGATTAACATCGTTACCTGACTTGTTTTAATATTTCTGAACTCCAGTTCAGGGGACCAGGGCAGAGTCCATATTTAGCATCAGCTCAGAGTCTATGTTTAGTGTTGAGACACTTATTCAGTAACTCTGGAGACAATGAAAATATTCCTGTAAATCTTGTAATTTCCTGTTACCAGGATTATTCTTTTGTTCACCATCAACATCTCTGTAGACTATATCCTCTAATATTTATGGAAGTGAAATCCCACTAAATTCAGGAAATTGACCATATATGTTCTTATAGGTGTTGCACAGGCACTCTATAGGTGAAATGGGTATAGGGGTTTGCAGTGGAAAGAGAAGACCTATGCAGTAGTTTTGTCACTTCCCTGCTACTACAGATTTTTCTCCATTGTAAGATTTTGAAACCTGTGTCTGACTTGGTTTAAGTGTCTTTTGTTACAGTGTTGCCACAGTTCCTTATAGGAAAATATTTTATAGCCAAAGAGACCTCCCTTTAGGAAAATTGTACTAATATGTATCCATCACATTCCCGATTCAAGCTTGCCCTTTGGGATTATAACCTGCTGAGATATGATGTACCCTTCAAGTTAAGCCAGGCGAGGTTTAGGTTGGATATTAGGAAAAATTTCTTCACTGAAAGGGTTATCCAACATTGGAATAGGCTGCCCAGGGAGGTGGTGGATTCGCCATCCCTGGAGGTGTTTAAAAAAAGGGTAGACGTGGTACTTGGGGACATGGTTTAGAAGTGTTTTTTGTCAGGTTAGGTTAATGATTGGACTCGATGATCTTAAAGGTCCCTTCCAACCTCAGCAATTCTATGATTCTATGAACCTTCTCTTGGCTTTCGGTGTACTGTCTCAGACCTCCATCCCTCGCATGCGCACGGGCACCCAAACAGTCCCACTGGAAAATTCACGTTCTCAGTGTTGAGCACCTGAATACATCTTCACAAGACTGACTCTTGCTTTTTGGAGCCAAACCGGGACGTATCTGAGCTGTCATTTTCTGAACAGCTTAAAAGACTGAAGTCCCAGTGAAAGGGGTCTGATATGAACCTGATTGTCACCTGGTTTCACAAACAAGCTATTCTCTTTTCTCAAAAGAAAATATTTTGTTAGCCTGCCAGCATCTAGCATGTACCTCTGTGGTCACTCTCATACCCAGCACAATGTCATTTGCATTTCTCTTGCAGATCGTGAGTCTTGACAACAAACTTCAAAGCTTAGAGCAGGTGAGTAAATGGGAAGCAAGCTAGAAATCAGAAAAGAAAAACCACGCCCCAAGTATATAGAGCGAGGTTACAATGATTAAATAGCTGAATGATTTCTTTCCTCTCATGCATTACTCAGGAAATTGGTTTTTGGTAACAGGAGGTAACAAAAAAGCCAAGATTTGTAGAGGAGGTGAAATGCCCTCTTACAAAATATAAACTGTGTAGGAGCCTGCATTTCTTAAAGGAAAAACAGTTGTAGACTCAAGAACAACAGGAAAGGGAGGAGTAGTAAACTCTTCCTTCACTGATCTGTCAAGATGAAGACTGGAGAATTCAAAGTGGTTTTTATGTTGTACTGGAGATAGCTAATTTTTAACTGTCACCTGGTTCTCCACTGAGCTTGTGACAAGCCACAGCTACAGCTGCCAGTAAAAGCACTTACCAGATAAGTCACCCATGGAATCAAGACGACAAGATAACCTTCCATCTAGATTCACAGTCTGCTGCCAAAGAGAAGTCTTTATTAATATTTGTTTGTTACAGGGCTTTTCTTATCCTAGTGCTTGTAGCTGGCCATCTTCTGTAGGAACAATCATATTAGTCATTATTTTGTAAAAGGATAAGTGAAACAAGTCAAAACCTTTACAAATCAACCTTGCTGAAAAAAAAGGGGGAAGGAGGAATGCAAGAAAGAATTAAAAAAAAAAAAGGAAAAAAAAAAAAAAAGGTTTGTCTTGAAAATAAATACTAATGAAACACAAAATAAGCAGGAATCTAATTTTCTGTTCTTTTCCTGGGTTTCAGGCTATCCAGAGGAAAGCCTGCAGTAGTAACCCCTGTGAGAACTCAGGGACCTGTGTAAACTCACTGGATGGTTTCTTTTGCCTCTGTCCCAGCAACTGGGAGGTGAGTCTTTAGCCTTATTGAATGAAGAGTCTGTTAACTGTAAGGGTACACCTGGCTTAGTGTAACTGTGACAAAGCATAGCGTTTTGGGTTTGCACAGGACAGAGTGAGATATACTGAACAGCAAAGCAGCAGTATCGCACTCATTGTTTGGTTGAAGGGCAACACATTTGCTTCTCAACAATATCAATATGTACCAAAAAAGTGAAGCCCAAGCCATTGGGCCAGACCCTGCATGGTTATATGCCGGTGATAGCCCATGAAATCAGTGATGCTTGGCAGTTCCCACAGCAGAGAATTAGTCTTTGGTTTCTGCTGAATGGAGTGAACTGAACTGCATGCCCTGCTGTTGATCTTATGCAAGAATAGAGAGAGAATGGGAGGAGGGAATGATGTTTATTCAAGCTCAAACAAATAAGACAAATGGGGTTGTAAGTAATCAATCCCATTCTCAGCTTTTTAAATCCAAAGATGTTAACTGGCAAAGGCTTTAATGGTGCTGTTACGTGCACTACAGATGGAAAAGTTGTATCTTCTTTTCAAAGGCTCTCAACTCGAAAGTTGTCCCAGCAAGATTTGGGTCAAAATTGCTGTGCTTTCAGTCTTAATTAAACAGCATCTCCTGATAGAAACAGTTCGAAAGAAAGTTTTCTGAGCCTTTTTCTAGCAAGTTGGAAAGTAGGGGGTGTGACAGTACTGTGCTGTCCATACACTTTCTACAAACATCTGAAATATTTTATCCATCATCTGACTGATAACCAGGGTCACAGAAACACAGCTGAAAAATAGAGTTTTGTTATTATGTTTCATAAGGGAAGCTGTGTTGATAGCGGCTCATGGTTTGTATATCTTTGGAAACTATATTAAACATTGGCTCCATGGTTTGCTTCATTTCTCAGGTATTTGGAAAGTAAACTGGTTTTCCATTTCATCTTAGGGCCTCCTGTGTTCAGTGGATGTTAATGAATGCCAGATTTATGCTGGAACAGCGCTAGGCTGCCAGAATGGAGCCACTTGTGTGAATACACCAGGCAGCTACAGGTAAATTTTCAAAGTTATACGCAAAAAAAAGATGTAAAATACTTTGCCATTTTTGTACCCCATATCACTCCTGCAGCACAACTTCTTCGAATAAGTCTGTTTAGTATCTATGCGCTATAGTCCCTGGCAGTCTGAGAGAATATGAATCCTCAGTACAGGGTACACCTGAGCCCACTGCAGACACACAAGGCCCTCTGGAGCCATTGCCTGCTTTGACACAAGAAGAGCAGCAAGAACCAGATTTATCACACAGCCATGCTGGGGAAGGAGGCTGCAAATCAGAGACTGGCTCCGGTGACCCGGCTCTCCGTCGTAGGTGCAGATGCTTTAATGGAAATTTACTGCACCATGGTGTGCCGATGAGGCGGTGAGATGCGGCATGTTGGTCTGTAACCAGCATTCACCAACATGCCCACCTAGCACAGCCATGTTATCATCCCTCCATTATCACCTACCCCTTGAGACCGATGGGAGTGAGGGAATGAAGGAGGTGAGCAGCTTTGGCTCAGTGAAGGCTTTGAGTTTTTTGAAACCTCCTGAATATACGGGCATCCTTGATCACTGGCATTCCCAGCACACCACATAACTCTGAGAAATGCCTTCACCCCCTCCAGAAATTCAGACACTACTGAGACTGCAACAGAGCAGGCAATGCACAGTGCTGCCAGGCAGAAAGGGAGGAGAAATGTTGTCTGCAGCTGGCTGTCTGGGAGGGTGCCTGGGCTTCCGTGCGTGGGTCGCCGTAGACATGAGGTCCCTGGAGCATATCCTTCTCTGGCTGTGCCCAGCTCCTTAGGAAACATGCTCTTGTTTACAGGGCAAGTCAGCCTGTGAAGATTCTGCATCTTATTTTCCAAAATGTCAAATAATCTGGTAAATAAATAACTGTCAGATATAGTACAAAGCTATCCCTGTGCAATGGGAACAAGCGGGCTGGAGAGCATGCCACAGCCTTCTGCAAAGCATTTTGTCTCCTGCTTCAGCATGAAAATGTTAGCCCCCACAGATATTTGCTTGGCGTAACACTGGCTTATAGTGCTCTGTCAGTTCTTGGAAGAACCTCACACAAGGGAAGTTCCCCTGCAGTGCTCCTCACACTTCAGCATTAACACAGAGCCTGCTGAGGTGTCACTGGTGCGTGATGCTTCCTGTCAGCTTTTCTTTGATTTTAAAGGGTGTTTGTAGCTTGCCTGCAGCTGTCCCCAACACCGACATTTGTCAAGGAAATGACACACAAAGCAGCCTGCCTCTACTTGTTGTTTCTTACTGTGCTCAGAGGTGTGGTGCACAGGTGTGCGACTAAATTAAGATTTGAGAGGACAAACCCTCTGCCTTCCTCGTAAGTGTTGTCATTGTGTTAGTACAGTCACGATTCCTGTAAGTTTTTTCCCCAATGTAATTCTTGCCCTCCTTGGTGCCTGTTGAATCGGTGCTTCCTGAAAGGAACCTCTTTACAAGTCATCCAAATCTTAATATTACTGCCTTTGCATTATGCCCTCAGGATTACTGAGGGCATTGAGAGATTATTGAGCCCTTTCCCCAATCCCGTTGTACCGTCTTCACAGTCTCCCTTCACATACTCTCTGTCTTCTGGGTACTCCCCAGATGCTGAATCCGTCCCCAGGTGGAGCATGACACAGCTCTTTTCAACAACTGTGAGAACATTGCTGCTAGTTTTTCTAGGGCCCAGCAACCCAGGTCACCCCGCTCCTGCTCTGGTATAGTTATACGCACCAGCACGGAGTGCAGGTAAAGAAAATGGTGATATTTAACTTTCCATAACCCCCAGTGATAATGCCAGGTGAAGGGCAGTACTGAATCAAGTACCATCAAATGGAGCATAAAGCAGTCTTCACTCCCTGTTCAGATTCTTGCACGCTTCGAGCCATAATTTAGGAAAGCACTAGAGTATGAAGAAAAAGAGCAGGTATTCGGGAATCACCTTCCTGAATCAATACCTTAACAGGACATTGCATCACTTGGATGAAAGGCTGTGAGAGACCCCATGTCCATCTGACATGTCAGAATCAAAATAATGGAGGCCTCATCACGATGTGCCATCAGCAATGGGAGAGAACAAAGACACTGCATTGCAATTTGGCTGAAGCTCTGTGCAGCGTGACCTACACCTTGAAGATGTTCTCTGAGCAACATAGCTGGGTAGCAGATTAATCTTTGCCAGACTAGGCAGGAGACAGTGCCATTGTCCTCCTCCTTTGGAGCCGTTCTGATTGTCTTGCTGTGTCCTTTGGAGTTGAACATGAAGCTCTGAACTTTGGACATACAAAGGTGATCCGGTTCCCTGACCGGCCTCTGTGCTTGCCGAGGTTGAGCTACTGCACTGGTGACTGTGTTGGTTTATCTGCCCTCTCTTACAATAATCAACATGCCATCTTACAGTACTGCAGACTGCAGTTAAGCATTAAGCATTAAGCTGTTGTGGGTTTTTTTTAAGCCTAAGTTCATCCAGGTTGCTTGTCCTGGGTGCAGCGTTTAGTTACCTGCAATTGGCTTATCAAACTGCTATTTCAGCGGAGCATGTGACACCCTGGCAGGGAGAGTAGCAGCTTATTAATAAATTGCTCCAAGGTCCAGATCAGCTCCACTGGAAACACCTGATTCAAATTCTGCAGATAAATGCGTTTACAGAGTAGTTTTCATTAGCCAGCTTAAAGGTGATTCGACGTGGGTGTCTACCTGCCGTATGTCTTGATGAGGAGCAGACATCTGCAGACATCACAGCATATAACTTGCATCCAAATAAGTGTCTCATTGTCATTTTAATAAAAAGCTAGTGAACTGATAGGAGGCTTTCTGAAGGTTTAAGTCCCTTACGGTTTTATTTCAGAGCCTCAGATTTGGCCCATGTGGAAATAAAGGGCCAGAGAAAAGGACAACGTTACCTGATGGCTTAGAAGCTCCCAGTTTCAGTTCCACCGTGTATGTACAGTGCTGCAACTAAGGTGTGCCCTATAAATAACAAGGTGATGCAGCTGGCAGCCTGCCAGCCAGATCCCGGCTGCAGGATTCATCCCTTCAGCCCACTGCTTTGTTTTTCCCACCCCATCAGCCCCAAATGTCTCCTTCTGCTCACCACACTCACCTGAAAGCTGGGCTTCTGCTGAGAGAACGGCTGCCACATGTTGAGGTGTGGGTGTGAAGAGGTACCCCGCTCTCTGGGACAGGCCAGACATGGCATTTCTGCGTATTGCTAGATGTAGGGATTTAGGCAAGTGGCTTGAGGGTCATAAACTGAAACACAAGGTTTGGGTGCTCTCTGACTGAATTAGGGATTTCCAGGCTCATACTCTGCTGAACGTTCATCTTAGACATTTCTTTTTTTCTGGATTTGCACTTAAGAATGTAAAAAAAGGCTGTGGATTCTCCTGTAGGGTCAGACGCTCACGGATATACACAAGTCCCACGTGATTCTTGAGTCTCTGCTGAACAGGAGCCTTGCCTTTGTGCATGATTATTAATGGGATTGTCAATATTGCTAAATAGATGGATTTCATGAGGAACACTGCATAAATGAAAGTGTGGAATGATCTCTTCCTATGCCAATATGTGATCTTTAGTGCTGTACATAGGTGACATTTTGATTTTTCTGCCTGCTTTCACCAACAGCTGCTCCTGTACTCCAGAAACCTACGGGCCTCACTGTGCCTCGAAGTTTGATGACTGTCAGGGAGGATCTGAGATGCTCTGTGGGCATGGCATCTGTGTAGATGCAGACAGGGATCAGCCCAACAAGGTAAGGAACAACATATAAGCTGTACATAAGCACAGCATGAATAAACACCAAATAATGCTGAGCGCCACAAAACTGTGTAGCACACGCTGCTGCTGAAAAGCAGCAAGAAATGCCCTTGTACAACATAACCTAACCTCTCTGTTGTCCCAAGGGCAGCAAAAAGAATTGAAGATGCCTTGTGTCCTGTTAGAGGTACTCGCCACAGTATCAATCAGATCTACTACTACATCCATAGGGAGCTTGGGAATGTTCTTTGAATAGTCAAAGTCTTACTTGAAGCATAATATTCTTACTGTTCATTTTTTGGAGAGTTCTAAGCTGCTAGAATGTTTTATTACTTAAATGATTAAGAAGGACAAACATCACGAATCTGTTTTTTCCTCAGAAAAGGCATACCCATGGAACATTATTGTCAGTGGCCTGGGAGCTGCCACTCAGAGCCGCCCTCCAAAACCACCCTGGCGTGCCCGTGCTCTTTAATGCTCCCGTACACCCATGCACCATTTCAGACACACCGCATATTGTTCATGCTGTGCTATAAAATCATTCCTTTGCTCAATTTCCAAAGGTTTTCCTAACTTGTCATTTGTTTTCTGCCCATTTCTGTGGAGAAAGTTTTTCAAAAGGGTTCAGTGTTGGCTTAACAGTGTCTGCTCCTGTGACAGTCAACAATAAAGCTCCCATTAGCTTTAATTGGACCAAAGCTAGATAGATGTTGAAATCTGGCCATTAGTTAAGTTCACTAGAGAGAAAATTTTTTTCCTCAAAGAAAATGTATATTTGCAGTTTAATGTCAGCGATGCACATTGCATGGATTACTGAACAGTTTGCTTAAAAGAAAACAGCCAAGCTGATTTCAGGTTGCTTACACTGATCTGTTTACCCTGGTTACAAAGCAAGTTGATGGCTTTTAATTATGTTTATGTACAGCTCATAATTGCTGTTCGTTTTCTCTGGGAGCTTTGGGGTAAATTACAGGTTTCTTTTATGAACATAATGAATGAGCCTGTTGTTGCTTCCACAATCTAAATAGGTAAATTCAGAGGAAGAAGTAGTCTGAGAAAACTACCAAAGCAACTTATAAAACAGAATGTGTGAACTATTTAACACTCTGAAAGCACTCTTGCTATAGTTTAAAAGACATTTTATAAAATGAACTCCTCCTGCACTCTTCTTGACTGTTCTGTCTTAAATACGTCATGTGGTGTTTGCTGTGGCAGCCGAAGTACCGCTGTATCTGTGACACTGGCTGGATGTCCCCTCCTGGCAGCCCTGCCTGCAGTGCTGATATAGATGAATGCAGCCTCCCTAATCATCCATGTTCACAGAATCCGCTTGTGCAGTGCCACAACACACCAGGCTCCTATTCGTGTGATCCCTGCCCCGCAGGTATCGCGTCCTTCCGCGCTCTCAGGTGGGAGGGGGTGGCAGCAGGTAGTACTGCCTATATGTCATAATGACAGAGACAGCATCCGGATGAGAGTAACTCCACGAAATGCTTTTGTCTGTATTCGAGTGAATAAATGCCTCCAGGTTGTCTTATCTAGTTAATGTAGGCAGTGGAGTCTAACGCATGATTTATCCCATCCTAAAATGAGCATCTAAATAAATCTGATGTACCTTCATGTCCATAGGTACCTTCATGTCCATCTTCTTACCTTCATGTAATAGGTCTGAGGTACCTTCACGTCCATATGCTCACTGCCCTAAGGCAATATAAAAATCTAATTGTCCCCTCAAGCCATATAATCTACCTTTTCCAGAGTTGGGTAGGTAGTGTGTATAGGAGGGGTATTTAAAGCACTTAACTGGAGTTATGATAAAGCTTTGCCTCAAATTGTACATGTATGCACTAGACCAGAACTGCCTTCTCTTTAGGTTAAAGTGTGTTTGATTCTGGAATATCCAGAATACAGTTAAAATAAAATGTTTTTGCACACACATCTCCACTCTGTTGTGTTTGTAACCTATTTTGCAGACCAGTATTAATTTTCATCAGTTATGAGAAGGACGGGTTAATGAAATGAAATTCAAAAGTCATATTTTTCTGCTCTATGAAAAGATATTGTCAAAGAAGAAAATGAAAAGGCCAGGCATTTTCTATTTTAATGTCTCTCTCTCCTGTGTTTCTTTTTAGGCTGGCAAGGAAATGGTTACAGTTGCCAAGACATTGATGAATGTGAAAGTAATAATGGGGGCTGCTCAACAGCACCAATGGTTCAATGTATCAACACAATCGGATCCTTCCACTGTGGGCTCTGTCCACCAGGTAAAATGGACTTTTTTGTTGATAAAACTATAGAAAGGCTTAAAAGATGAAGACTCAACACATTTCAGCCTGTTTTATGGTAGACTTAAGAAGCTGAAGGTTGGTTTTATATATAGAAGCATCACACACACAAAGCAATACTGTAATATAGATTGCTGTTGCGGTTTGGGCTGAGCTGGCCACTAAATGAACAACAGATGCTTTGCTCTACAGAGTCTGAGTATATTCACACTGCTTCAGCTGTTAATGACATTTTGTAGAGTATGGCTCTAATGATGATCCCCTGAAATGTGTTTCTCTTGTACTAGGTAGCTCTTTTCAGTGTTAGAGCCATGATTTAACAAAGTACTTCCTTTATAAGATCATTAATGGGAAACAATGGTTGCATAATTATGATAGTAATTTCATTGTCTTCATTAATTGAAAGAGAATCCTGTGTGCCATAAATCAGCTGTATTGTCTGTCTTAAAAAAAGCCTAGATAGCTGTTTGTCATGCTCTGAATGCTGTCTAAGAAGGCAGTGTTTCTATTGCAGTACAGGTCAAGCAGTGGAAGTCATGACTTACATCTTTATAATTTGCGGTTTATGATTTAAAATGCTTTATGAAATGCATGCTATCAGTTCTAGAAATACTGGCAGGAAAAAATGTTTCTAATTTACCTTTTGATTGCTACTTAAGTGGCAACAGACTGCACGTAATGAAGGCTCTCAGTTACTGAGCGCTGACGGGCTATCACCATGCTGGAAACGCAGCCTCAGACAAATTTTGATGCGGTGTAGTGGACCTCAGCTCTGGCCATGAAGAGTCATGCTGTGGCATTTTGGTCCTGCTGAGCCTCCCGAGAGGAGCTGGATGTTGTGTTTGAGACCTAAGGGCATTTCTGGCACACAGTGGGAAGCCCGCAGCAGGTCAGGGCTGGCTGGATGCAGATGCACAGGGAGGGCAGCAAAGGGTGGCTGAGAGAGCTGAGCTCCTATGGCCTCACTCTGACCCCACCTATATTTCGGTAATACCTTTTTTCTAAAATCACAGGATGATTTAGTTAAGATCAGAATCCATCCCTGCAGTGTAGGAATAAATATGCCAGGATATACTCCAGTGGTGATCTCAACTTCTTTTTTTAACTGCAGAAGACTGTGATTTTACACCATAAATTAGTGTTTTTTTTCTCACCAGATGATTGTTTAGCTGTCGATATTGAGAGAACATAGTTTGTTATAGACTAACCGAGATTTACCTCTGAACAGGTTATGAGGGAGATGGTCAAACATGTACCCAAGTTGATATCTGCTCAATAAATAATGGAGGATGCCATCCTTTGGCTACTTGTACTTCAGCTCCAGGTATGGTGTGCTCTTAAGGACTGTAAGTAATACTGGTGTGAATATCAAGGAGGGGTTGGTTAGGCTGAATCCACTTTGTAGCACTGTATTTATATTGCAGCCCCTTCTCAGTCAGTTTTGCCTCATCTAAAGGGGTTTACCGGCAGGTTAGCTAAAACCAGCAGGCTTTTCCGCAAACACTGACAGAAATAGATTTAGGCTCCACCAAAGAGTAGATATCATCATACAAATGTGGAGAGCTTCATCTTTTTGATGCAGTTTTCCAATTTCAGCCACTTTTACTATTCTTCTCCTTTCCCTAAATACCTTTTGACTACTCCTATCACTTCCCATGAAGGTGACCTTGGACTCAGATGCCCATAGCAAAGGAACAGTAGGGATCTTTCCATGGTCAAACTGGACATTGACCAGGGAAGGTATCAAAAGGTCAAATAAGTTAGAATTATATAAAGGCTCTGCTTTTATACGTCAAGGACCCTTTCTGTCATTGTTGGTATTGTCATTGTAACAAGGACCAAATTCTTTTCTGAATCTTGTCTCATCTCCCAAGGGCCAATGCCGTTTTGTTCCTGCGCATCTGGATACACTGGAAGTGGATATGGGCCAAATGGGTGCTCTTCTCTCAGTGATATCTGTCAGTTGCAAAACCCTTGTGCAAATGGGCAGTGCTTGGTAAGTGCTGGACTCCTCACAATTTGCGGCAGCGCTATGTAGTTATAACCAGTGACAACAGGGAGACCGGTGAGACTGAAAGCTGAGTGCAGACATACTAAAGGTAATGAGGCAAGGTCAGCGGGGAATGGGACATCAGTGGATATACCTGGGGAAAACAAAGTGAGTTTCAGGGCACACAATCCATTTCTTTGTGTTTGAAGTAGAGGCAGCAATCTTGGCACTAATAACCTGAGAGGTTGTAGCTGGTACCCCAGGCTAACGAAGGGATGCTGGTTTTGGTGGGGGAGAACTGATGAATGGCTGTCCCTTGTGGGGCAGGAAAGTGATTTACCACCTTGAATGATGGTGGAATTACCCATGATAATAAAACCAGTACCTCTGCTAATATCCAGTGTGGTTAGTTATGTGTTCTAGACTGATCTTGTGAGAGTTCCTCTGGATTCTCAGGCTGTTTATATGGATATGGAAAGGGTTTTCATGGAAATTAATTGTAGTCCTGATGGTAACTGAGTGTTCTGGACCTTTACTGATTGGTGGTATGAATTCATTCTCATGCACACCAATGACCATTTAGTTTGTCCACATGGACCCTTTGAAGGCCTTTTGTCTTCCTCAGTGCGTTGTCCTGTGCTGAGGAAAGTCCACGCTGTGGACCTGGGGATTTTGATAATTCTTTTGTGGAGGATATTTATGATTATGGTTTTGAAGAAATGTCTGCAAACAGTTAATTTATTGTTCCAGTAGAGTCTGATCCCATTTGTCCACATTGGTCTGCCGATACACTCTTTTTGATGATCCTGGGTGGCAGGGGGAAAATGGGACATACAATATGGACTTGGTAGTGTTAGGTTAAATGTTGGATTCAATGATCTTAACAGTCATTTCCAAGCTAAATGATTCTATGATTCTATGATATTTTACCTTTTGCTACCTTCTGTGTGAAAGGAGATGATCCCCTCACCTCCACTCCATCCCTTACCAGCATTTCTTCCTGTAGGTACCTGTTGTCTTTTCACCCAGGTATTTAAAGGGCCTTTTGTGCCCAGATCTAATCTACTTTTTTCTGACTATTTAGATACTATTTATTTTAGTCAGTCTATTAAAAGATATGACGTCTTCCCCTAAATATATCCTAACATACAACTGTAGGCAATCATGGCTACAAGCTACTACTTAAAGATAACAACACAGTCAGGTACTTCAGTAATGGGACTACAGAGCATCTAATAAAATAGAGGAACAGCAGAGGTATATTTGGCCAGCATAATGACAGATGAAATGTAATGTTAATTAAATATCAGGCAATTCAGATCAGAAAACACCTTTTCATCTTCTAAAGCAGCATTCTGAGCCCTAAATACAAATCAAAATCCTCTTCCATCATACTGAAAATCTCTGCTCAGGACACAGAGGACAAGAACATAGAATGCAAAAGGAAATAGAGAATATAGCACACTGACTGTACGTCATCAAATATGGGATTTTTAGTATTTACCTTGGAATACCATGTTCTGCTTTACCTGTAAAAAGTTTGTCTATAAAACAAGAAATATAAGGAAAAAAGACATAAGAAATTAAAAGTCAGAGATATGGAAAGACTTGATAAGGAGAAGTAGTAAAGGTTGAGACAAAAGAAATGAAGACAGACATACAAAATAAGGAATAATGCAGAGAAGGCATGAAATTGTTCCCACTTAACTTCCCTCAGGGTGAAAATGAAAGTTAACAGCCCACGTAACTGCAGTGCAGGCTTCCCAGAGAACAGGCTTGAGAGAAATGATTTATAAACCACTGTTATCTTGACTTGCTATTTATAAGGTTTAGATAATATGATTGACTTGTTTCTAGGGTGATAATTTCAAAGCCAAGCAAACAGTTTTCTGAATGTTAAATGAATACAGATTTTGACTTTCTAAAAAGTAATTTGAAAGGGTCTTGCAAAGAAATAACTTAATAGAAAAAACAAAGAGCTAGATAATCTGATTAAGCTTTGGGTTTATTTTGGTATTTACCAGTGATCATCAAGGCCATTAAATTCCAAATGTTTTATTTCTTTGCTTTGATATCTCCACACAAAATAGGTGTAAATATCAGTCTTTCTGCCAACTACATTGATTCCTTTAGGTGATCCATGCTCATTAAGTTTATTGCATTTCCTTATACCTGTAGGCAATGATCTCTGGATATTTCTGCCTGTGTAATGCAGGCTGGACAGGCCCTAATTGTACAGAGAACATTGATGAATGCATTAGCAATCCATGCCAGAATGGGGGAAGCTGCACCGACGGGGTCAACAGCTACTCCTGCGAGTGCACCAGTGCCTGGACAGGACCGCAGTGCCAAACTGCCCAGCAAGGTACGGCCAGGACCTCCTCCCCAGGAGAAATGGGCCGCCAGACTTCAAAGAGTACATGCTTGGTGTATACAATTAATATGTGAATAAGAACCAAGTTGTGATGGGACCCCCCCCCCCGGCCTTGGTAGATTACAGGTCCCAACCCAAAGTCCCTTGGAGTCAGAGTTTACCATGAGTTTTGTTTATAGCTGCCTTGTTTAGCAATAGGAGCATAACAGTGATGTTGGTCTGCAGGCCCGCTGGCCTTGACTTGATGCCAGATGCCAGACATCCTAAAATCACATCTCTGTTCCTGAGAAAGTGGTCTGGTAAGCTGGTCGGGAAAGAGGATCTGATATAAGGAAAATAGATTTAAAATAAACATATTAATGCTTCTCTTTTATGCATGCTATTTCATTTTTGCGAGGCTGAGAGCTCCTGATATTTTTAGTCAAGACGAAAAGCCAGAAAAGGTTTTCCAACAGAAATCTAATGAAAGAAATTTCATCCATGAAAATGGGGGACTCTGAGTTTTGTAGAGTGATTGCAAGGTCCTGCCTTTAACATTTCTTCTTAATAAAACTTTTTTTTTGTTTGTTTGGGGATTTTTTGACATTAATTTTAATTAAACAGGTCAGGATAGCAATCCAGTGAGCATCCCTGTGACAACCATCTGGCGGATGGCTTGTATTTAGTGCAGGTTGCTGTGAAGAAAGCAGATTAACTTTTCACAGAATACAGAATGTAAAACTTTCACGGAGCTCCTGTGAAATCTGCTCTATTTTAGAGCTAGATCAGCCTCTTTCCTATTTTCCTTAAATATCTAGCTAGTAATGTTTTATTATTAAGCATATGTGGAAAAAAAATATTTGTAAACATTCATAATAGAAGGGAAAGGAAACCGTTTTTTAATCCAGTGAGAAATTACAATGTATCAACTTTTTTTTTAGTTCCTAGTCGAGGGAAAAATAATACACTTTATGACATGATAATTCTGAATCTGTTTGAGAAATGGTGAGAAGTTTTAGATGAACACTTCAAACAAAATTATATTCTTTTTACCACTCCTTGAAACAAAATACAAACAAAATTTCAGTTTGCTGAGAATTTAATATTTCTTTAGCAGCAGCTGCTTGTCGTACACTGTAGCTATATGTGCATTGTATTTTGGGTGCTTTATGGACATATTTTTCTGTAGCTGTTTAGGATTCCCAGTTCATAGCTCCCGTTCATTGAATGGGTCAGTGACAGAAGAAATGGTGGTCTATCACGAGACGTGTTATCAGGCGCAGAAATCTGACCAAAAAGAATAAATGGGACAATAAACCATCTGAAGGATAACTACTATGATACACCACTACCGAGAAAGATTGTATACCATGTTAGCTTCAAAATGTTATTTCATCGTAGGTGAAAATTTAAAGATTCAATGTGGAGGTAGCCTTCTGGAAACAATCTAGTTTATGGACATTTTCCTGAGACAGAATCAACATCTTTTGGCAGTATCCACATATTCCTGCTGAAAATCTTTGCTCCTTTTCCAGGAATGATTTTTCTTTCAGGGAGTCATTTTGCTCATTTTTCGTGATGTCATCCCACTTTAGAGGAAATCCTGAAGAGTCTTTTATAGAAGTCTCTTTCAGCCTTATTTTAAATATTTAGGAAGCCAAAGCTATGCAAGAAAGTTAAGATTTGTTTAAGTCTGTATAGTGGCAGCACAAATGAATCCGTTTCATTTTCTCTCTCTTTCTGCAGTTTGTGGAGGATATCTCTCAGGCCTCAGGGGGACTTTCAGTTACCCTAACAACCCAAACAGCCAGCGGTACAACAGTGGGGTCAGCTGCGCTTGGGTTATTCAAACTAATCCCAACAAGGTAAAATAGAGTTCAGCTTAAAGAAACACTCACTCTGCAGGACCCCTCAGCTCATCAGAGCAAATGAGACTGTCTTCATGCCGCATATTTCAACATTGTGATCGAATCCCCTCAGCTCCAAACCCCCATTTTTTCAAAAAGAGTATGTTCAGATCCTTACAAGCCTTCAGGCTCCCCAGCCTAAGAATTTGCCTGGGTTATGTTTTCAAAGTTTTTCCTATGCAGCTGAGGGTTAGAATTTATTCACCTGCCACCACCCAGAGAAGGTGCCTGTTTTACATTGCTTTAGAATGTGGTCTGTGAATAGGTGCATGGTAAAAGCTCTGCTCTGCAGGGCTTCACAGTTGGTTCATGAGCTAAGTGACCCCAGAACAATTTCATTTTTCTGATTTTTGAGTGCCAAAAATGTGGAATGCTGAATTCATATTGCCAATGGCTTTGTGTAATAACATCATTTCAAATTTTTTAAGGATTAATTTTTAAATGTTGCACTCAAATGCGTATTCTGTTTCTGATCTGCAATTCCACTTGTGTTATAAATAACAACTACAAAATATGCTACTCCACACTGTAGCATGGGACTTCTTACTTGGCATCTAAATATTTGATCTATTTTTGACATTTCATGCAGTGAATCAAACAGTTTCATAAACCAGTGGTTGCTAGTGGTTTATACAGCGTTATATATTTGTGTGACATATCCTCAGCTTTAAGCCTAAAAGCCACTACTGTCTTCATCAGAGCTATATTAAAGCACATCAGTGAGGAATCTGAACATATATAAAGCTGTGTATGTCACTAAGTATATAGAGTGGGCTTATGAGACACTGATTTTATATGTGCAAAAAAAGATCATCTCATTTTTTAACTCCCGTGACAATACTTGCAACCATAGCAAGGATGAGAAATGTTAATTATCTGATGAGAAAACTGTCATGGGAAACCTGGAATAAAGTATTTTATGCTGTATTTCAATTCTTTCACATGGCTTGAAATATATACATGTATATATTTCCCATACATAACAGACACTTTAGTGTTATTAGTTTATAGAAATAATGCTCTTTCCAGATAACTTCCCTGTCCCTGTCCAAATTCTTTCCTATCTGTCTTCTCTCTTTCCTTTTGATCCTTCAGATTCTGTAATATCTTCTTCTGTCCTGGAACTTTTCAGGAAATGGCATAATGGCTCCAAAGCTCATAGATTCTCATAGCTGCATGAACACATATATCTGCCCTATACAGAGTTACAGCATAAACAGTGTCTCAGCAGATGGAAAAAAAAGAAATTTCTTGTTTTGTTACTTCCTGTTAGATCCTGCGTATTACTTTCCCATTCTTCCAACTGGAGGCAAGTAATGAGTGTAACTCTGACTTCCTTCAAATCCATGATGGGCCTTCAGCGTCAGTGCACATGCTGGGAAAATACTGTGGCTCCTCACCTCCTCCAGAGCTTTTCAGTTCCCACAACTCCCTGTATTTTTGGTTCTACTCCAACCACACCATTACGGCTGGAGGTTTTACTGTTCAATGGGAATCTCGGGATCCTGGTAAGCTTAATGAAATGTCAAGTAATTTAGCATCTTCATGGCTTTGGAGCAAAATGAATGACATTTCCCTTGATTAGGAAACATTAGGAGCAGTAGGACAGTATTTTACTAAGGAGTGAGACTGAAATGTAGACTTGTATGTCATTTTAAAATATTTAAACTCCAACCGTGGGCCTCTGCATTAATAACTTTCTGCTGGTTTTTAAGGCTGTTTTATACCTCCTGTGAGGAATCTCCCAAAGAGCATGTGTTCCTGGAGATCCCATTCTTCTGATTAGCTCTCTTTTCTCGCAGAAGTATCTAGTATTTTGAGCAAGCAAGTTACCTTTTTTTGCCACTGACAATTTCCAAGATGTCAAAGAGTTTGAACCATGGTTTCCAAACATGATAGATTGTTGTGAATTTGATTTTAAATTATCTATGAGATTTTTGGTATGATTTGCTTTACATTTCTGCCTGAATTCTTGGTAGTGCCACTTGCATGATTCTTCCAGTAGGCCTGGCAGCGCATTTCTAGAGATAAACCCCAAATCACCTTGTGCAACATCAAGCTCACTTCAGTGTTCTGTGTATTGTCTAGAAACAAAATTGTGCAATGAATTGTGTCTTGAAAGAACCATAGAGTAGAAATAGTACAGAAAATTCAGGGGGGAACAGCTGTTTTTTTTCCAGAAATATTTACTGAAATGCTTTTAATGTGGCTTTTGGGTTTTTTTCCCCTTCAACTGACCTTTTTAGATAGATAATTACTAATGGATTAATATGGATTCTGAAAAGTGAAAACGGATCTTTTTTTTGGGGGGGGGGAGAAGCAAAGAGGGAGGGTGTTATAGATGTGACTAAAATAGCTATTCCTTAGGTATAACACACAAATTACCCCTTCCGTTCCCAAATTTTACACTGTGAGGGATGTTTTTTTAATTACATATATATAAAACAGCCTTCCCTGTAATTTAAGGTTTTTTTAAATGACAATAGTCTTGTGCTAGCATAAAACACGGAGACTATTTACAAAGTACAGAAATTCAGATTAATTTTGTAAATCCAATCCAAAACACTGTGCTTTTGATTATTCTCCTAAAGATATTTCCATCATAACTGGGACAGAATCTTTCTTTTACTGTGCAAATCAGGAAATATTTGGAGTTCTGCTTTTATAATTGAATTGCAGAATTAGTTGTAAAATTTAAAGAAAGAAGTAACTTGCTGGTTTGTTTGGCTTGGTCTTTGTTTTTGAATTTATTCTGAATCTCAAATTTGTACCTAGTTTTGACATTATAGGATAATTCATCTTCTGACCTGATGTGGTGTTAAAGACTCTGTTCTTCCATGTTTCTTTTCTCTTAGAATGTGGTGGTGAGCTGACAGGTACTTATGGCTCAATAAGCTCTCCAGGATACCCTGGTAACTATCCTGTAAACAGAGACTGTTTCTGGACCATCTCAACCAGTCCTGGCCTCCTCATCACATTTGCTTTTGGCACACTAAGCCTAGAACACCACGAAAACTGCAGTTACGACCATTTAGAGGTAAAGTTTAATTGTGGATTATGACAACATTTTATGGCTATGTTATTACAAAACAAGATATTTCAAAACTTTCTGTACGTACAGAAGGAGACTGTTTGAAAATTAAATTCTGGGTTGAAATGCTAATTTTTACTTATTCCAACCATTGATACACACTCAGATAGAGGTAATATAACAGAAAGATGATGATATTCCACTCCACCAAAATCAGTAGAAGTCTTGCAACTAAAGAGGATGGGATTTAGGCCAAATACCTGGTGGGAAGCTTTCACTTCCTTACAAATCTCAGTCTCCAAACTCCTTGTCAAATGTCAACCCACAGAGAATTAATCAGCCTAAGGAAAACTATGAGGGAATGAGATTAATAGGTTCATATTATAGTACAGTCCATGACTTAATGGGTGAGTTTAGGGCTTTTTCTCAAGTGCAAAGTAATGGTTACAGTATTCACCAAAATCCAGTCATGGAAATGAGAAGCTGGTACAGAATAGTGTGTTCTCCAAAACTGTGAAATGTAGAGCATGATTTCAGGAAAACAGTTCAACGGTAGATCTCCTGATCCTTTCTTTACCTTTCACAAACCCCTTGTCGACTCTCCTAGGAGCACCATCACAGCTATACTGGTGGGTCATTTTCTTGGTTCCTGTGTGTTTGGAGGAACCTTCCTATGAGCTTTCCCTCCATCCACCATCTACAATATCTCCTGGGGCCCCCGAGATAACTTTAAGAGTGTTGGTACTATTCACAGTTGGCACACATCTAATAATCCTAAACACTGATCTGTCATTCTGTCTAGATTCGAGATGGTCTTCTTCCACAAGACCCTGTCCTTGGTAAATACTGTAGCACTGGATCTCCACCTCCACTCCAAACCACTGGTCCATACGCATGGATTCACTTTCACTCTGATGACTTAGTTACAGATAAAGGCTTCCACATTCTTTATACATCATCTCCTGGTAAGTAAAATTCAGCATTAAAGGTTGGTCTGTGACATTCCCAAGATATAGCTGACAACACATGAATGGATGTAATTAACACTTGCTATTTAACAATACAGAAGTCTTCTTTAATTTGCAGCCATTGTACAGAGGCAGCCTAAACTGAGAGAGTTATTGTGAATATCTCAATTGATAGATTTTTTTTTTTTTATTATAGCAGATCCAAGTTGTGGAGGAAATTACACGGATAGTGAAGGGGTTATCACATCCCCTTTCTGGCCTAACCCTTATATTAACAACCGACAATGTATCTACATTATCAGACAGCCAGAGGATGAAAAAATATACCTCAACTTCACCCATATGGAGCTGGAGAGTCACACTGGTTGTTCATCGAATTATATTGAGGTGACTTCTCTTAATCAGTTGATATGAAAGGTTGATTACATGTGTGTACGAAATCATGCCACATAATTTCTGTCCCAAGGGCTGCTGCAGAAAATGATGTTAATCAAAAGACTAACTACACCAATTTATTAGGGTCCAAAAGTCACAGGGGCTAAAAGAGCAGGACTGTACATTTGGAATGAAGCAAAGATAAGAGAACAAGAAAATCTGTCTAGCTTAACACTAATTCTTAATCGGCTGTACATGATTAAGGTGGAGTTTGGACCTTTGGTAAATGCACACCAAATACAAGAAAAATAGAAATAATGCCACTGTGCAGCATTTTCTGGAGTCATGGTGTTGTCATGAGTGACGGAAAGTCTTGTTCAGCTCGAAAAGGAAGTACACCATATGTATATTTATGTATATATACATATGTAAAGCCAGGAGTTTATTGTTAGCATAGCTGAAATCTTACAAGTCTAATTCAAGAACTGTTACTAGTCTAAATCTAATTATTACAGAAAAAATAATAGTACAATTAGAATGTTTCTATATGAAAAATGTAATAATAATACAATAGTAACGTTGATACTAACTGGGATCCACTTGTGGTGATTTTTATGTTTGCTTTTACACTTAGCTCTCTTTTCATTGGTCTGCAGTTTCATGTTACATCCAAATTTATTACTACAGGGTGCCTTTTAAGTACACTAGATACCATTTCTTCATTGTCTTTGTTACCCCTAAACCCAGTTTTGTCCAGGTCCAGGTATGCATTTCTTTAACTGGCGGGGGATGAGGTTTGGCATGGTGCTGTGCAGGCTGGGGGCTCCCTGGAGGGGCAGAGCAGGGCCCGTCCCACCGCCCTGGCCAGGGAGCAGGGCAGTCCCGGGCATTGGACACCTCCCTGGGGACAGGGACTGGCCAAGGCCAGGCTGGGACGTGGACCCACGGGTGGGCCTGGCTCAGCAGAGCCCATGGCTGGGCAGAGCAGGGCTGTGGGGAGCTGGAGACTGGCCCTGCTGCAGTGTGGCTGGGGCAGGGGCTTATGGCCCTGGGGGGCTGGACATGAGGTCCTGGGCCATGGGCAGGGTGTGGGGGCCCAGGGGGGGCAGGCTGGGCTAATAAGCTCTGGGCCTGACAAGCTCTTTATGCCAGTGTCCCATTCCCCTTCTGTCACCCCATCCCTGTGCTCCTCTGCACCGTGCCCCGACTCGCCACATCTCAAGGAGTCTGCTGTCGTACCCAGCCCGTATTCCTCCACACTGCATCATCGTGTTGCAGTCATAAACACCTCATCCTATGAAATGAGTGCTGGGTACTGCTCCCCATATAAAACTGTGGCTGTACCTCACAGAGGCAAACAGAAGTAAAACAGGCTGGGCGCAGACACCCAGTCGATTAGTGAAGGTGCCGCCACAGGTGGAGCAGGTGGGGGTGAGCCCTGCGGCCCCAGCGCAGAGCTGGGCCCTGCGCTGCCGGCTGCGCGGTTATGTGGCAGCGCGGGTTTGGGTTTGTGCTTAATTTCTTCTTGACCAAGCGGGGAATAGGCCCCTGTGAGCTCCGTGCAGTTAATCTGTTTTTAAAAGATGTTATTGTGCTGACATTGGTGCCTTCCCTCCTCCTCTAATTCAGAGACTTTGGTTGGAATGAAGTGTAATTAATTTCTGAAATGAGAGGGGAAGTGTGTTTAATGAAAACAGACAGCTTTTGTTTGTTTGGCCTGGTACTCCTGTTGCCTAATTGCTGGCATAACAGCAGCTAAATTCACAGCAGCCAGAGAAACAAAACCATTTCTGTTGAACGCAATCAGTTTGTGTTAGTTCAGCAAGGCTGTTTGCTGATCAGTCACAAGCCGTTCAGTTTCCCTGTGTTTCTGTCCTCCTTCCTAACCTCTCACTTGGTGGCTCAGCCCAGAGCAGAGAAACAGGACCGACGTTTTCTGACCAGGACAGTTGGTACAACTAAAACACCGTGCTCTTTTATCAAGACCTGATTTTCCCCATATGTTTTCGCAAAATACCGTCTCACTGGGTTTTAAAACGAAGTTCAGATAGCTTTTGCGTGTTTAAGTTAGTTTAAAAGTCACTCTCTGACAATTGTTTTGTCACTTTGAAAAGGTGCAGATTATTCCTATCCCTGGCAAAACCAGGAAACCTGGAGAGTTTCCACAGGGACCAGACACAGCCCACAGGCACTTGCTCAGGGAGGGATGTTTAGTGTCTTGCTAAGGAAGGTACAGCCTGGGACCAGGGATCTGCAATAAGAAACTAGAGACAATAAAAGTTTTTATTTAAGAAAGACTGTGACATGGTGCTGCAGAGGTAAGGCGATAGCCAAGGCAGCTCCTTCTCCTTGCCATCCTTCTAACTTGCAATAGGAGACATTACTGACATGGTTTAGAGAACCTGTTATTTTTATCACTACTCACTGGGCTTTATAAACCAAAAATGTAAGGAGAAAAAAATGCTCAAGAAAAAATGTAAACTGCTGTGAACTATAGTTCTGGAAACTTTCATTACTGTTCAAAGATTTTCTAAATATTCTGGCACAAATTCTGATCTCACTTGCTCCACTGTAAATCCAGAATAATTCTGTCACCTTAAGCTAAGTTCCAGGGAAATTAAAGATATCTGTTAGTCAGAAAGCCATCTCACCAGCTGGAGATCGTCAAAGCTGGGCAAGCAGGCCAGCCTCTGCCTGCTCACCAAAAGGGTTCCCTGCCTTCTCTCCTGGCCCATGGAGGAATACATCTGAGGACGAAAGAAGAGGTGATGAGAGGGGACCTGAAAGCTGGATGTCCCTGGCTTTGTCAATGATTTCACTGGAATGATTTTTTGGGGTCAACAGCATACAGATGCATTTAAAAGCAGCTCTACCTACACAAGCAACCACCGCTGTTACAGCAGAAAAGAGTTGTTTTATTTTCAGGAGAATCTTTGGGAGAAAAATTGCATTTTTTTTTGCCTGAGCAAAAAGCAGGGGACCTGTTTTTTGGACCTCAGCTTGTTGGCTGCCCTCTTGGAATGAGATGGGCACCTCAGAGGGTGTTCAGAGCTCCTTGGCTATACTAGTGCTCTGCCTGGTCCCTTGGCTGGACCTACTCTTATTTACGGACTGTGGGTTCAGGGCCTGAAGTTTGGAGGTGCAAATACCTCTTCCCCTTCCAGTCCCCTTGATAATTAGGATTTATAATCAAGTTCTGGGAAAACACATAAAATACATTTCTTTGATTAGCAGATTGATTGAGGTCAGTAGAGTGGCAGTGCAGGAGGTAAAAGCTGCAAGTGATTCCCTGATATTGTCATTATCATGAATTGGACCCTTCAGATAAAGTAATGGAAAGACATCAGTATACCTCTTTACTGCTTTAGGGGCACAGAGTTGTACCTCATGTTAGTGAGCTGTCTGGCTGCAGTTATGTATGGCACACATACATGGAACAATTCTGGAGAAGTGCCATTGAAAGTTCACTAGAAGCTTCATGGCCAAAGCAAGAAAATCACAAATACCCCCTTTCTTCCCCAGCAGATTTTAGTGCTGGCAGGAATTTCTTAGATAGCACCTTACCTGTCTCTTTCATATTAAAGGTGTCGCTTTTGGAAGGATAGGCCAAACTTGTACTAAAGCTGTGGTTCATAGAGAAGATCTGTTTCATTCTAATGTCCTGTGACAGTAGCATGTGGGTGTGTCTTCTGTGCTGATCATCTGATCCTTCCTTTGAGGTCTTGTAAATCGTGTGCTTGTGCCAATTATTGTGAAGGCTCTTTGCCCCTCTTATAAATAAGTAAATAGTTACTTCTTTTGTTATTTAGTGGCTCTTGTGAGGTTATAATTTTATCTAAATATCAGATCCCAACACTTTTATGACCTGGTATTTTTCTTTTGTTCTTTTTGATGACTAGGTTCGAGATGGTGACAATGAGATTTCTTCCCTTATTAGCAAATTCTGTCATAGTACACTCATGTCTCCAATCACTTCTACAAGCAACAGTCTCTGGATCAAGTTCAAGTCTGATGCCTCTGTGCAAAGGGCTAGCTTCAGGGCCATTTATCAAGTTGGTAAGAGGAACTGGTGACTTGCACAGTGAACTGATCTGTAATTTGGACACTGTCAGTCATTTCTGTGCTATATTATCCATATAATGAGTTTAAGACAAACTTCAAAAGAAAGGAAACAAAAAAAAAAGAGTCAATTTATGTATTTATTGCTACTTTTAGAAATGCTAAAAAGATATCTGCAGTAGGTCTGTTGAAGGCACTCCTCACATGCTTGGAAATGCACCCCTTACTGCTTCTATTAATGATAAACCACTTACTGCTAACATACCAAAGATGATATAGCTATAATTCTGCCTAAATCTTTTTGCTTTCTTTTTTCATATCTTTTGGTTTTTAATCACCAACGTATCTACCTGTGTCTGAAACAAATGAGTCAAATCCATTAGTTTTCATGGGCACAGTTAGACTGGGCTTCTGCATGTACATGTTTATGCTATACTTATGGCAATATGTTCTTTTAAATACTTTCTTAATACTGCTTGGATGACCTGTAGTAGATGGCTGTAAGAAGACAGGTTTTTAGGGAAGGTTTTCTTCTAATTTCATAGTGATATTTGATAGACATCACATTATACGCTCCTTGAAATCATTCATCACAAGTACTGATTCTTGGTGTCTCTTGGCAGCCTGTGGAGGCTCCTTGTCCGGAGCAGGCACTATCCATTCACCTTACTACCCCAGGGTGTCCCCTCACCCAAAGACCTGTGAATGGATCATCTCCCAGCCAGCTAGCAAAGTGGTGATTCTTAACTTTATTGACTTTGACATTCGAAATACAACCACTTGTGACTCGGACTACGTTGAGGTAAAGAATAATACACTTATACTGTGAATAGTAGATAGATTCTTATCTGTATGTTTCTTATACCCACCTCCGCCACAGCAGAACTGCTTGACAGACAAGCACTTCTTACAGCAGTTATAGAAGCTTCTCCAGGTTCATAATGGGTTCCCAAACCTTTTCTTCGTTCTCCAAAGATGATATAACCATTTTGATAATAAGAGTCGAGTAGCAGGTGTCTTTAAATAAACAGACCTGGTTTTGGAGTTTTATGTGCCACTTACTGTTAAGGGAGTAAGATCTCAACTTTTCTCTATCTGACATGCTTTGGGTGGGACAGTGCTTCTCTGGCAGTCATAAGGTTGCATTGTATGGGCCTGTAGTAGAAACCATGCAAAGAAAGGGTAGGGTTTGACTTGCTAACGATCTCTTTTACGTGGTTCTTATGAATTCATTTATGCTTACAATTTTAACATAATGGAAATTTGTATGGGATATTTTGAATACACTGTTCTTCAGGTCAGAGATGGCAACAACACAGACTCTCCTCTTTTGGAGAAATACTGTGGTGCAGCTGTACCATCTAGAGTGCAATCTACACGGAACAATCTCTATATCAGATTCAGAGCTTCCTCTCTTACCAACCTTGGCTTCAGGGCTGAGTACTGGCCAATAGATACAGGTAAGGATTTTTTTGTTGTTTTCTATGTAGAGTGTTGGGACTTTCCAAATTTTCCTCTACACTGAAAACAGTTGGCCATCAAGTTTTATGATGGTGTAATGGGAGATAAGTTCTAAATCAGTTAGTGTAGTATGCATTGAGGAAAAAAAGACTACAAAAATTCAGAAAGAAAAATAACCAATATTATACATGCCTATTTTTTTAATAAATATATCATTTAACCTGATGTTTTAAATCTCTACAGTATGTGGCAAGATTCTCACTGGGCCAGAAGGAACAATTACAAGTCCAGGTCACCCAGATGTCTACCCACATGGTATTAACTGTACCTGGATTATCAACATTCAACCCGGCTACCTTATCCGCCTGACTTTCACTTCATTTAACTTGGCATTTGATTATAATTGCAGAAAGGATTATCTTGAAATATATGACAACAGCACCGTGCAAAAATTGGGAAGGTGAATATGTCTATTAGTCTATAGAGCTGAATTACTGTAGAGTGAGCAGTATTCTGTAGATTTTAACATCCAATTTGCTTCCTTAAATTTTGTGTATAGATTAATTTCTCTGCATTAGAGAAATAATAGCAGCAATTTCTCTTCCTAGCATAGTACAGGCAGCTTGCTTTCTTTGACCATGGAATAAGAAACATATTTAATAAATAATATACTGGGAGAAACTAACTTGTGTCAAGAGGACAGCTTTTTTAAGGGCAGGTTTCAATAGCTGGCATTGTCCAGCTCCATTAACATTTTGATTTATGGGAAATAAGTTCAAAAGCCTTAATATATCTGTGCCCAAGTAAAGACCTGATTTGAAACACTTGCAGAAGTGAAAGAAAGATTATGTAAAAGACTGTGCATTTGGATCTCAACAAAAACTAAACTGAAGTCTGAATTTTATAGGATTTTGTTTTCACTTTCTCCTGATAAGTGATTTTATCTTAGGGAAGAATAATTTCTTTTTTTCCCCTTCTCCAATTGGGTATACACAGGGTTTTCTTGCCACCCTAGAGTTCAAGAAAATATGAACTGCTTAGCTACCATATCCAGCTGCAGCTACAGACTGTAAAGTAGATGTCTGACATGGCAGTATTTTGGAAAATATGGAGCAAACGACTCTCATAATGGAGAGTGTTTTGCAACCTTGGTCTTTGGCCAGCCACTTTGACTGCTACAAAAGTACATAATATGTTGTAGGTACAGCATAGACTCATTTCAGTGAGAATGTGGCAGCTTGATGAACAGCTTCTCCTCTGATTTTGCCAGGCAAGTTAGATTTATACCCTTGTACACGTAGTGTGCTATTTAGTCCTATGACACAGAGTGTATGACTGGGATCTGTATCATCCAAAGGAGAGATTTGCATATGTGTAGCTCTTCAAGCTACTCAGCAAAGTTAAATCCTCTTTCAGTAATACAGATGCTTCATAAAGTACTGCCATTCAATTTGGGGCATTTTTTTTTTCTGCAGGTACTGTGGAAGATCAATTCCACCATCTCTCACTAGTGGTGGCAACATGATGATGTTGTACTTTGTGACTGATCACAGCATTGCATCTGAGGGCTTCTCAGCTAATTATATCTCCCTGAATGCATCAAAAGGTAATATGTCAGTCTGTTCATTATACAAATTAAATGTTTTCATCTGTCACTGCAAATAACCCGTACAAGAAACAGAAACATTATTTTCTATGTTAGCAGAAGACTGTCTGGTGCCTCTTCTACCCTTTCTTATTTATACTGCTTGATTCACAAGCTTTTTCTTACCCAGGAAAGCAGAAATCAATTTCTGTAAGCAACACTTCTGTTTTCTTTAAAAAGCCAGTAAGAGCTGACATGGCAGAATTGCATGAATTATTTAAGAAAAGTACTTTCTGAATTTGCTTTGTCCTTTCAGAGCTGAGTATGTGTGATCTGGGAAGCTTAGCAATCATGGACAACTCACTCAAATTCTCAGGTGCCATAAAAATTAATTTAGTCCCTGTTTAGGTGCAATATTGATGATGGGCAGAGAAAGGTCATATAGGGTGAAATTTGATAAAGCAGCAAAATAAGCTGAAAGCACAAGCTTTTTTTTTTTTTTTCATTAAGAGAATGCAATGTTTCTGTCTCCAGCAGAGTTCAAGGCTCCTGTTACACCTTAAATCTGTTCTTTAAGTATCTCCTTTTAAGGAACCAAGACATACATCAGTGGGGAAAAGTCTATTGAAGAGAACAATGACTGTTCATTCCCTTAGTTCATTCCCTTAAAGCAGAGAAAAACTGAGAAATTACTCAGAATTCTAATTGACTTCAAGATTTTCCAGGGTAGGAGCACATCTGTGTTTTCAAACTATGCTGAACACACCATAACTCATCCAGTGTTTGCACTTCTCTCCAGCACTGAGAGCATTTTAGTGACTGAACTGCACTTGAAAAAGCAACCTCTTGGTGAAAGCACCAGTTTCATAGACCCAGTCGAATGGGTCTGCTATTGTTCCTGTCACTGCTAAACACAGATGTGTAGTAGAAGAGGATTTATGTGGGCAGAGGGACACGTTCTGTCTAGGAGAATTAAACCACAGAAGAGGTAGAGTGGGACAATGAAATAAAGTAAAAATGAGAATACATTTGTAGCTGGATTATTTGTGTTTCTGTCATTAACCAGTTTCTAGGTGGTTTGTGTGTGTGAGTGCAGGCTCCAAGGGATTTATTGGATGAATACCAGAAATTCATAGTACTCCTCTATGCAGCCATAAACTAGCAATGGCTGCTCATTGTTTGCTCTTAGTTTCTTTAATAATTTTTTTTTTTCTGCTTTCTGAGTTTCTCCAACCTGTTTAAAACCAGCAAAACTTCTGATTTCTACATTGTGAAAAATAACTGCTTTCTTGGTGACAGCTCAGAAAATTTGGCTATTATTTCATCTCTCAAGCATGCGTGTAGGCGAGACCGGTACAGATTTTGCCACCGTGTTTTTATTCACTACCAGATAACTCATAAATCCAAATAATCCATTTTCTCAGCTGCCTTCATTCATACTTGAGTTATCCAGCACAGAAACCAAAAAAGCCAGTAAAAACAATTAAGATTTAATGAGAACTATTCCAAGGAGGAAATTTCTCTTTGTTAGAAAATAATATGCCAAACCCCAAGTTCTACTTTTAAAAATCTTTCAAAGAAAGACTTTCTAGCTTTAAAACTGAGTTCTTACTAGTGAGAAATTGTGGAATTACCAGCCTTATAAAGAAAGTCTTTTATGAGCCTGTTTTTGCAGCTGCAAACTGTAACTTCTGTAAATATGATTGCTGCTTGTTAATGTGGTATTGTTTCTTTTACTTTACCTCAGATTAATATTTCATGGATAGATTTGATTCCTTCCTAAGTGTTCTTATAGCAGCTTTTCTTACAGTTCATCAAGATCAAAATATTCATTATTCAACATTAATCTATATTTCTGTCTCTGCGTAACCCTATCTGTTTCTCTGGTTTTGTTAGCTATCTCAGTGCTGATGAACCCCAATATTTTCTGTCCAGCTTCACTACTCTGCCTTCTCTCTTCTATAGTCCCCTCCCTTACCACCAATGGTGACTGGACTTTCTCATCTTTCATGCAAAACACTGCTATATGCATCATGTGAGGTTCAAACTGCTGACTCTGGAATAATTTCAAACTGTGCCTTAAAAATGCAAGTCTGTTTTCTTGTCAATGCTATTAACAGCTAGAAACTGTATAAAATGTTTACATAAAATTAGAACTATATAATATCTTCATCCAAACTCTAAACAACGGGTATGATTTTCTTTTCCCATAATTAACACAGATATCTTTACTACATTTCAGCCAAACTGGGCTAACTCTCAATTTATTCTCACTCAAACCTAGAACTGTGATCTCTAGAATAAATGCTTTTTCATTTTAACCACTATAGTTTGTATGAGTATGGCCAAGTAGCAGAAAACTACTGAAACTGGGAGTAATCAACTTACAGAGAAGTTGAAACTACGATCTGTTTTCTTTACAGAGATTTCTTTCTTTTCATCCCAGCACCAGCGTAGCAGTACTATAAAGTTGTCATAAATACTGGACTGCTAACATTCATTTTTTATTAAGAATACAGTGTTCTGAAGCTGCTATGGCCTGAGAGAAGGCAAACACATGTGTGTATGTTGACTTTGCAGTTTGAAGCAACTCCCCACTTCCCTGAAATCGTATCAAGTTTAGTTTTCGCACTGTGAAATGTTTAGGCCTGAAATTCATCTTATGTATATCTAGTTACACTAAGATAGCAAACTGCTGAACATAATCATATCCAAGGGATTTACCGAAGCGATGGATTTTTCTTTCTTTACATCTGCTGCCTATTTTCATTTTTCTGCTAAGGAAAATATGGTTCTAATAATGTTTCTTGTGCAGTAAGATTCCTTCATATTTTGAGCTATGTTTTCTTAGCCAGCTAGAGTGTAACCAATATCAGAACTGGTCAAAGCTGTTCTGGTTCCTATTAGACATTTCAATAGGCTTTTGCCTGGAGTTACTTTACAGAGAATGAGCTATTGAAAAGATGGACAAGATTATCCCCTAAAAAAGAATAAATGGAGTAAAAAAAAAAAAATTTATGCAAAACAAAACTAATTTTCTTCTCCATGCATCTTAGCAAACAATGTTTTTGTTAGCATGGTTTATCTGTGATATATTCATTAGTTGAGAAGTAGCCTGAAAATAATGGCAAAGCTACATTTCCTGTAAAAAAAATTTGAATGCCATGAGATACAACCATGGCCATAGTCCATAAAGTTGAAACAATTGTTTTAGCAGTCTGCCAGCTGGTAGCTGTGAATAGCTCATATGGCAGCAATACAAATGGTAATTCTTCAACCAAACATGCCTACACGATACTCAGTTTTTTAAACTGTATATTGCCCACTTAAACTATCTCTGTACCTCAGACGCTTAGTTCTTGATCATCTTTCTGTCTTTTAAAGAAGAAAGTCACATGGAAAGCAGGGTAATGTTTAGATTTATTTCCAAGAGTCCAGGTCTCAAATACCAGATAGATAAATGTCAGGACAGCCATATAAGTGTTATGATAAATTTTAGGGTTTTCTTTTGCCCATCTTGGCAGACCACAACAATAAGAAGCCGTGTAAAAGTACTGAAAAATCTTTGAAATAGCTCAGTCTTTCCTGGAACTGTTGTTCAGGGTCTTGAAAGATCCAGGCCACAATTTTCCAACAGGAATAGCACTAGAGTCAGAGTATGTATTTTATTGTCCTTCACTTCTTCACAAGTAAGAGGGAATTTATTTGTTTCACTTTGAAGTGGTGTTTAGGGGGGGATTTTTTCTTTTTCTTCTCTATTTTTAAAATTTGTTTGTTTCATTAAAGAGGCTTCATTTCACCCTTTCTGCTGAGAAATGAGTCAGCCTTAACAAGGTTTTTAGCAGATTGCCTTCCTGATAGAGTTTTATTCCTGGTCTTTCCTTGGCTTTGGTGAAAGATAATATTTTTCCTCCTTATCATCCTGAATTGTGAATGACATTATTTATCAAGAGGGGTAACTTGGTTTTAAATGGCTTCATTGTGTGGTATACGTTACATGACAATGACCGTCTGGAGAAGTCAGAGTTTGAGTAAGATGAGGAAAGGAAGAAAAATGTGGACTTAAAAGTGTACCTGAAAGTTTTGTATAGATTTGTGTGTCTTCTTTTTTGATAGCTGAGTACAAGTTGAGATCTCAGTTCCCATCTTGCTGACTGAACCCAGTAATTATTAGAAGGATGTTGCCTGACTTTTCTCTTCAGCTGAATGAGCAAAGACAAGAATGAAAAGTAATGTCTGACAAATATGTGCATGCAGAGATATGGGACATGGTTGAATGAGGCTGAGTTAAGACAGAAAAAAAGCTGAAGTTCTGCATGTGTCTTGGGCATCTGCTCAGCTCATCCTGAGTCTCAGGAAAAAGGCTCAATCAGCTGGCAACTGACAACTTGTTAGGCCACTGTAACTTGGTTGTGTTTGATCAGGGTATTAGTCTGCCTATATATGCCTATATATGTGTATATGACTCTATAGTATGCGTGTTTACGTGTAAATCAGCAGAAAAGAGTCAGAGATTCTTTTTGAACAGCGGTACCTAGTGTTCCTAAGGAGTCTGAGTCTGGAAAGGTACAAAGGACCTTTGTGTGCCTTCTCGGTAAAAGTTGAGCCTGTTAGCATCTGCCAGCAGCAGTAATAGAAGACCCTGAAGTGCAGATGTGCTTTTCCATTGCCTGTGGAGAGGCATATACTTCATGTGATAGCTTCTTCCTTTTTTTCCTAAACACGCATAGTGTTACATGAAAGTCTAATTGTTAAGGATCCCAGCTTTCCTTTGGCAGGGTGAGATCAAAAGGAAGAAACTGCCATTTTACATATGACATTATAGTTTTATTTTTGATTAATCAGAATTGTGGCAACTGATGAATATGTCTTTATGGGAAAAGACATGGATATGATTTTCTGCAGTATGCAATCATGAGCGAGTTGTACAAAAGCTGGCATTTTTCTCTGCTGTTGACTATTACAGTTGGTTACTGCCCTTCATGGCATTTTTTTCAGAAGAGCAAACGCATTCGATACCAATATCAGAAAGCAGATTGAATAGCTTTCAAAACCCCACACACTGGCAATCCAAGATGTGCGATTGTCCTTGACCGTTGCCGCCTTCTGTTTTTCATGAGCTGCAATAAGTGTCTTCAAACTAAACTGAATTTGTATTTTTTCTGGGCATATAATAATCACATTATGGAGTTAGACTGCATTCTGAACTTTGGCAAAGCAGTCAAAGTACTTTTTTCCTGCTAACTTTGCTAACAGTTTTCACTGAAGGTACTATTACTGCCCAAGCACCCCCCCAAATTCTGTGTTAGTGAGGTGAGTGTAAAAGGGGAGTGCCAGCTCTCCTGCTGAAACTAGAACACAACAAATGAATCCAGTTACCAGAAGAGAGGTGGCTGACACAAAACATGGGTTCAATTTATGCTTTTCCTAATCATCATAGTGGTGTCTACACTTGTATATATTTCACTGTAGCCAGAAATCTGACATTTCTAAGGCATTCACTGCTCCACCCTCTGTATTTATCCCCCTTAGCTCATAAAGAAGATTGTTATGTGAAGTGTAGAGCAGTATAGAGCATCCAGTTTAAAATAGCACACTTCAGATATGAGTTTCTGTATGGTTTACTCTCAAGAAAGCAAAGTTTGGTGAGGGAGGGAACCTGGACAATTCTGTGGAAATTGTTCTTAAAAGGGCTGATAAAAATATTTTGGCTTCCGTGTTGCCAATTTTACCCTGAGGGCCCTAATCTAGTACATCAATTTTAATATTCTCCAGGCTGAAAGCTAGTATTCATGGTCTCAGCCTCTGAGCGAATAAGGAATGGCAGTATTGCAACAGCTCTAACCATTAAATGTGCATGAGTCAGACACCTATCCTTCCAAAATCAGGAGGAAATAATTAGTTAAAAATATGTAACCTAATAAATACACACACATTTTAATTTTAAAATTTTATTGCTTTTTTGTGTAATGAGCCATTAGAAAAAACTTGGGTCACATTTCTAAGTCAGATTTCTAATCCTGCAGGCAGGGTTCTCAAGAAATCATATGACTTAAAGATCTGAGGTTTGATGATAAGCCCTACATATCAGGAAACACCACGGGAGCTGGCAGCACAGCAAGGGCATTATAAGGATTTAGAAGGCAGCACAAGGTTTTTAAGGTGACCAGGACTAACTGATTGTTATATGCATACATTAGAGCATATCTGTGATGGAACACACAAATGACTAAAATTCTGGATAAAGACTTTAATAGATCATGATTTTAGGTAAACTAGCACATGAAACCTTTTTGACGTGTCAAGGCAAAGTACAACCCAATGGCAGAAAATTATTTGCCTGTTTCTGGGTCGTATTTCTTTGTTCTCCTTGTGATGAATTGGGAATACGAGTCTGGTAGCTCGCTTTGGGGGTATTTATCCCACAGAAAACATTTTCAACAGAGGCCTTCCAGGTGACCAAGAATGCAAAAACCAACCATTAAAAAAGACACCATTAAAAGAAAAAGTGGTTTAGCAGTTAGAATGGCTAGAGAACAGACATAGAAACAATAAGCCTTAGACATGGAGGGCCTGAACTGTAATTTCATCCCATCTCCCCAAATTATTATGCATATTGAAGTGTTAAGCACAAGTATTAGTACACTGCAGCTGTGCTATGTTAGAAAGCAGGTTTCAGAGATCTGTGACAATCAGCTTAAATGAGTGTAAAATGAATCATAATATTTTCCTTGCTCTTTATAATTAGTCTAACCCTGCCTATTTGATAGAAAGCATTTGAGAAATCTATTTACGTTTCTTATATTTGCATATGTATTCATATATTTGCATGTATGACCTGAAATAGGGGAATGGAGGACCAGAATGAGCCAGAATGATCAAACCCAGCCCGCAATTTGTAGCCTGGAATTATGTAGCGCAAGAGCTACATAATGTGATCCCCTTCTTAATTAAATTAATCAAACTGTATTTTAAAAAACAGTGGACTTGTTTCCCCTTTCTGCATTTGTTATGTTGGCTGGCTCTAGAAACTCAATTCCTGATAGAAACCTTCCCCTAATTTCTGTGTATCTGTATTCATGGACAGTTTTTAACTTCAGAGCTTGTACTGTCATTGAGAGTGTGTTCTGTTTTTCTTTTCTTCATGCTTCTTGATGTTTATGTCTTTCTTTTTCTCTTGCACTTCTTAAACTAAACAAGTTAACCTCTTCTAGTGTCTCTTGCCTACTAACCTACTAATTTTCTACTATCTCCACAACCTCTGTCTTACTTGTTCTCATTTGATTTCCAGAACATCAGTGGCCATGGTAATCCCCATTTTTCCAGGTGACATGTCACCATGTGCACTGGCATCAAGATTCCCTGTTTTGACTGAAAACACCTGACACAGATCACATTTCTTCTTGCCCTTTTTGCAGCCAGATTACAAACCTTACTCAGACTGTGATCAACTAATACACAACAATTGTTCTCTCCAAAATAAGTCTCATGTACCATTGTATGGCAGATATTTTTATTCCTAGTCCTTATGTCTGTGCTTTTCAAAGAGTTTCTTTTTACTTATTGCTCAGGTTCTGGCTCAGTGTTAGTCCATGCTATTTTCTTCTTTCCAGCTCCTAATACCAAGGTGCTTCTACAGTGTTTACAGAAGAACTGATGTAGCTGATTTTAGTATAAGACCTTAAGTAGAACTGCTTTGTCCTCACAATCTAAGGATTATACTATTTTCCAACTGATTGTCACTTATGGCCCAGAAAACAGGAAAAGAAATGTATATATAAATCCCCATCTCCCAGGTTTGATCGTAGGGAATGCCTGAGAACAATACAGCATCTCCTCGTATCTAGAGACTGCATTCAGTTTCCACCAACACTGCTTTTCAGAAATTCAGGAATCCTACCTTTTGTGATGATCAAGACATCTTTTTCAGTTGCCTTTCTCTGCTGACCTACGTTTTAAGTCAAAGCCAACTTAGGCAGCTGGAACTACTCTTATGTTGCCTATTTATTACAGACACAGTGTTCTGGTAAAAGCTGGACAAATCAACTCAAAGAAATCCCATGAAAAAGACAGATTCTAGTTTTAGTTTATAGTGATGACATTCAACAGTAAGATGTGTCCAAGAAGAGTTATAATGCACAGGAGCCCAGGATGTTTGCTCTTCTATCTGTTGGAAATAAAATTTTCCTGTTAATTTAACATACATACTAAATTAATTCATACTTGTTTCTTTTATTTTTAAAGTGTGCTCACACAACTACAATACTGAAACTGGTGTGCTAACATCTCCAAACTATCCCAGCAACTACCCTGTCCGGACGGAGTGCATATACACCATCACAGTGGGAATAAACAGACAGATTGTGCTGCGCTTCACCAACTTCACCTTGGAAGGGAATAAACGCTGTACAGAGGATTATGTAGAAATCAGGCAAGCCTAATTATTTCTCTTGTCCTTATTACCAATAACTATGGAAGTTGTCCAAATCCACTTAGGCATATTCAGAAGCTATAGTTGTAACTATACACTTGTGCTGTCAACATGGGAAAAAGACTTACCAGAGAACTTTAAAGGCTACATTTTCCTTCTCTCATCCTGCTCCATTGTCGGCTTTCCCACTTGATAAATTCCAGTTCTCAGAGCAAGTGGAGTATGTGAACTGTGTTCTTATGCACTGCATTCTGGTTGTTTTCCTTAGTGCAAAACCACAGAGTTTTATTGCCTGTTTTGTGATATATTCTCCATGATATTTGAAAAGTCATGGCAGTCGGGTGAAATCCTCGGTGACTGGAAAAAGGGAAATATTGCACCCATTTTTAAAAAGGAGGACCCTGGGAACTATCAACCTGTCAGCCTCACCTCTGTGCCTGGGACGATCTTAGAACAGATCTTCCTAAAAGCTATGCTGAGGCACATGGAGGACAGGGAGGTGATTCGAGACAGCCAGCATGGCTTCACCAAGGGCAAGTCCTGCCTGACCAACCTAGTCACCTTCTGTGATGGAGTGACTACATCAGTGGACAAGGGAAGAGCTGCAGATGTCATCTATCTGGATTTCTGTAAGGCCTTTGACACGGTCCCCCACAACACCCTTCTCTCTAAATGGGAGATGGATTTGATGGGTGGACTGTTTGGTGGATGAGGAATTGGTTGGATGGTCACATCCAGAGGGTAGTGGTCAACAGCTCAATGTTCAGATGGAGACTGGTGACAAGTGAAGTCCTTCAGGGGTCTGTATTGGGACCAGTACTGTTTAACGTCTTCATCAATGACATAGACAGCGGGACTGAGTGCACCGTCAGCAAGTTTGTGGGTGACACCAAGCTGAGGGGTGGACAAGCTTGAGAAGTGGGCCTGTGGGAACCTCATGACGTTCAACAAGGCAAAATGCAGGGTCCTGCACCTGGGTTGGGGCAACCCCTGGTATCAATACAGGATGAGGGATGAAGAGATTGAGACCAGCCTTGCTGAGAAGGATTTGGGCGTACTGGTGGATGAGAAGCTCAACATGAGCCAACAATGTGTGCTCACAGCCCAGAAAGCCAACTGTATCCTGGGTTGCATCAAAAGAAGCATGGCCAACAGGTCAAGGGTGGTGATTCTGCCCCTCTACTCTGCTCTGGTGACACCCCACCAGGAGTACTGCATCCAGCTCCAGAACCCTCAGCACAGGAAAGACATGGACCTGTTGGAGTGGGTCCAGAGGAGAGCCACAAAAATGATCAGAGGGATGGAATACCTCTTGTATGAGGACAGGGTGAAAGAGTTGGGGTTGTTCAGCCTGGAGACAGAAGGCTCCGGGGAGACCTTATTGTGGCCTTTCAGTACTTAAAGGGGCTTATAAGAAAGATGGGGACAAACTCATTAGCAGGGCCTGTTGCGATAGGGAAAGGGGTAATGGTTTTAAACTAAAAGAGGGAAGATTTAGACTAGAGATAAGGAAGAAATGTTTTACAATGAGGGTGGATGAAACACTGGCACAGGTTGTCCAGAGAGGTGGTAGAGATGAACCATGCCTGGGAACATTCAAGGTCAGGTTGGACGGGGCTCTGAGCAACCTTGTCTAGTTGAAGATGTCCTTGCTTATTGCAGGGGAGGTTGGACTAGATGACCTCTAAAGGTTCCTTCTAACTGTTCTATAATTCTATATTCTGTTTTATGTTTATCGTCTTTAAACAGGAGCTATTCTATGATGCAGCACTAGGAACAGGTACATAATCTGCAATATTTGTCTATACTGAGATCACCATTAAACTTAGGATATTAGCATGGTGATTTCTAGTAAATTTTACAGGACAGAGACAAGTAGAAGAATGTAATATTTGCTGCATGCTTGCAATACAGCTACGCCAAGTGCATGTCCTTTCTGCTGTGTTGATGTATGGGATTTGCACTTTGCAGTGTCAGTGCACCCATTTTTGTCCTCATGAGCCAGCTCTCTAGATGAACCATATCTACAGAACGCCAGTGTGTTTTTTTCACTCTGAGCATGCCATGAGTTTCCATGACCTCAATAAGCACCATGATAAAACTCATTCTGAACATTATACCAGATAGTCTGTATGGGTTATTCCTTGGTAAGTAGTATCTTATTTTTTAGAGTCAAACAAAAAGCTCCTTGCTGAAGGTGCCGTATTGAGATTCTGAATTACTGCTGAATTAGCTGGTTGTTTCCAGCTGTACATACAAACTGGAGAAAGTTATGAGAACCCGAAAAGCTTTTTCAATATTTTCTAAGTAAAGTGTTTCATTTTTTCACTTTAAACCAGCAATCTGAGATTAAATTTAATCTAACTTTATTTTAACAGTTAACACCTTAATTTGGAGTAGACCTGAATTATAACAGGGTTTTTTCCCCCTTTTCACCTCAAGAACTGAAAACATTAATTTATTGCATAAATCTAACTCTGTTGTCACCGTGAAGAGCTCAGCAGCATTAAACAGGTTTTAGGATATGGCCAGAACATGGCTAAGTGCAACTCAGCACACTTCTGCTGCCATAACTGGATTTCCAGAATGCCTTATCAAACCTGATACCATTAAATGGGGTAGCCAGATAAGTCTTAAGTGAGGTGGCACTCTGGTTTCTTGTCCTGAGGTGTCCTCTGATAAACTGCATTCAGTTGACTAAGAAAATTGTTCATCTGACCACAGCTGCAGAGGCTGAAATGCAAGTGAGGGGAGGTCCTGGCACAGTTCTTCAACTTCCAGTAACCCGAGACAGTGGCAAGCAGTTTAAGCTGGGAGGATGACAAGAAAAGAGTGGCAAGGTCTAAGTAGAAATTTCTCTCAAAAGCAGGTATTAACCTGTGAAAATGTAATTGAAAGTATTACTGTCCACTTAAAAAGCATCATATCAAGATCACATCCATAGATATATATAAAAATGTATTTATTATTGTCCTGATGATGCGTAGTGTATTTGTAATACGGAAGTGCTTAAAGGTTAGAAAACAATTGATAAGTTGGTTGTCATTGTCTTTTTTATTCCCATGAGACGTGCAGGTAGCAAACCAGAATATTAGATGTGCATCCTGATTACAGTATTAGCCAATATTTCTGGAAATATTACTTAATTTAAAAATAGGAAATAAGTGGTTGTAGAAACCATTCTGATGGCTAAGAAAATATTTCAAAACATGCATCATATCAGTTCTAAGATATAGTTTCCCATTTGTGTGGTGGCATATAAATATTCTTTTTTAATAGGGTCAGCTCATCTGGTTTTGTGCCAGGCTAAACAGTGAGAAGCGAGCACACTGTTATTTCTTCAAATTAGATTACCTTTGGTGACACCAATGATTTCCACTTTGTAGAATACAGAGAAGGTCCTGCCTCTGCAGCACCAAGTCTACCTGAGACATTTCTTGAGTCTGTCATTATATTGACAGACTCTGGACAGGCTGCTGAGATGAGAGAGTGGACATACCTAGCAAGCAGGTTCTTGTGGTACGACTTCTCACTCCAAGTAGCAGGATCCCTCCAGTATTTGGTAGCTTTATTGCCATGGAAGATGAAGAGTCAGGATTAGTCTTTCCCAGGCCTGAAAGAATCCCAAGAATTTTGATTTGTTAATATTTCTCATGGTTTCCCTCTTTGATCCAAGGGTTTTCTTCTCTGTTGTTCTAGAGATGGAGGCTATGAAACTTCTCCTCCTCTTGGAAAATACTGTGGTACAGACCTGCCTCCTGTTATAATCTCTCATGGTAACAAGCTGTGGATAAAGTTTGTAAGTGACATATTTGGCACAAGAAAGGGATTCTCAGCAGAGTGGGATGGTACATCGGCAGGTAAAATGATCACATCAAGTATAAAACCATTTTATACATCTAATTTTTGATCTTTCATTTGTATTTAATTTCTCACCTTTTCCCCATACCTTTTCTGCTTCCCATCCTCTAAAATCTGTCTGCTAATTATATAACAACATATATTCATGTTGTTAAGGTCAAGGATACAACTTTCTTGATCCTTGGGCTTTCTTTTTGTACACAGGGAAGGAATACTATTCCCTAGATACAATGTAGCATCAACTTTCACGTATCTTTAGGAAAGGAATAACCAAGAATTTAATGGAGAGGTTTCTACTTGAAGATTAACTATCTACCAGGAGCACTCTTCAAATTAGATAGCTAATATTTCTAGGTGCTATGGGCTCTCTCCTGCTTACAACACTGTTGGCTAAATACAGATTTTTGAGGCATCACAGAAGATGTTTAGGGCATGTGAAGGAGGTCAGTAATGTGAATCTCACACGTTGTGTAATTCTCTACTGTTCTAGGTGTTAAATGTTGGTTTGGTTTCTTTGCCTTTTTCAGGTTGTGGTGGGACTTTGATGTCAGCTTCTGGTATCTTCATGTCTCCCAACTACCCCATGCCATATTACCACAATTCAGAGTGCTACTGGTTGCTCAGAGGAAACCGAGGAACCCCATTTGAAATCCAGTTTGAACACTTTCATCTAGAGTATCACCCAAAGTGCAACTTTGATTACCTCGCGGTATGTACCCTCTGATACTTTGCTCCACAGGAGGCAGTTGAGTATGATGAGTACACAAGCAAGGAAAAACACATGGCTCTGGTCTTCAAGTGCTTGTAAGTGCACAGACCCAGAATAGGAAGGCTCCATGCTGACATGCTACCTTCATATTGCAGAGCATTGAGAGGTAAGGCAGCAGTGTCTGTGTAGCTGCTGTTAAGAAAAGCATTTATGTCTAGTTAGAAAGGCCACTGAAACAAGAATCTGTCTAGATCTTTATATCTTTGCTGTGTTTTGGACCAAGGCCTTAGCATGCTCTCTTAGTAAATTACAAAGAAAAAGGCATAACAGTGTCAATAACACTATTGTTAATCCCAAATATCACATTTGCATTGTTGCATAAATTATTTGAATATTTTTAATAGAGTTGAAATGGAGCGCAACTCCAGTTTTCCCCTCTTGGTGAGTAAGACCCTCAAATTCCACCAGTATTCAGTTACTGTCTTCCTGTTTTTCCACCGATTTGCTTGTTTCTGAAATGCCTGCCAGGCTTCCTTTAAGCAGGAATAGAATTTAACCTCTTGTATATCCAGTAACAATTCTCTCAGGAGACATTTGTCAGGGGGAAATTACTTGAGTTTGTAGTGCCATCAGCTTTATTAAATTCCTTTTTTTTTTTCTTTTTGAAGGTATATGATGGCAACAGCAGTAATGCTAAACAGCTAGGTAAATTTTGTGGGAATCAGATACCAGAACTCATCCATTCCAGTGGAGACAACATGTATGTAAAACTAAGGACAGATAGCAGCCTGCGAGGTGGAGGGTTTTTAGCCAAATACAAACAGGGTAAGTAAGTTAAAGAAGATGAGAAGAACATGTTTCTACAGTTCAGCTTGCTCCTGAAACCGCTTCTTACAGCCCATGATCTTACCTATTCATGAGCAGAGGGCAATGTATAGAGTATACTGTTGACTGACATTCTTTAGTCTGCTACAGTCGCAGAACACAGAGAGCTAAAAATTATCTGCCCGTCTACCCATGAGGAAGGTTAGCTCCTCCCTAGAAGAAAGCTGGTGAGATGGTTCTACTTCTATTACCTGCACCAGTGGCACTTACCACTCCTGATTTACTCAGAATAACAAGTGCTGGAAGTCCATAACAGGGTAGTTTGGACTGTTCTTGCTCTTCTGCTCACCCATTCTCCTGACTTCTTAACAGAGAAGGCAGATAGAACAAGCTTCTCTGCTCTTCTAGCTGCTTGTGAGGCAGGATGGCAAAGGATAAGTGAGTTACCCTCAGCCACCCTGAATCATTATGGATGCACTTAGGATCATTTAGCCTACCTGGAAAACTTCAAAAATTTTCACTTTTTATATCTTATATCACATTTTTCTTGCAAGCCTTTTTCTGTAAAATTGTTCTACCCCAGAAATATCAAAATAATAACATTTGGAGAAAAATCCAAGAGGATACATGACAAACTATTTTGTTCACAGTCACAACCTTGAATATCATCTGGGTGCTTACTTTTGTCCTTACACACTCTAGCATATATGGTTAAATGCACATTGGAAGATACAGAATTTCACCACATACAAAATGATTTGCAAGCATCTTTGTGTACCCTAAATATGACATGCTCAAGTGATAGGGGTTGCTGTAGGTTTACAGACATTAAGTTGTCCTAGGTTTGGACAATAATAAATGGATTACGAAAAAACAAAGCTATTCATCCACACACGGTGCATACAATAATTAGAATAGAAGAATAATTATCCTTAAAGATATCACAGATTCATCTACCATGTACTTTTCAGACTGCAAAGTCAAGGCAATATATCAGGAGAGGGTTCCCCCCCCCTTTCATTAATTAAACAGAAAGAGCACTTTCAAAGCAGTCAGATGTAGAACCTGAGCAATCAGATAATGTGATCTACATTTTACATTCATATTTAATTCCTGAAGATGCATCAGAGAAAGCTTTCAATGGCTTGCCCAAAAGCTAAAATTATGTAGGAAGCAGTGGTATAAAACAAGGATGCTTCGATGCCAGATGCATTTACATGTACGTGAAAGGAATGTAGTGATGAATCGGAAAACACTGCAGGGGAATCATGGTATCAAGTTAACATTCAAAGGCACATTTCTGTCTGATATCTTTCTAATAAAATCCCGATGGCAGGGGGTGGTAGCTTTTACCCATCTTGTATTCTTCAAAATCCATTTTGTGCTCTTCATTCTGTCCTTTCAAACAGTTGTATGCTTCAGTGTAGCTTTGCAGACAAGCTCCGCTCCACCTGACCCTGACCATCAGCTGTATCCTGAGCATTTTGAAGACCTAAAAACACAGACCTCTGTAAATAATTTGGAAAGAATAAAAAAAAAATGCAGGGGGTAGGTGTATTATCCTGTGACAGAAAATAGAAGAGTATTGCAAGTGAATCTCAGCTATTTCTGCTGTTCAAACACTGCAGATTTGCTGTACAAAGCAAACAGCCTGTCCTGCTCCCTGCCTCATGCCCACTTCTTCTCTGTGTATTACATTGGTCTGCTCCCAATACACACTGTATGCTGTCTCCAGACAAGGGATTGCCCACATTGATATTTTCTGTCTTTAGTGAAAGTTGGATACAGGAAAATGAGACTCACTGACCTAATGCCATAATTGTAATTTCACTCTTTATCTAGTTTAGTTTCTTTTTCATTCTCTTTGATCTGCAAGGAAGCTCTCATTATTCCAGGTGAGTGTCCAGTTCTTATGCTAGGATGTTATTGAATGGCTCACAAGGAAAATCATGTCTCCTTTTTAAAGAATTTAAAGAATTTCATGATCACTTCCAGCTCCTGGAGCTGGAAAATCCAATACAACTAGTGTATTTTCCATTTGTTGTTTTACCCAGGGATTATAATTTTTTTCCAGTTTACAGAAATAAACCACTTGAAGCCATTAGTCAATCTTTGTTGAGCACCCTCCCCAAATTGTTTCAAGTGACAGCACAAATTTCTATTATTAGTTAAAAAAAAGTAGAAGAAAACGTGTTTCGGGAATAACCATTTATTTAGAATTAAAGAAAACTACCAAAAATGTATGTACTACATATACTGATAAGTCTACAAGTGTCAGGAAAGAGGGACATAATAGGGCTGAAGGATTCAAGTTTGGAAAGTCTGGATTTTGTTTGCAACGTATGCAATATGTTCTCCAATAGGTCACAATTCTCTTTCTGCACAATTTCTCTTCTCTAATCCATGAATAAAACTATTTCTTACCTTGTAATGCTATCAATAACTTCAATTAGTAATTTTTTGAGATACTGGATTAATAAGCACTGCAAAAATATAATTTATCATCACTTTTTTTCAGTTTGCCATGAAGTACTCACTGTTAATCGTAGCCACGGCATATTGGAAAGTTTAAATTTTCCAAATAATTACCCATTAAATGAGCACTGCAACTGGACTATCCAAACTACAAAGGGGAACACACTCAGCTATAGCTTCACAGCCTTTGATTTAGAAGATGGACCTGACTGTGACCGTGACTTCTTGAAGGTATGTACCCAGGTTCTAGAAATAAGAAAAATCAGTTCTTTGCCAATGACGAAAACCAGTAAGGGTGCAGAAAACAAAGGGGAGATTTATCTTATCTAAATTTAGCCATTAAAACTCACATGTTAAGTCCAAACGATTTGTCCCGATTTCCTCTGTGATCAGTAGGGAGTGAAGCATTGCCAGAGAGCACTTCTTCCTACCTTAAGACACGTGTCTGCAATAGGGAGGAAGAATCACTTTGCAGGTGCCTAGATTTGCTGCAGAGAGTCTAGCTACCACCTTAGATTAGATGCACTGGCTTTTATGGGTGAAGGGAGATGTCATGTCAAGAAGAAACCCTGAGATTAGTAATCTGATTGCAAAAAGGCAATGAGCCCAATTATATTGCTCTTGTTTTTATCTGAGAAGGAGTGGGGAATGTTAAAAAACTTTAAAATGTGTTATTTCGACATTTTCAAAGGGAGGGTTGCTGTGTCTCCTGTTTATATTTTCCATTTCATAATTAATCTGCTTCTTTAAAGGGACTGGAAGAAACTGAATCCACCCACAAACAAAATGAGAATTTTTTAGCCAAATAAAACCATCCAGTCGATCTAAAGCAAAGTACCCTTTATTTTTATTTCCTAAAAAAAATTATTTCTAGGACAACTGAAAAGATATTTTCTCTCAGTTTTATACCCCGTACTGTGGAAAGTAGAGTGTAGTCATGATTCCTACTATATGGAGGATTATAATCTCCTGCCTACAGTTTCGCTGTTTTGCTGAACTAATCCATCCTTCAGATTTCACCCTTGTACGGGATGCCAGCACGTAGCCTCTGTGCTCTACTTAGGTTTATGTACAAGAGAAATTGAAATTTAGAGGAGTGTTCGAGAAGACTACTCACAGCCAAGGAGAGGGCTAAGGAATAGTACCCATGTTTCTGAGGATACTTACACTGGTGTCTTGCAGAATGTCCAGCAACAGGCCTGGTGAGGGGCTAATCTGTTCCCTCTAGATGTCCTCCCTTGCTCCCTCTACCTCATTACTATGCCAGCTTTCACGGCTCAAAATTGGTAATAAACTGACAAAAGTGGTGTTCTTCCAGCTTTCTTCTCTTTGTGGCCAAGAATGGAAAGAAAGAATAGACATGTGAAGAAAATAAACAAGGGAGCACTGTATTGAGAACTAACTATTAAACCCTGGTTCATTTTGTGAGGAGGCTGAAAAGGAAATATTGGAGCCAAGCGGAGAGGCCAGTGCTAGTCTCAAGATGCTTAAGCCCTTGATCCATGAAAAGCAGGAGCCCTGCACACAGTAGCCAGCCAGTGAGGAGCAAGAGACCTGCCAGAAGATGTTATTCTAGACGTAAGTCAAGGCTGGAGGAATAGTGCCAGAGGCAAGGACCTGGTCCAAAGCACTTAAAAGAACAGAAATAAAACATATCAGAGGGAGAGAGGGAGGAGACAGGGAGCAGAAAAGTACTTGCACTCCTTGTTTTAACAATTTTTCAGTGGTTCCAATCAAAGAAAGTGCATTCTGAAAGAGGTATAAAAAGGAAAATGCAAGGGAAAAACAGAGTCATGGAAGTGTGTTAAGGAGGCTTTAATTTGCAATTCATGTGACCTTACTTATAAATTGTTCTCCAAATGCCATTAAGAAATACCACTTGGAAAAGATGTTCTCATTTGGTTGTTGCATGCTGCACAAATATGTGCCATAGTGTAAAAAAAGAGAACAAGGTTGAACCAGCTAGGGAACCAAATAGTGTTTGCTCCCAGTCTGCGTCTTGCGAAAGGGGAGCATGTTGGCAAGGCTGAGTGTGCTCTGTGGTAGGGCAAAGGGGGAATAATCTGGAACAAGTGTGCAGTTCACTTTCTGAGCAGACTGCAGATATTTGGGACTTCTCTGTCTGAAATCCACGTGGAGTCTGACACCACTGCAAATTGGAAGAAAGGTTAACAAAAAAAACCCCAGCTCATAGTAGTTCAGCTAAGATAAATTACTTTTCTGCCATATGCTAGTTTTGAGATTCTTTTATTGCAAAAAAGCCTAAAAGGGGAAAGCTCTGGTGCCCTGGCTGAGTATAACACTGGGAAAATACAGGTATAATCCTGTTCACAGTAGTCCAAGTGGGTGGTGCATGGACCGTGTGCCAGCACCTTTCACCATTTTATTGGAGGAAATGGGAAACTGCTGCTCAGTCAGTTGCCATGTAGCTGCACTCGCAAACCGGAGTGGCCACTGGTGCTGAGCAAGTGCTCGTTTTCCTCAGAAGCTTTTAGGTTCCCCTTTTCCCATCTCCTTTTGGGTTTGGTAGCAGCAGATGTCCCACCTCAGCCCCTTGCAGCAGGTACCAACACCCTACTTCTCTTCTTCACCCTGTGGCAGCCCTAACAGTAGTAGCCTGGTGCTCTGTGGCAGCTAGCAGATGGCAGGCTTGGTGACGATAGTTATGTCACTTGTTAGGACCCTGGGGATAGGAAGGACAAAAGTTAGCTTTTAGATTGGATTAGGTGATGATCACAGTTGTGGTGGGAGTATGGGAAAGTGATAAGTGATGGAGGAACAAACTTAAATGTTGCAGAGGTGTTATGGCAGAGAGCTCACTCGCCTGAGAAGAGTACAAATGGCAGTTGCAAAAAAAAAAAAAAAAAAGCAGAGCTGCTTTTAAAAGTCAGTGGTGGAAATAGATTTAATGCACATGGACATACTTTTATGACATTGCAAATGTCTCAAACTAGAGGTCTGAGTTTTTTTTAATCATTCTGAAGGAGAACATCATGGTGCTTGGGGTGGGGACAGCTAGACTGGGCAAGCTGAGTTCCTGAGCACTGCTGGACACTTTCATTTTGGTCCCAGTCTCCATGCTGGAATAGGGCCTGTTCTTCAGCTTTGTATTTAATTATGACTTACACTTCTGACCCAAACCCACATGTAGTATACAAGAGGAGCATTTTGCCCTGTGACTAACTCAGTCTGATATACACAGAAATATCAATTTGCTATTTGCCCCCTGGCTTAATCCACATATGAGTCAGAAATTAAGTATGTAGAATAATGACAAAACCAAAAGTTTCTACACACAGGTATTCCTAGTGGTTTTCAGTTACCAAAGACATTATCATCACTTAGAACAAATAACAGTTTCAAAAACAGGACAAAGAAAAAGATAGTCAGATGTACAAAGAGCACAAGTAAGTGCAAGTACGGTGCACGGCTGTCCCAGACTGAAATGCAGTCACAGCTGTACAATGAGAAGTCAGCCATGTATTGCATTACCTATTTCCTTTCTCCTTTGATCATGGGATGCTTTTTGTGAGCCAGACCGCTCTTTGCAGCAGCTGGCTGGTGTTACTCATGGTGAGCAGCATTCCCTCTCTGCAGGGAGCCTTGACTGACTCTGACTCGGTGTGGCCTAGGCAGGGCCTGTAACTCCACCTCTTCAGCATGTACAACTATTTATACCTGTGTCAAGTAGGAGGGAAAAAGCCCCGTTTTCTGACTTGGTGGCAATTTTCTGCCCCTGTGCATAGGTGCCAAAAATTGAGAAGAGCCAGGCTGGGAGGGAGGCAAAACTGCAGTTTTTTATAATGTCAGTCTCTAGCATGAATCTCATGTGAGCACTTTCTCAACAAATAAGAAGCGTGCAGTGTTTCATGGCCTGTCAGAGGATGGTGGCTTGTTGCTAGGAATGCTCACAGGATGTGTGACATTTTGGAAGTTTTACAGTGAAGTTTCAAGAATGAGATGAATTGCTTCTGATAAAGACATGTACAGAAGTGCCAATGATATGACACAAGGCATACCAAATAACGGACTGTTTCCTAGTAATGCTGCACTAACTGTAATTAGATTGGATGGTCTTTAAATTATACTGGGTGCTGTGGCTTGGCTTAATAACGTAACATTAGTCTTTCTAGAGGAGTCATCAGGCTGTAGCCAGTGAGATATTGCAGACAGTGACATAGAAATGTCATTCCTTCCTCTACATTCACCAGCTTATTAGCTGAACAAGCATATATTTAACTCCCCATCCTTATGATGAATTACCTTCTTATTTAGTATGACAGAACATAATCTCCACAGAGGCAAAGCTATTTTGTAAGTAAGGAGAATGTCATGCTACCGCCCTGAAGATCAGAGTCTTGCAGTAGGACTGATATTTGCTCCTTTCTTATCCAAGAAAAATATCATTTGAAAACTACTAATCTTTCTGTTCTTCAGTGACAATGTCCCTCTGTTTTCTTCTCCTCAGAAAGTACAACTGTCCCTTGAAGACCAGTCTGTTTAGCATCTGCTTTTAATAAGTACAGGGAAGACTTTGTCCAGCTTTTTGCAAGATGCCACCAGCCTGATAAGCAGATAGTAAAACTGTGTCACGCGGCAAGACAAGTTTCAAAGCTCTCTGAGTCTCACCCCTTTGGTCTGTAGGCAGGGATGGAATTATCATTGGGTTCATGCAAAAGAACATCTTATGGGGGCAAACAGCTGCCTGATAACAACAATAGCCTTTGTCCTGCTGCAGGGCAGGACAGAGCTCCTCTTTGGAATAAAGCACTTCCTTGCTTGCTTACTGCTGGTGTACTTAAGCAGGACAGACTCTTTCAGCAATAAGGCTCAGAGTGGTTAAAATACCATTGCACCCTTATATGTGGATATTATCAAATGAGTACAGTAATTAATATGGCATCTGCTTCTGAGAACTGCCATTTCCTTCTGGTGGTAACAGGATATGTCCTTTTTTTTCTGTTTTAAACCACAGTAGCATTCCAGGGATGTGCCATAATATCCTTTTTCTCCATCTGGGAATACAGCTTTAGATAATTGTTGCTTGCACTCAGCTGGTCATCCTCCTTTTTTATTAGCTTATCACAAGAGAAAAAAAAAGCTTACCCTGTTTCTAGTTTTACTGTCTTCTGTGCTTGTAGTAATTAAATATGCTTAAAACATATTAGAAGATGAACATTATTACATTTTATTTATAAGTGTGTCTTTTTAAAGTGCTGCAGGAATTCTCCAAGCACAGAGAATGGCTTTGCTTATGGCCATGAATTGATTTACAAAATGTCACCGGTAGTACATCACCCTGTGGAAGCAGATGATATATTAAATATACCCACCCAGGTTCTGCACACAGACATCACATTACAGCCTGCTGGCCAGACTGCAGTGGTATCCATTAATGTATTACCATGCAAGCTGGCAGCATGCCAGCCCATCCTTGAATTCCTTCAGGGATTTATAGGCCTCCACAAGATGTCCTTCAGTGTAAGACTGTAAGGATAAAAGCGACAATTCTGCTTGGGTTTCTGTGGCAGGCCTCACCATTGGTACACAAGGAAATCTTAGACTTTGCACTGATTTTCAATGAGAGATCTGGATACTCAGGAGGAAGAAAGTTGGGCCAAAAAGCTGCCCACCCTAGACAAGACTGGCTCAGGACTCAGATTTTTGTTTTCCCAGTTGCCCACATTGCCAGAATCAAAGTACACTTCGGCTTTGGTGTTTGAAAGGTTACTTAGGAACAGACTTACAAACGCACACAAAAACTCCCACCCCTCAAGACAGCTAAATTTGTCAGTTGGGGTTACATGGTGCCTATGGAAACCTCAGATGACAAGAAGCACGAGTGAAGCCAACACAGACTCTGCTCTTGGACTCACAAAATGAGTCAGACCTTCATGGACTCAGCATTTTCCACACCCTGCCAGCTCAGAGCAATGTGACTTTGCCTGTATCTTCAGGAAAAAGCACTGCACAATGAAGCAACTGTGAAATAATACCATATGATAGTAGTGTGCATGCCCCTTGTTGGGGAAAGGGCGTTTGGGACTCATGTAGTTGCAGCTTGATTCTTCTCTCCTCTGTTCTTCTGTATTCCAAATTTTGCTGGAAAGCCTGGCCAGGATCTGTGAGACTGTCTGTGCAATGAAGTGGCCTATCCCACTCAGCAGAAGCATCGCAATACGAAACTACATGGTGGCTGGAGAAACCCCATCTGAATTGGTCAAAGCTTCCCCTCATCAAAGGGAAGCCCCCAGACAACACAGAGAAAACCACACCAGACTTTGAAGAAGGTCTTGTCCCTCCCCTCCCTGTTGTTCCCACGAACAGGTGGTTTTGCTTTCCTGAAAGCCTAAGAAGCAGCAATATTGCCCTTTTCTCCCATCTGCCTTTGCTGAGACCGAGTTGCAGCTCTCCTCAGTTGCTATAGTTATGCATGACACAAATTTTCTCAAATGGGGGGATTCCCAGAGAGGATCCTGCCCTCTGGCCTCTGATGGTGTCAGTGTGATGGTGCTTGCACTGGCAGTTCAGTTCATCTGGGCTGGCAAAGCATGAGAGGAGCAGCACTCAGCCTTGCACAGAGTCAGCACTGCTGCAAACTGCTCAGAGCCACCTGGGCTTTTCAGAGGAGGCGCACCTTCTCCATCCCCTCCTCCTCTGCTCTGTCCCTAGGCACAGCCCCGTCTCTTCGTAAGGAGCTTTTCCCACAGTAGCAGCTTTCTGCTAAAGAATAACATTGGAAATATTATTGTCCCAAGCTCAAAAGCAGTCCTGCTCCCTCCACTACATGTGGATTCTTGCTGCAGAGGAACTGCCTCAATTTCTGAGTCGTTGAGGAAAACGGGCATTCTACCAAAACAGTCGCAGCCTTGTGACCAGGCATGTGGGATCCCACTGCCACAAGGGCGTGGATCCCCAAGCAGCCCCTTGGTCAGCAAAGGCAGGAGAAACACTTCAGGGACCTGTTTGGATGCTGGCCATGACAGCAAACCTCTGCCTGTACCTCAGGCAGAGGCACGGGCTCAGGAGCAGGACACGGGCAGCCTGGGTTTGCCCTGGGCAATGGAGCCATGATTTGAGGTCAAAGCACACACAGTGGTTAGCAGAAAGGCAGGTTTTTCAAACGCATTCCCACACTGGACCGCCTTGCTTTCAGCTCAGCCTGCTCCATCTGGTGCGCAGAACTGCCCTGTTGCAGGTGGGTGAGACTTCCATCCAGACAGCACGGTGGTAAGGTGGAGGTGCTTTCCTAGTACAAGCTTGGGGATATAAAATACCATGCTGAACAAAAAAGGTTTTGAGTACAGGTCTTGGGGTTGACTGGCTAGGTAGATATCTCCTGGCATTCCTTTCTGTAACAGCAGTTGTATCCTACTGATATATCTAAAACAATGTTAAAATCTCATCCAAAGATACACCCTGCNCCAAAACCTTGCTAAAAAAAAAAAAAAAAAATATTATTTTTATATCATTTGCAGAAATAAACCTTTCCTAGAAAGACAGGAATCAGCAGATTTGCCTGTAGTTAGAAATTCTTGTTTCTTTGAGAAGGTATTAAGTGGTAATGTAAGAGATGAAAAATTCTTTTTAAAAAATATCACTGCCGTCCCATGTGGTATTTAACTTTGCTTGAAAATTTCAAAGCGCTCCGAGTATTTCAGGCTCAGTCTACAAGACAAAACATAGACTCAGATACATCTCTTACTATTAAATAACTAGACATTTATACATTTCCATATGTTAGGTAAATCCCAGCAAGATTAATCAGTGTGCCTATGTGTCTAGTGATGCACAATGTCGAACTCCCATTGTACTATGGAATAAAATGGTTAGTGAAAGTGTGTCATTGTGTGGAGACAAGAAAGTTGCCTATGGTGGTCAGAGCAAGGCATTTTATCAAAGGTCATCTAGGGCATAAACATATTTAATCATAAAATAAGTTCTTAAGAAGGGCTTTTTTCTAGTGGCAATTGCAAACACTTCTCATAATGCAAGCATAAACATAACCTCATTTTGTTCTCTTGTTTGTGCAGAAATAACAGGGCTCCACACTGTAAATCTCTCAAAGTCTTAAGCTGCCTGTGTTTCTATGAAAACTGTGTTGCTGTGGTGCTAAGCTAGTGCAATGTGCCACATCCTGGAGCTTTAGTTTATTTGGTTTCTTCCTCTGGCTGACAGACCTGCAGGTTCTTAAACTTGCACTCTAGTTCTTCTAGAAGGAAATGAGTTACTTGGAAATGGATTATTTTTATTGGTGTTAATTCCTGCTTTAACAATTAATGGTGATCTCACTTTGCAGTGCATTCTGTTACTTGGATTATGATTATATTGTCTGGTTTTTGCTTCATTTTGTTTTCTGGTAACGTATTTGTTGCAATGCAGTCAGAATTTCCTTTTTAAAAAATGACCTGTTCAGGAAGAGCTGCACAGATACCTGTAATCACTGCCTCTAGTGTTTAGATCAGTCCAAGGAATCCCATGCCAGGTTTCCCACTTCTAAGAGGAAAGGGATACTTGTGTGTGTCAGAAGAGCTCTTCGAGGATGTCCTAGAGGCTCAGGCAATGGGTGGGGCACTCGCAACTATGCTGGTCGGATCCGAGGCAAAACCTCCTTTGCTGAATTCTGCAAATACAGCCCAGGGCTGTTGCTGCTCGTCCCTGTGAAAAGGCATTCAGGCAGCAAACAAGATCCAAATTGAGACAATTATTGAAATAATTACCCGTAATTTTTAATGAATTAACAACATCTGATAATAGGATTATTTACAGTACAATAAAATGAGAACTGTCAGTATTCATAGGATGGATTTTGCCCTCATATGAAGCTGACAGTTTGGCTTTGAAGACTCCGTCATCTCTGGATTGAGACTATATGTTGTGCCTAACTAATGTATGTAAGCAGCTTTTTTCCAGAGCAGGTTAGGCTGGGGGTTTTCCCTTATAATAATTTTCCTGATGAAAAAAAAAGCGCCTTTTCACAGAAATAAAGTTCTCCAAGAGAGAATTGAAATTTTACCCTAAAAAACAACCAGTTTTCTGCCAGGAAATCCGAGCAGATGGAGTCCCACTACCTGTCTGGAAGGCTCCTGCCAGTCTCACTTCACAAAAAGGACTAAGCTTGACAAGGCACTCAGTTAGAAAAATGTCCCTGCTTGGAGTGCACCCAACGGGAACTTGTTCACAGTTTCTTTCCTCCCATTTGTTTGAGATCTTTATTTCTTTCCATGCAGCAGAAACTCCATTTTCCAGTCAGCTCTGTCCTCAAGCCCTTGCTCCAGTTCTGGCAATGAGCTTCTCTGTGACACAGGTCATGCTGCTTTGCTTTTCTCATCCAAAGAGAGGTGAACAACTGAGGCCTCCAGAGCATTGTTACTGGTGTCAGCAACATATTTCCAGGCTGAAGAGTCAGAAAAGCCAAAACGTAATACTGGTGACCATGGTGTCTCCTCTGGGAGAGCTACCTAAGCTGAACCCTTCCTGCAGCCTTGGTTAGCCCTGCTGTCCCACTCCAATGTACAGCAGATGGTTTTCAGTTGCCACTTTGCTGGAGGGCAGTCCCACAGCTTGATTCACCCCTTAGAGAGCTAGTACCTCCCCTTTTTACTTCTGTGTCAGCCTATACGCTTGCTCCTAGGCAGCCTGATAAGGAGTTTCTCCTAGCAGTTATTGAGCCCACACGTAATAACTGGTCTGAACCCCCCTGGGCCCGGTGCCAGGGTGCAGGCTGATGAAATGGAGCGCTCTGGATACTGCCGGGTAATTGCTTTGGTTAAAGATGGGGGGGCTAAGGATCTGAACATGTGCTGCAGCTGTTTGCATATTTTGCCTGTTGGATTGTCTGCCAAAATCATTATGAAGCCCTTGGATTTTCTGATGGAGGCTAAAAGGTCTGAACAAATAAATAAATTACGAAACAAATACGTACACAGAAAGGGAGCAAGCCCTTTTTTCCCAAGCATCTGGGGGGAAACCCAGTCCCCAGTTCCTAGAGTAAGTGTGGTACCAGAGTGGCTAATAAGCTGCCCCAAAATTAAATTGTCTTGTACAGACCACCAGGTCATATAGCCTAGCGAAGAACCTTCCCTTGATTTGCTGCAGGTTAGGACAGCACAGCTGACAAAGCAGGCCCTTAAATGAGAAACACTATCTCAGAGATCAGAAGAGAAATTGTGGCTCATGAGATCTGCGTTTAGCTTCAGTTTCACTTGCCCATATTTGTGCGAGAGCAAAACGTGGTTTGAGAAGTTCAAAATGCCGTGTGGAAACACACAGCTGTTCCCTTCACTTAGATGTGAAAGACAGCTCGAAATTCTAGCAGTCGCGGTTCTGCCTCTCTCAATGAGTTACAGCTGGCCGGGCACTCAAATTTCTTGCGAAACTCCGCTCTGAACCCAGACCCACAGGGCAGTGCGGCATGAAGGGATTGCCATGGTAACCGTTCTTTGTGTCTTGAAAAACTGACTGACTGTTTTCAGGGGAAATTACATAGAAATGTGACATTCGTTGTCTGAGATAAAAATAACACTCCCTTGATGAATCAAAGTTGTAGGAGACTCATGAAGGTTGGGGTTTTTTGTTTGGATTTGAAAGTTTCTGGGTATGATTTAGTCCATAGTTCTTTAGAATGCTTTTTCACTTGTAATCACTAAAGCTAATGGCTGATCATTGAATATATATCTTAACATAGTTTTTGCTTCTATTCAGAGCACAGATTCAGGATCTCCACATTGATTCATTCTTTGCCATTCATGTTTTTCTGGTGTAAGATTTCCATGGCTTGAAGCCACAGAAATATGAGTAGTATATACCACAAAGCTGTTGAAGGAAGTAGTACTATTAAAAAAATCTAATTGGATGTGACTTTATTTCATTTTGCTGAACTTAAGCCATAAAAGAATGTATAAAGCTCTCAGCCTGGCTTGGAGGAAGGTCATAACTGTAATGCTGGGCATGGGACATCTCATCTGTCTGTCAGGTGGTCCTTCAAGCTTTACATTTGGAAAGAATGCAGGTGGATGTCCAACTTCTTAACATCTAATCTTTACCACAATTTCATATCTATTATCGACCACATCTGATCAAGGCTTTGCAAGAACTACCAGCAGTAGCTCTGCAATTAGAAACTTTCAAGCTTTTCTGATCTCATCTAGAGAAAACATACCTAATGGAGTGAGAGTTCTCTAGTTCCAATACACTTCTCATGATCTGAGCCTTTCATTGCACTAGAAGATTGAAACCAAAAAGATTCATGGTCACCAGCCATAAAATGGGCCATGGAATATTACTATAGAGTTATTCCTGCAATTTGCCCCTAACTTCTGGCTGAACTACATCCAATATTTTTTTTATTAAAAAAAAGATATTCAAACAAGACTGTCTGCTTAAAGATTTGAAACCATTTGAGTAGATTCTTGGCCCCAACTATGTCTTAAATCAACAATGAGATTTCTGAGGGTTCTGCAAGACCAACATCTTGAACAGAAAAGCTGAGGGTTTAATTACTCATTCCCATATGTGTGTCTGCTAGAAAATGTGTGCAAAAATTAGTAGCTAGCATGGTTAATCAATATTTACTGTAATATCATACTTCCAAACTATGGGTGTTGAGTGTAGGAGAATTCTTACTGAAATAAGAGGTATTTGGAAAAGAGATTTGAATGGAGAGCAAAGATAAATAAACCTTGGCTGTTTTTCTAGAGATCATAGATTTGATTGTTTGCACGGAGAGAACTTTACGGTGATGGCTTCAGAACAGAGAAAAGTTTTTGTTGAAATTCTGAGGGAAGCATGCCAAAAATTCACAATGAGAATGTTCAGACATGGTTTCTGTGCCAGTAATTTGCTGGGTTGTGTTAGTAAGATGTGCTCTGAGAGACAGAAGATCGGATGAACTGTGGCAAAGTAATAAAAAAGCACAAGGGTTGCTGTTTTTCTAAACTTTAAGAATCATCATAACAAAAGTAGAAATAATAAAGCAACTCCTAACTTGACAACTGGCAATCTGATATCGTAAGTCAAAGGCAATTTAGCTAAAATGTCTCATTTTTACCAATTTTGCAAAAATTATTCACCTCACCCCTGAAAAATGACATTGAGCACTGGGGTATTTGGTGAGGAACATAGATGCATATTCAGTGATTTACTGGATTTGAAAAAAAATCACAAAACTAGGACTCGAAAGGCTCTTTAAACCTGTTTGGAGACAACTAATGTAAAGAGGCTTAAAATATCTAAGCATCCACTATCACCCCATCAAAACTTGTTTTCGTTTAAATGTGAGTATATGACTAACTTCAGATTTCAAGATTTAAATACACAAATATTTCCATAGCATTTTATTTGCCGGTTGTTTTGGGGTTTTTGTTTGTGGGGGTTTTGTTTTGTTTTTTTTTTTTAGTGTGGTGATGTTTTAAGAGTTGGGTGGAGGATTTCTCATCTGTATTTGGGGAAGAGAAAGATTTTCTGGCTGGCTACATCTGCCAACACACTGACTGTCAAAATACCATCATGTAGAATATGACTAGGAGATCAAACATAAAGTATTTCTACATACAAAAGTTCAGACAGTATGACTCAGTCCACTTCTCCTCCAAAGCAGGACACAAGCATAAAATCTTGAAACAATAACTAAACATATGTGAAGTTTGCCTTGTGTTTTTTGAGGATTTACTTTGCTTTTAGTTTTCATTTTTTTCTCACTACTCTGGGATGCCCTAGTGATGCTGACTGCTTGGTTTTCTCCATCACAAGCTCAGTCAGTTCTGAAATCACCTGAGTGCAGTCTTAAAGAAATGAAGATGTAAACAGAGTTGTCACCGAGGGGTTTGGAGGCACCGAGCATCTAAGATGTACAGTCAAATCACACCCATGACATCCTCTTTTTCTTTCTATTTCAGTTCATTGCCATTTGGCCTCTATATTCTTCCCCAGCAACCCCCAATACACACCAAAACAGAAACATCAAAACCTTCCTACTCTACACAGTGTGCATCCAGGTTTAAAGGCATATTGCAGTTATATTTGCTCATAATTTCATCCAGATCTTTCCACGCTCCCCAGAGCTCATATTGCTGTGCAAAGGTGGCCAGTGCGAGAAGTCTCACTGTTTTTTCTTTGACATCCTTTACAAAACATTAAGAATTGGGGAGCTGCTTTTTACTGACTGGGATATTTTTTGTTTCATTTCAGCTCTATGATGGGCCTGATGTGCAATCCAACCTGATAGGCACTTTCTGTGGACAGTCTCTTCCACTGGCAGGGAACACTACAGGGACCAGCCTTCATGTGGTGTTCTATTCTGATGGACTGAATGCTAGAAACGGGTTCCAGATGCTGTGGCACGTTAATGGTAAGTTAACCAGGTTTCCTCTGGGAAGATATGTTTTCTTCTTCCCTGTATGTGTAACAGTGTCCCATCTTATGCCACCCTATGTCAGCTAGCTAGAAATAATCCATTACAGCTCTAAAAACATTGCATTTCCCCATAATTCCTCAAATATTTTCCTGGTGGATGTTTCTGCACGTGTACACCTTTAAGATCATCTGATCAGAGACTGAGAGCTTTTGTGAAATATGCTTTCATCTTCAGGAGCAGGCACAGGGATGGGGGGCATCTGCAGAATTTCTGTACTGTATAGGAGCTATATGCTGTTACAGGGGAATCGTAGGTGACTTGGGCTTTTTAATGGGAAACACTCAGTCCTCCATTTGCCCCTTTCCTATAGACTTGTGTTTTCTGTGCTGGCTTCTCTCTAGTTTTCTTTAGCAGTGCTCATTTTGTTGGGTAGCTAGCTCACTTCCAACTGTCTCCCATCCCCCTTCTCTGCATGAAATAACATTGGCCAGGATGTGCTTTGGGTGTTTTTTCTCTTGTTCTTGCATGTCACGAAGGCTGTCACAGGCCTCATTAAATAGGCAAGAATGCACGCCAATTATAAATAAATCTGTTAATGACTGTACAACTGCAAACTGTGTTTGCAGTTTCTTCATAGGTGAGGCTACAAATGCAACTTTTTCACTCTGCTTATTTAACAGCAGTATTGGACTGTAACAAGATTAAATCGTGTGCCATTGTACAGCCCATCAAAGAGGATCCAACCTTGAAAATAATTAAATTGCCACAGTTGCCCTGCCTGTCTAATCAGTTCACACCATTCAGTTTTGACAGCATTGTAAAGCAGCTGAAATCAGCTGCGGAGGCCCCACCGTGGGTTGCTGAGGTGTATGGCATGCTATACATTGTTTGAATAGGAGCTCCTCTGCACTACCACAGACTGCTGGCGTTTGTGGACTCCCAAAGGGCTCTCATCGACTAGACAGTGGTGTTTTGCATTCAGCGGAGGTCAAGGAGCATTTCTGGGCAAAGGAGGGACATATGCGGGAGGAGTGAGATGTGTGGCAGGAGCCAGCAGGGGAAGTGCCGCAGCACAAAAGTACCTTCTTGTGCTTCGAGGTGATGTCATTCTGGGACTGCACAAAAGAAGAAAAAGTGGAGGCTTTTATGCACAGCCAGATGACATCAGCTCCATACAGTAGCCATGGTACTGGGTTAACTTGCTTTTCTAAAGCTCTCAAAGCCTTCCAGATTCTGCCTGCGTGGTAAGCAGTCTTGTGCTTTCCCTCCACGCCCCCCCTCACCCCTCCAAGCATTTCCCGGACTCTCCAGCCCTCTCCCATCCCCCCCTCCCCTCCCTGCCCTCCTTTTTGCACTGACACATTAACTTCTGCGTCAGTCAGCGCTGCCCCTCTGTTAGTTCCTGGACACTAAACTGCAGCCTAACACTGCACAGGGCCGAGACTGCTAATGTGGGGCTGTGCCTGAGCAGCAGAGCAGGATCTGTGGATTCAGATAGGGCTGGTTCCCAGGGAATGCCATTGCTGGCTCAGAACATCACAGCTGCCACTCCTGACAGCATGTAATATGAGTGTAAGTTCCTCCAGAGCTGCCCGCAGTAATCTTCTTTTTGTTCATTGCAGGAACTTCCTTTGTTTCTCGATTGGTGTCATGCACAAATATGGGTTCCTCTTACCGTTGGTGGCTATGTTGTCTGGGCATATACTGTTGCCATAGACTGGATAAAATTAGATATGTTCCTGTGGTTGGGGTGCTATATTTGCTTCTCCCTTCTGAAAATCTTTCAAATACACAAAAAAATCTTGGTGGAGAAAGTCCCTTAGTCTAGGGGAACTCATCAGGAGACGCAGCTTTGAGTTGGGTATTTCAGAGTGAAGCATTCAGGTCCCCTCTTCTCTGAGGGCAAATCCCTAAAAGAATCTAAACCTGGATCTGGTAACATCTCACCTGACGAGAAAATAACAAGGCTATATATATTGCTGAGAGAAGCGCTTTTACTTCTGCTCAAGTGACAAATGTGTGCTCTAGAGTTCAAGCTGCTGTGAACTATTTCTCAGGCTGTCCATGTGCTCCTTAACTGGCAGTTGTGAAGCATCCATGAGATTTATATCAAGGACATTCACATGCTTTGGTGATAAAAGAGAGCAGCACTTACATTTGCCACCATGTGCCTGATACAGTTCATTTCAGACACTCTTTCCAGCAGCTTTGCTCATGGTTATGAGGTGATGACAAAAAGCCAAAAGCTTACCTCGTTGATAACTGGTGTGAGGAGCCTCTGCTGCCACACACAACACAAATTTTAGGTGTTTTGATTCGAAACACTTGCATCTGATCTTTCCAGTTGCCAAGCCACTGCTTTTCAGTTGCTGAGTTGCTGACTGGGGTTGCTGAAGAAAAGCCAGTCTTTAGGTTTTCCCAAAGACAGAATTAGTAACTGATCTTAGGAGAATCCTGTTATTTATGCTTAAAAGTGTGCTATATAATTTTAACTTGGATGGCAAGCTGTAGTGCGAAGAATTCAATTTAAAAGTGGTTTTAGTTCTGAAATAACACTGTTCATCTAGGGGGCTTTCATTGATGAGGCTGGATTTAGAATTGATTTGGCTAAATCACTAATGTTTTTTTCTGCAGCCAAAGCCTCAGGAGGCTTATTCACCAGAGGAAGGCTTGAATCTGCAAGATGCTCATTCCACTTCTGCTGTTTATTAGGAAGCTTCATACAGTCAAATATATTTTGGGGCATATATTGGCCCTTTGAGAAAGAATAAACTCTTGGTAACAGTCTGGATGCTGCAAAGATGGCATGCAATTGAATTGCTTTCCTTAAAAAAAAAAAAAAAATCAGGAGGCCAAAAGGTCAAAGGTCTCTCAGTGCAAAATTACACCAGTGACAACTGTCACTATGTGAGAAGACACATATTTCCTAGACCCGTCACTTACCTTATTAAGCAAAGTGCATGTAGGAGCTGACTGCTTTATATATACATCTGCATTTCTTTGGAAGCTTACTCATTAGGCTGCTTGATTGTCAATAGAGCTTATAAATTCCATTGGCCCTTCTCAGCATAGTCATAATTTGAACCTGGTATTCTGTTTTCTGTGACACATTAATTCTCCCTTTAAATAAGAAGTAAAGCACACCACTGAGAAAAGAATTATGTAGCCCTAAAGTACTGTATTGCACTTTCCCTTCATCATCATCTTCTTTCTGTTGGATTCCCCTAAGAAACCATGAATGATGGACAAGATGTGGAGAAAGCCCACTTGGTTCATGAGAAGAGAAATTTTCATTACTCTGGGTCTGTATTTTCAGAAGATGAAAACTATTAAAAGGCATACAATAGCTAAAGACTGAGTTCTTCAGTAAAGAAAAGTGTCAGGTAAAATGTGAAATTGTTTGTTAGTTCTTCAGTGAAGCGTAACAGAAACAGAGATTAGATTAAAATGCAGAAGCCATTCAATGCAGACATTTGCCAGGCATCCATTAGGATTGCTGGAGAGAATATTCCATTGCAGGTCAATGAGGGAGCTGGGGCCCAGATTTCCTAAGCCTGAATCATAGCTCTGTTGTTGATTTCTTGTGCAGCCTTTGACAAATTGCCATTTGTTCAGTTTTATAAAATGACTATTCCATTTCAGTGTCTTTCTGTCACATTTAGTCTAAAGATGCACAGGGTCTGATCTTTTGAAGTCCTGAGCAGTTGTTTGAGTTGAGGGCGCTACCACGTTCAGAGCTGGATTTTTGTATAGCAGTCTGGCTGTTCAAAACATAGATATGTTCTCTAGGAGAGTTAAGGATTAATTCATTTATGTTTCTTCAGCAAGCTGGAACTCCCCCCACCCCCAAACTAATATATAAGAATAACGGCCAAAATTTTCTTAAAATGCTTGTTGTTGAACAGTTCAATCAATGTCCGAGAGCTAGAAAATGGCACTTTTTTGACACTGAACACTGGCAGCTGATGTGGGAACTGTGACCATTCTATATCTTGGAGGATTCAGCTCCTGTTTAAATGCCTAAATTTGCCTTTATGTCTCTGGGTCCCAGTAGTCTGTCTTTATTTATTATCCATCTCACTGATTTCATATTGGCACATGTGGAAGAAAATACCAGAATTCAGGAGACTGATAAAACAAAAAAACCCAAAGGGTACAGAAGTGATTAACAAATCAGAAAGAAGAAGGGGGAAAAAAAAGCAGTTTATCACTTGGATTTTTACTCTCTTGCATAAACCCTCATCACAAATTATCCTGCTTGCCCCATTGGATAATATTCTATGAACTGATCATACTCAAGAGAGCAAAAGATTTCAGAATCAAATCCAAGTTATACTTCATGCAAGTATTAGTGTAGTACAGGCAAATGTTCATACTACATGCTCCTTGCAGGTAGAGTCAGTTAATGTTTACTGAAATATTTCACCATGAGCACAACAATGCTGAATTCTTTCATTTCCCTAACTCTGATTTTATAGGAACAGTGTCAGTTCACTTTAAACTTTATGGAAGGGATTTTTCTAGCATGTGGCTAAAACATACCCATGAATAAAACTGAAAACCTTGCAAATAGAGGTTTCCGCAGATTACTACTTCTCTATTCAGCTATAATTATTTATGAGAATAAGGATTCTTCTTTGGTTAATGAAAACCATCTGCTAACAGGCAATAATATGGAAAGACATCTATAAATCATCCCTTGCACAATCTTCAATGGATACTTAGATTTTAGCCAGAGAAAAGCAAAGACACCAAATATATGTTTCCTGAGTTTCTATTTGTTGCCTGATTTCCTAGCAACTAGCACCGGGTTAGGTAGTTGTTTTAAGCATTTTTCAAGGGAATTCCAGGACCTTTACCCTACTGAAAGCGTATCTCCCCTGCCTTCCCCCCCNNNTGCAGGGCTGAAGTTTCCAAAATGACTGCAAGGTCTGTGTAAACTGAGCATATGCTGTATGCAGTTCAGCTGCAAGAAACTTTTCCACAGTGCAGCTGTCTGTATTTCTGTCCACATACAATAAGATCGTATATTTCTCTGCTGAGAAAAACTTTTAAAGATGTTTCACTAGGAACAGAATTGTTTCAGATTATTTGCTATTATTTCAGTGAGAGCTGAAGTCATGTAGCAATTTATAGGTTTTGCTTCCGTGTTTTTATTTACCCCTAAAGACCAAATCTTTTTTTACTTTGTTGCCATACAGCACAAATTCCATTTATTTGAATAGAAGCAAACTCTAATCTGATGTTTGGAGACAAATGTAAACATTGGGAGAAGGTTTGTATTTATTTAATGGTAATGCCAGAGATGGACAAAGTTTAATTAGCTGAGATGATTACATCATCATTTAAGCTTTTCCTATTTCAATATCTTAATAAAGTAGGCAGGCTGCTTTTGTATGGAAATTACATTCCATTTTAAATCAAAGTGTACTTCTTAGCTTGCTCAAAAAAAAGGAAAAGGATACGGTACACACAAACGCGTGCTTCAAAAAAACATCCCTAGCATTTCTCCTGAAGTTTTCCTGTTAAATGCAAATTCCATACATATATTCATGTATATACTTATATGTATATAAATAAATATGCATCTGCATCTAAATCTACATCTTCAGCCTGAACACCATTCATACGGATGTAATTTGTTTGATATCTTTTCTGATTATTTTAAGTATCTGCCAAGACAGTTTTCTAAGCCTATTATAAGTGCCTTAAGTCAGGGAGTCTGTCTTCATAGGTAACATACAAATAAGATGAAAAATACTTGCAATTTAGTTTTCCTTGATGGCTTTATCTGTGATCCAATCAAAGAAAGGGATAATGACACAAGAATTTCGTGGCTAATGAAAATGGGGAAGACACTGAATAAATCAGGGATCAAATTCTAAATTCACCTTTTTAAAATTTTCAAGACAAAAAAATTGTGAATAGTAAAGACCCATAATGTTCCAGGAACCAAAACATAAGCTGCAAAGTCAGTGAATCAGAGTTTGCTTCTCATTTTGAAACAGTANTTTTTTTTTTTTTTTTTTTTTTTTTTTAAATCTAAGGCTGGGCAAATCTTTCACATACAAAGTTTGTAAGCATTTCAAAAAGTTTTTCTATCATTTGAGTTTTCCTCACTTTAGTGTTCCATAGATGCTGCAAGTGAGTTTAAAGGCAGGAACATTTATTTTAATCTCTTACTACACTATTTCTGTAAATATTTTGTTAAAATCTTCTAGCATCTGTATTTTCAAAAAAGCACAACAGAACTGATTCTTACTTCATCCATACAAGACCAGAAACGTAATATATAGACTTTCTGCCAGTTGGCCAAAAAGTTCAGAGATTATGTTTCTACTCTGATATGGAGGTTTCTGCTTGCATATGCAGGTCAGTCAAAATAGTTCTGGTGTGAAGTTCACATATTTGCAAATATCAGTGAGTCCTTTTTTCAGCTATTAGTCAGTGAATACTTAGGCATAAACTCAAGCAATTTCCAATCTGTTTGTAAACAATTAATAAATTATTTGCAACACAAGCTCAGCACATTCATTGTAAGAAATGAATCACAGAGATCTGAACTTTACCTCCATTTTACTGGAGCACTTAAGAAGGATCACTTTTAACAAAAAGCCATTTCTGGGAACATTTGTAGTTGGAAGAAAAGAAATGGCACATTAACAGCAGTTTGACGTTCTTATTCATGTGCTTCACACACCTCATCCAGAGAATATCAATTGAGCTCAGAGAAAATATAAACCACTCTGGAGAGGGAGCAGGAGTAATCAGAATGGTGCCTGCAAGGGTTGCAGAGAGAGAAAGGTCTGTGCCTCAAAGCACAGCACGCAAGCTTTCCACTCATCTGAGCCATTTTGAGTTTAAATAAAAACCATGTCTTTGTGGCTATCAGGAAACTCTTAGTAGGAGAAGCTGAGTCATAACTGCCTGTTTAGTTTTAAAATGTTCCCAGCTTTCTTCAGGCTGAGATAAATAGCAATTGGCTTTGTTCTCGCCAGCTGAAACTCCCCTGACTCCCCGTTCCCACCCCCTCAGCAGCCAAGCCATCAAGTCTGTTTGTTGAGAAATCTTTTCTGTTTCCCAAGCTGGCCAGGCTTTCCCTTCCTGAAGTCTGTCCTCAGTGGCCATGTCATTCCTGCTGCTGAGGGAAAGGAAAGAGAGTAACTCACCCTGCAAATTCAGCTGTAACGCTCCCCCCCTGCCGACACCTTTTTTCCCTCCAGTTGTAAAAACCCAATGACCTGGGTTTTTTTGAGGAAAATTAGGCTATCCTCTGATGTTACTGGGAGAAAAAAATGGGGTGGTGGGTTACACTGAAGCTATGTTCCTCTCTGTCTCTCTGCTCAAATGTTCATGGAGATCAAAGTTTCAGGGGCCTAGAAAGTTTCTGGGGCTTAGAAGCCACCCTTCAATAACCACAAGTTTGTCACAGAAGGTGTTGAGGAAAGTATTTGCATTTAATTGAAGATCTTGATTTATAGCTTCCTGAAGAAAAAAAAGTGTTAAGCAGAGCAGTGGCTAAAGATACCTTGTTCAAGTTGCAAATTATACATAGACTTGATAGAGATTAGGGGAGTTTTACACATCTGTGTGGATTAATTGAGCAGGTCAGACGCGTAGTTTATGTCTTTTACGTTATAAAATATCTCCTATAACTAAAAGTTAGGGTGGCTGTGCCTTTCCACCCTGCTGTCACCTGCACCTGGGGACTGTGTCAGGGACAGTGTCTTCCTGGGAACACAACGAAAGGAGGCGAGCGCAGCAGTTGACACATTTCCATAAAGTAATGACAAAACTTCAGTCTCAGGTGTTCAGCTACTTTGTGCTGTGAAATCAGGGCCTGCGTTTGATCCATTGTTTTGCATCTTTTTTTTTTTTTAATATAGCTCATAATATGCAAGAACTTAATCACCAAAGGGGCTGGGGAGTGAGGGTAGGACAATAATTTCTTATCTGAAAAGAAAATACATAACTTTTCAAACATGGCATGTCTTAGAATTGCAGTTACAATTCAATAAAAAAGAACATTAAACTCACCAAATGTCAGAAAGCCAGTTTATCCACTGTGACTTGGCAGCTTGTAATCATGCTCAGCAGGCTGAGTCAAATTGCATTGTCTTTAACTTTATGATTTCTAAAGCAGTGGGAAATGGTATTTTTACAACAATAGGAAGCCCTCCCCATGATAACTTAGGTTGTGTATTAGTTGAGGTCAGTGAGGATGGATCTGATTCAGCTTTCTAAAACTGATCAAAGTTAGAGGCCAATACAAAAAATGACACTTTTTTTGCTCTGTGTCTCAGTTTCTTCAGCGGTCAAAGCAGATGCTGAGGTACAGGGAGAAACATGCCAAAACAGGAGGTGAAGTGCTTACTGCACGGGCAGTGTCAGAAGGTCCAGTCTGCCTTTCCTGAGTTTCTCTTCCTTGCTAGACCTCAGTTCCCTGTGATGAAGCAGACCCTCAAGCCCGGTATACGCATTTGTGCATGAAATGGGTGCTAATGCCTGTCCTTGTTGCAGAGCTGTTGGTGAGTTTTTCCAGAGCCCCTCGCTGACGGGCTGCTTTGCTGTGTTGTCAGGTTGTGGAGGAGAACTCTCTGGCCCTTCTGGTTCATTTCACAGCCCTGGCTACCCCAACAGATACCCAAGCAATAGGGAATGCATCTGGTACATTCACACAGCACCTGGTAGCAGCATTCAACTCACCATTCAGGAATTCGACATTGAATATCACCCGAACTGCAACTACGATGTTTTGGAGGTAAGAGCATTAAATTTACTCCTCAAAAATACACAAGTTACGTGCTTTTCTGTCTGGAGCAGATAATCTCAAGAACTGCAAGAGCAGAACAACCAATCCTACTGCAATTTCCCATTTTTGCTGTGCTTACAGTTATGTTCCAAGATGTTGTCACAGAGCCACAATGTTCTTATTATTTGTTGTTTTTATGCCTTTAGTGTCTGTATACCTTAATCAATAGTGATGCTGGGCACTGTATACTTCCTAACAAGAGACAACACGGCTTTGAAAAAGTCTTGAAAAGTCCATTTTTTACAAAGAACTAAGTGTAGGGTGCTGTACCATGGAGATAAAATGTCGTGATGTAAAGGAAGATAACGGATCACTAGGGGGATAACTAAGGTGAGACCTTGTGTAGGACCTTCCAAGGAAGTGGGGAGGTTTATAACCCTGAGCGCTGAAAATTATGAAGGATCTTTGTACTCAGAAAAAAAGAATAAAAGAAGAAGCAGTGTTCTAGTCAGCTTAGGGTGGTAAAACAAAGAGAAAAGGGACCTCTCTAAGGGTTTTCTGACTTTTAAGAGACCCATAAGACTGGATGATCCTGCTATATGTTACATCTCTGTGCTTCTGTTGGGAAGCAGCCATGTGACCAGTCCCAGCTAACAGATTTGAATGGACTTCCAGTGCTGGAAGAAGGGATAGGAAATAATTTCAGGAAGAAATTCTTTAGAAGTGTAGACTTTCTAGATAGCTCTCACCAGAGACATTTGAGATCACTAATGGAGGCATGGTTGTTGGATGTTTCAGTGTTAATACACGGATGTCATTTGAATGTTTTTGTAATGAACCCAAAAGATCGATTAAGTGATCTTGTACCATTCCACTGGGGCCTTTCTTCTCCTCTTCTCCTGGGTAATGTGATGTGTGACCAGCATACAGCTATACAGTTTTCTGTCCAGCACTTACGTATACTCACTGCTGCCTATTCTCACCTTTGTTGCTTTGATTTCTCCAGCTTATGCTCCTTAGTGCACACTCATCAGCAATATTCCTGGAAGACTTAACCCACATCCCAAAGCAGCTCCTAAATATACAGTTGCCAGACATGATTGCTCAGCATTTGTATGAGTAGAAGAGACATGTAATAACACCAGCTTTCTGGCTCTGAAACAGGCTTCCCTAGCTTAGCAATGAAATGGAAGTCTTGACGAAATGAACACTGTGCTTTGAGTATCCTATTGACTTTGGGACTTCTGTAGGATCTGGCTGTAAGGAAGTTGTTCCATGAATTCTCCATCAGTAGCATTGCCAAGTATGACTGTATGTCACATTGCTGACATCAGTGCCTGTGAGTAGGTGATTTGTCTTGGCTGGTTTGGGTATTGATGAAGTCTGTTGTATTGCATCTTTGTTGTTGTTTGTGCCTAAAATGACTAGACTGAAGGTAATCTGCCTGTAAGCTTCAGTTATGCCTTTGTTGCCTGGAGGAATCCATTAAAAAGCTACGAAATCTGAGTCTGTTGTTGTTGACCTTATCTTGAATAGTGCAAGGACAATGGGTACATCTGCAGGTGGTCACCCAGGAGCTATCACTATCCAGTAAGAGTACAGAGGGTTGGCAACCATTTGCTTGACAACTTTTTGATTAGTGGGGGGGTTGGCCTAAAACCAATGAGTGGATTGCCAGATGCAAATTGATTAAAGAAGTTGTTTAAGAGGATTCTACAGTTTGCTGCTCTGTGTCCCTGAGCAAGGTATTCACCTTAGGTTTTGGGTTTTCTTCCTTTACCATTTCAAACTTAGTTACTATGCTTTACTTCTTTCCAACCTTACTCATTTATCAGCACAGATGCCCACCTTGCTGTTTGAACTTCCCTGCCTTCTTTCCCTCAGAATTGGTATGCGTCTGAGTTACTTGTCTCCTGACCTTGGCTCATCCAGTTCCCACCACCTGCCTCTGATCTGCTGACAGATAACCTAATATAAAGCAACTCATTGGACAAAATTGGTTCATGTCTTAGTGCAAGATCAAAGGTTCTGCCTGGCAGTGAACAGCTTCCCCTGCCAAACAGCAGGCATTTGGTGGAGCTTTATGTATCTTGCCGCATACACATTTTCTTGCTTTTGTTATAAAATTACACATTCACAGCACGATTGATATAGTCTGCACAGAACAAATGATGACTCAGATTTAGCAGGGGAAAAAAAGGAATGTGGTTAACTATTTTCAGGAGCTGCTCTATCTTTTAATCTTCTTTTCTGTAGTTGTCTATGTATGTCCAGGCTGAAAACCACATGCAGAAAAGTTTGAAAATGGTTAGAAAAAAAGAGGTTCCTGGTGTGCCTTTGATACAGCATGTTTCAATGATCACTAAGGTTCCAAGTTTCTTTTAGTCTCACATTATCTTCGCAAGAGTATTTTATCTACCAGTTCTTTGGGTTTTGAAGTCTGCTTTTTGTCATAGTTATTCTCCTGATTTCACTTCTTCCTTATCTCTGAATAGTGAGTTCTACCACTTCCTGTTTTCTTTCAAGCCAAATAACTTTCCAGTTTTAATAGGAAGTCAAAATCAGTACTAAAGTAGCTCTGCACCCTGCTGTCCTCCCTGTCCCATTAACTCTCTCTACTCTCTGAAATAAGAAGGTGTCTTGTAATAAAAATTCCCTAGTAATCACAAAACTTGCTCACCTGGATACATTTTCTTTTTTTTGCTTAGAACGTCCTCACCCCTTCGACCTGGCAGAGACTTGTAAGGAAATTCTAAGAGATCTTTCCCATTGCAGCACCTTTGCTGCTAACTTTATTTTTATATCGTACCTTCTTGAATACTTCTTCCTTGCACATTTTTCTGAAGCATATTTGTTCTTATAAAATGCAGCAACTCTCTCCCTTCCCTTTCTTTTGACCATGCCTCCTAAACAAGCTGTCCCTTCCACGTCAGTATCCCAGTACTGCCATATGTTTCATCAAGACTGTGCAATAGTAGTTACATAAAAATTTTGTGTGTGAAATCTTCAGGTTGTTCATGTGGCTTCTGCATGCTCAAGTGTTTGACACATTCTCCTTTAATCCTCCTCCTGTTTCTTTTATGACACTGTTGCACTTTGTCTTTTGCTCTTCCCCATCAGATTCCAATCCCTTTACAAACATCCAGAAGCAAATTTTAAGTTGTTCTTAAAGATGTTTTCCAGAAATGTTTCATGGAAATAGAAGCCATCATTTTGGACACAATGAAAGAGTTAAAAATATTTTTTAAATGGATTCTATAGAAAATACATACTTAGAGAAAAATGACCATGTCTGCTTTGTTAAATGATGACATCTTCTCTTTAACATGCACCAGATTTTTGTAAACTATAAATATACTTTGCCATAGCAAGATGTAGCTCTGAGCTGAAAAGGAAGGAACCCTGTCAATTTATTTCACTTCCAAGTCTTTATTAGATTCTCTGGTGTTCTCATTTAAATATAAAGAAACATCAAGTATTACTATAATTCTTAATTCTCTGTCAAAGCCAGGCTCTCTCTCTGCTGGCAGTTATAGCTGAACAGGGATCAGTTTTATTCCCAGAAAATGTGTCATGAGGGTGACCAACCACATAAAAAACAGCTTTCTGTTGCTCATAACTCTGGAATGCTGACTGTTAACAATAAATGGAGCTAACGGGGCAGAAGCAAATGATAAGAACAGATTAAAACCATGGGCTTTATGGCAGTGTCCTGGATCCCCGCTATGCCATCCAACATCATTTATCTCTGGATCAGGTGCTCTGGTCAGACTAAATGTTTTTATTTTTATTTTTATCTGTGTGCAGCTCAGATATCCTGTGACTCTTTGTGAACCACACCCTGGAATTCATTCTTTCCATTCATTCTCTTTTCCCTCTTCTTTTTTCATGTGGTAACTATTGGTTTTCCTCTATGTAGCCAAAAGTGACATTTTATTGTTTTTTGTCATGGAAACACTCTTGACTTGTTTTTGTTCCAGCCCTTGTGAAAGCATCTGATCAATTGAACTGGCATAAAGGAGAAAAGAAAATACAGTCTTAACTGTAAAAAGCATGCCTTTGACTGTGCTTTTTATTTTGAAACTGTGCAGAAGGCTGTTGCCAAACAATTAACAATCTAAAGGAGACCCACAAACCTCAGATTTCCATCAATATTTCTTCCCTATACTTAGTTCTCTTCCAACAGGTCAACTATAAGTGTTCAGCTTGGGCCAAGTTCATTTCTGAGGTAATACTAGAGAAATCAGCAGGGTTTGTGTCAGAGCTGGGTTTGGTCCCCTTGCCTGTGGTGTGCAGATGGCCCCAGGGAGCATCAGAGATGATGTTAGAGGCTGGTCCATGATGCTTATTAAATGCACATTAGAAACTCCTGCTGTTTCCTCTGCCACATAGCTTCTCTGGGCTGGTTTAGATGATTAAGAACATGTGTTCCTGCTAGGTCTCATGCTGTGGCTCTGACTCAGGGAGTATAGCACAAACACATTTTAAAATTCACATTTGGAACAGACTTCTGACAAATGCATCTGTCATTGGGCCTCACAAGCAGCCAAGCAGTGAGATTTTTCTGAAGACACTGAGCTTCCAGCGGACAAACATGCTTCTTCCCCAGACTGCAACTGCTTCTTTACGGATTCTTAATCTGAGCTGTGATTTCATCCATTCCGACTTCTCTTGAATGTCTTAAGATGATCGATTGGACAGAGGAACCATTATCCATTTAAGTCATGCAGCCTCCCTGCAGAATGCAAAAAAGTGCTGTCTCAGTTGAAATTAAAATGTTTAAGATATTAAGCCACTAAAACTAAGTACAGTCTTCTGAACATCTAACAGACTGTGACGTTTATAAAAAAATTAATTCCTTGTTTCTTCTGGAGATGCAAGCTTCAGCTTCTGAGGTCTCACATTACCCTGGGGTCACTGAATATTTTTTCCAGTTAAAAAAGGATTCTTTCCCTTATACCTCTAACAGCAGAGCAGTGTCAGGCACCGTGAGCAGTTAGTGAGCACACAATCAATCAAATTATGTAGTAATGCACTACACTTAGCCCTGAAGGTGGTGGGACTAGCTCAGCTATTTGTAAGACTTGCTCAGATATTTAGCTTGGACAGAACCCAAACTCCTTCTGAGGTTAAAAAGTATCCGGCAGAGCTTATTAAAATATTGAGTTTCCCCTCATCTAGAAGGCAGAGGCAAAAGGGCCATATAGAAAGCTGGTTCTTACAGTACTGCCACTTTCTGAGAGAGGTTAATGGATTGCTTTTTTTGACCTTTTTGACGTTTACCAGACTAATAAAATATTGGAGCAGACTTGAGATGCTATTGGTGGGAAAATCCTGATGGGATTTGTTGCCTTAACTTCCTGTTCTCTGGTTTTGTTGTTAGAACTCACCATTCTCTAGTTTAGTTTTAGGATTTACACATAATATCCACTGATACAATGAGAACCTATCTATTGCTAGTTCAGTTGCTGAAAGACAATAGCATACTCTTTATTTGGTGTATCTCTTTAACAGTTTTCACATTTGACGTTACTATCAAGCTGACTTTTGCAGCTGCTGTCCTACCAGGGACATATCAATGGAAGGTGGGAGACCGTTAATATCAGGTGGCATTTCATTAGCATTCAAGAAGCCAAGAAAATTCAGTCACTGAAGGCACTAGGCACCAACATCACATGTCTGGATTTGAAAATTGCACGGAGCATGTGTGTTTTCTTCAGCTTTGAGAGGAAAGACTAAGGAAGGTGAGCCAGTTCCACCAGTTATAAATGGGCTCAAACTAAAATGCCACATCCCTTTTGGAAAACAAGAAACAGGATTAATAAGGCTTCAGTGCTGCCACCTAATTCACTTCAATTGGTTAAGAGCAACCAGATCTCATCGAAGATGTCCCTGCTCACTGCAGGGGGGTTGGACTAGATGGCCTTTAAAGGTCCCTTCCAATCCAAACTGTTCCAGCCTGGAAAAGAGAAGGCTGAGGGGAGACCTTAATATTGCTTATAAGTATCTGAAGGGTGAGTTGAAGGAGGATGGAGCCAGACTCTTTTCAGTGGTTCCCAGTGACAGGACGAGGGGCAACGGGCACAAGCTGGAACAGAGGAAGTTCCATTCAACCACTAGGAAAAACTTCTTTAGCGTTAGCATGACAGAGCAGTGGAACAGGCTGCCCAGGGGGGTTGTGGAGTCCCCTTCTCTGGAGATTTTAAAGACTGCCTGGATGCAGTTCTGAGTAACGTGCTCTAGGCAATCCTGCTTTAGCAGGGGAGTTGGATTGCATGATCTCTGGAGGTCGCTTCCAACTGCAAATTCTGTGATTCTGTGGTTCTAAAAATGCATTACAAAGTACACAAAACTGCCGATAATGTTTAAGAGCGTGGTGGTTTTCTGGTTTATAACTGCCCGAGGCACTTTTCCGAGTAGGAAATAATTACTCTTAAAAGTCAAAACCTGTTTTCTGTGGCAAATATGTATGATATATATCCTTGTTTTTGAAAAGTATTATTAAAATGTAGTTTACTTGACCAAAATCCCATAGTTTGGATGTTGATTCTGCCATTGAAGCCAATAAAATTGCAAAGTTTTTTGTTTTATCAGAAAGAGTGATGAAATCTAGCCCAAATTTAAAAATCAGTCTTAGCCATGCCTTTAAACATAAAGGGTGCAAAAGATCAGCACAAGTTCCTGCAATGAGATACAGTTTGTTTGCACAAGCACACAAAAAAATCTGGGTTTACATCCCCACAGAAAAAAGGTGCCAACCCTGGAAGGATGGGGGAAGAAGAATGTGGCAAAGTCCCCAAAACAGAAAATTCTTATTTAATGCAAGACTGTTTTGAATTCATCTAGAATCTCATACTTGCACCAGATGGTTCAGATACCAAGTAAACCTGCAGAGAAAATAACTTTATTAGCTACTTTACGTTTCAAAATGTGGAATCACTTTCAATACTTACAGATTTTTTTCTGCTAGCTAAACAGTTCTCATGTATTCTATGTGGCAGAGAGTCTCTGAAAAACTTTGACAGTGTTTCTTCCATTTCTAGGTCTATGGTGGCCCTGATTTCCTCTCCCCTAGGCTAGCCCGGCTGTGTGTTTCAAGATCAGCACAGAACCCACTGCGAGTCTCTACTACTGGCAATTCAGCCGTGGTCCGTTTCAAGACAGATGCAGCTGGGACAGGGAAAGGTTTTAATGCCTCCTGGCAAGAAAATCCAGGTGGTGAGTATACTGATAAATACCAGGAGAAATTCAGGAAGTCTGAGAATCACAGATCAGCCATGCAAGCATTTGAAGTAGTCAAACAGCATAGGGCTGAAAACTTAGGTGTTACTGGATCGTGTAACATCAAGAGATGCTGAAAAACACACAGAGGAAAAAATTGTCTAACTAGCTAAATTCTAGGCCTATTTATGTATTTTGTAACAGTCTACCTTGCTGGAGTTTCTTCTCTACATAATCAAGACATCTCTGTAATCAGAAAAGAACTTTTGCATGGTAGCAGTTCTCCCCACCCATTCACCCACACAGAGTCCTTTATTAACTGAGTGATGCTTTTGGTTTTAAACTGTAAAGTGAAAAATATCTGAGAACGTGGCTTAACTTGGAGAACTCAGTGGACTCCAAAAATATTTGGAGTGATCAGTAAATACTTGAACTCTATAAGGTTCATCCATCCCCCATGTGATTATTTGTTCAAAGCCTTACTGGTAATCAGTAAAAGAAGAGACATGCTTAAAAGACCCAAATATGTCTCTACATGGGTGTTCTTATGAAAAGGCCAATTGTCGGAAAATAATTGCAACGAAAAGTGAGGAGAGGCAGATTTTAATTCTTGCATTTTTGCTTGGTGAAGCATACTGATTCATTAGTTTGTCAAGGTTTATACTTCTCCATTCTCACAAGTTTTATGAGACAGGCACAAGATTTTCTTCAAATAAAAGAAGTCTACGATAGTTCTTTTAGTTAATCCCCTTCTGAGATCTGGCAGGTTATTTTTTCTACTTAGGACCCCTGAAGCTTTCTCATCCCTTTATAGCATCTTGCCTGTTGTACTCCAACCCCCCTCTAGCCTCTAAAATACCTGCTCACCAGAATGTAATAACAGTATAGTTTTTATCCTTCCAGCAGGCTGCCTCCATCTACAGCATTTCCAATGTGTTTCTTTTACCCTTCTCCATTTTTTACAACATATAAAAGTCCATTTGTTTGTGTTAGTCCTATTGAAAGCTCTGGCACTTCCCACACAGGATCCATCCTTCAAGGCTATTTAGATATTCATGAGCACTGGAGCTGTTCTGGTCAGAAATACCTGAGGGTGGAGTCCTCAGGAAGCCCTCAACTGCATGGGTAGAAACCTGAGGCTTGCAATCGTTGTGCTGCTCATGGGGGGAATTGGAGCTCCTGGCTGTCTTGATATTTTCAGAAATGGCTCTCTCACCCACACGCTCAACTAGCCCTAGTCATTGCTTTCTCAGTAGATGAGGTCTGTGGCATTCATATGAACGGTATTTTTGATTGCTTTTACAATACCTAGGATACAGGAATACCAGCACTAATGCTTCAGCCTTTACACCATCTACTACCAGCCTGAGGCTAGAAAGAATTACACACAAGCATCGCTGTTGTATATTTACCAATAATGATAATGTTATACTTCCCTGATAGTCATTTCCACTGATTTTTGTTGCAGACAGGACACTTCAACAGCTGAAACACTCATCTTACAAAAGTTTAATGTAGAAAATATAGAGATGTTCTTCCCTTAGTTTAAAAATAGAGGTGGAATCTCACTGAGCATTAAAGGGCTTCTGATTAAAACTGATTATGTCTTTTTCAGGCTGTGGTGGTATTTTCCAAGCTACCAGTGGGGAAATCCATTCTCCAAACTATCCTCAACCTTATAATAACAACACAGATTGTTCTTGGGTTATCCAAGTTGACTACAGCCACAGAGTCCTATTGAACTTCACGGATTTTGACATTGAAAATCACCATTCGTGTAACTATGACAATGTTGCAGTAAGTAACAACAGAAATTTCAAAAGTTTCCTTATTGTGTCTGGTGAAATGCTTGCAAAAGAGGAAGCTTACTGTGCAGCCTAGGCTGCAGCTGGTTTCAGACTGGTATTGCATAGTCATATTTGCTCTCTGATGAGCTAAGGCTTCAGTTTACAGCTAAACAGTTATGATCTAGTTCCCTTTGCTTCACCAACAAAACAGGCTTCACAAATGTGTTTCTGCATTCTTCCAGGTTCCCACTTACATCTGGAGAGATCTTTTCTTGAAAGCAGTGCACGCTTCATCCTGGCACCATGCTTTTCCTTTTGGTGGTGTGAGTTGTAGTTGTAGTTATACTGCAGGAATAACTTCATACATAGATGTCTGTTACCCTACCCTTTACCATTTAGAGTGCTGTTTACCACAGCTTGCTGCAAGCCATAGGATGGACTGCCCACATATATAATAGATTGCCCACACTCTGTTACAAACTCAGGGGAGAGGGAGGTCTACATCTAGAAGGAATTCTGACAGGCTGGTTTTCTTTATGTATGCATTGTGTATTCAGGTTCTCCTCAGCTGTCCATTTAATTGCTTCATTAGAGCTGCTGCTCTCTTAAAAGTTTCATACTGCTGTTTGTTTGTGAACTTTTGTTGATGTCACAGAAATTCAAGTTGCAACTCCATCAGTGCATGACAAGAACTATCCACGGCTCCACTCGTCCTTTTGGGAGCAAGGACATGAAATCCTGACTTTTGATGTCAGATTGCACTTCACTTAGTACAAAGGCATGTGTGATCAGTACCAGTCGGCTAACGCACAGTGGCTGTAGCCCAAAATCCACCTTTCCTCTCCTTGATAAACTGTCATTCATAGAGAACTCAATTTGGCAGGAACTAAGACTCTTTTGAAAACAGCATCAGTTTTAACAGCATTGCCTCGTAAAGCTTTTTTGTACTGAACCAGAAAAGGAAAATGTGTCCCCCTTTTGCTGAGCAGAATTGAAGATTTCATTCAGCCACAAAGCGTCAATGTACAATGTACAATGACTGTTCATTTTTTTCTGGTTCTGAAGCATAGGGAAAAATGGTTATGTCTTTTTATTTAAAATACATCAGGGGAATCGCTGAAAGGGAAAATCTATTGGAAAAATTTCCAAGTCTTCTGTGATATGACACAGGAGTAGAAAATCTAGAAAATCAGTTTGCCTGACAGAAACACGGGCCATCTGGTAAAAATGCAAAAAAAATGCAAAAAAAAAAAAAAAAAAAAAATCACAAATTAAGGGCTAAATTCTCAAAGACCTGATACACAAGTTTCTCTTTTAAACTTGATGCCAATGGATGTATGTACATATCTAAACACTTTGTAGATTACTCAGCTCCATGAGTTCCTTGCAGTTACAGGCACGATTCCTGTTACCTTTATAGGCCAGATACGGGCACTGGGTTTTTAATCACTGAAAGGCAGTCCTTCAGCTGGCAGAGGAGATGGCTGTGGCAGAGCTCTTTGCATGAGTGGAGTTTGCAGACCAGTGCAGTGCAGTGACACTCTTTTACCTCTATTTCCATACAAGTATCTGTCGTTTGCTTCTGCTTTTTGGGTTTTTTGGGTGTGGTGGAGGAGGAAGTTGCCCATCAGCCCCAGCTGTGCAAACACAACTGCAGCAGCAATGCGAGCAGGGAGGGAGATTTAAGTTTAATGCAGGCATCAGTCACTGCTCACTGAGTGGAGGGTGCTTTGAAAATGGATGAGGGAGAATGCTGATTTGAATCCAAGAGATAAGGAAGGGCTCTGAGGCTCTGGTCTATGAGGTAGAGAAGAGCTCTTCAGTGCTAATGTAGGGAGGCCAGCGGGGGAAGAAAGGAGTGGATGGGGTTTCTGCCTCTACCTGGTATGCCAATAAGCAGAAAATCACTTGTTACAAACACCTGGATGTGATTTGTGTTCATCTCATTCCAAGGCTTGCTATATGCTTCACATGGTAATAGAACATAGTGAAGGGACAGAGAGTGCCTGGAAATACATGAGCAGATGTCTGATTGTGAATGTTTTAGGAATTGCATTCCAAAAGCTGTGTAAAATGGAAAATACGGGCAGCTAAGGAAGCTGGTGGGTTGTTTTTCTCTCTAATATAGGAACAACTACTGTGTATGAGTAACACAGTGGTTCCACCCTTTTCTATTTCTTAAATTTTTACTTATCTTTATGGATTTTATTTGCTCTGTGAGTTCTCTTGGGGCTCCCCTCCACCCCTGAGTGTACCAATGGCCTTTTCCTTCATCATTCCCCTTCTAGAATCAGTCATTTTTCCCTGTGTTATGACTCGTGATTTATTTTTTTTTTTTAATATTTCTACCGTAAATTCCTTTCTAGGGGGAACACATGGAAATGTGTTTGTTCTTTTTTTTTCCTGTAATGTTTTCCATTGCAGATTTGTTATGTGAGCAAAATGGAGGGAGGGAAAACACTCATTTCTGCTGCTTCTTGGCTATGCTGCAACTCCAAAAAGCCCAGTGCATTTTTCAGTTCTACTCAATGACTTCACATGTGAATCTGAGCGCACGTCTCGGTTCAGCCAAATGAATTCTAAGCCCCTAACGGTAACTCACGGTGTAACTGCTCTGAGCTCCCTCTAGAGTCAATGGATGGAGCACGCAGAGAGCAGTCCAGGCCACCAAAAAGCATTCTTCATTTGCTTAGCTGCCTAAATTTAGTTGATTCCTCAGTTTCTGTGCGTCAGTTCTGTAACTTATCTGTTCTCAGAACAGATGAACGTTTCATCTGCTAAATGAGGATGTATATAGCCTTTACTTTCTCTGATCTAAAATATAGCTTGGTTATATTCTGTAGAAAGCATAAGAACTTTGAGAAGACTTTTTGCTCTCACTGTCACCATCCATAAGGAATAAATTTTTAATTTTTCTTTGTGTACTAGCCCATTTCTATCTGGAGAGTGTGTCTTACAGCAAACAAATTTGTTTCTTTGAAGGAATATAAAGGGAAAGAAATAGCAAATGCACTAATTCCTGTATTTTTTGCCCATGTGTTTAACCAGTATTGTATCTGACGGTACACCGGGAGTGCAGGTTAGCAAGAGTTTCAAGTATTTGGAGATTTAAGGAGGATGTGTCTCGGAAGGCAGTGCTTGTAACACAAGGCACTGAAAAGTGGAGGGAGAAATATTTTTTTCTTTTCAGTGGCTTTGATGAAGTAAATGTTATTTTTCTTTCCTGTTGCAGTATAACAAGCAGTACACAGGAATGTAGAAATGTAAGCCTCTGGGAGCTAGAGAGGAGGTATGACTTCATTTATTCCAGGTGCTGGCATAGGGGATCTTCCAAGAGAGGACAGCTAGAAATATGTGGAGTTTTTAAGGCTCAGAAGACAAAGATTATCTTCTTCTTGTCATTTTGAACAAGAAGGCAGTGAGTCACACAGTTATGTTCATTGTAGAAAGGGAAGAGAAGAGCAACTTGCTGCTATGCACAGTGCAAATGGAAACTTGACTTTTAAGTAAGCAGATGCAGATGCATCATTTTCCTTTACTCATGTGGCCACAGAAATGCATTTCTGAGATGTTTTCAAAATAACTTTCAGAAGCTGCAGAGACACACAACTCTTTCCTGAACTAGTGTGTGAATATGTGGTTTCTGATCTAGATTCAAGACTGAAATCCTCCCTATAAAATAGTTTAAGTTAATAAATAGCAGGTGAGCAAAAATGATGCAGCCATACGATATCCATGTGTTACTGTTCCTGCCTAACTTGTAACTGCTGTAACCCCTAAGAATAGCTGCTGTATCTCACTAATGCTTATGCTGAACTGTTGCTTGAATCAGATTTTTAGCAAATGTAAAGGCTAGGAATCATTTCTGGGTTTCTGAAAGAGGAGGTACTACTATTCTTCAAGCAAGCTGGCCAGAAAAAGCAAATACACTTGATTTAGAAAACATTCCTCTGACTTCATGCTCTTCTCCCAGTATTACCACAGAAAGACTTCTTTATTCCAGAAGGCTCTTGGAATGAAATGCCTACTTAGTCTCTCATGTTACTCATCCTTAATATCTTTCTGAGTAAGAAAGCTCAACTACTAGAATCTCACAACAGTCCATGTGTCAATGGTCATATCCTCAGCTGTGCAGAGTGGCACAGATCCATCAAAACCAGCAGTTTACGTGAACTGTAGTCAGGCCTTCTCTCTACGCTCTGTCAATGCAATGCTTATTCTCAGTTCTAGCATTTAGACAAAATCCTCTCACTGCTGTCTAGGGAAAGAGAGTAATTAATTCCTTAGGGTTATTTTGTTAGTCATTACTTTTTTTTCACATTCCACGGTTTGTGGTTTTTAACTTCAAGCGGTCTTATTTATATACAGAATATATGTGCAGAGGAAGAATAAACACTGCACACTATGTATTAAAGTGTTGATTGTGGCAGGATGCCAAGAGAGAAGAAAAGGTTGAATGGATGGATATTTTGGGTCTCTTTACAGCTACTCATTTTTACAGACATTGCAGTACACCTAATATTCTGTCACGTGGTCCCACACAGCTAGCTAGTGTTATAGGCCCAAGGACAAATGTTCAATTCATGAATACAGTATTGGCTATGTAGGGTATGTCAGTGGATTAAGCGGGAGTTTTGTCCTTTGTTTCTCAGCTCCGAGATTTATTAGAGACAGGTCAGCTTTCTTTCAGCTACTCTTTTTATATATGTTTTCACTAATGTGCTCAAAGGCCTTTGAATCCTGGAGGCAGAAACATTGCATTGTGTTATACAGTCTAGTTAGAAATTTTTACTTCATTGGTGCTGTATTGCACAGACTGGCCAGAATTTGAGGCATTTTGAAGTAAAAGAGGACAATTTTAAATAGAAGTGCATTTCTTCTAACCCAATGGCATTATTTTGCTCAAAGTGGGCTTTTATATAGCTTTTAACATTCCAGCACCTGATAACTTCTAGACTTCATATCCATATTTTTCTCCGTATTTTTCTCCATTTTTCTATGGGAAACTGAGTCACAGGTTGTATTAAATGACGTGCCTATGGTAATGCAAGACGATAATGCTGAAACAGGAACTAAATTCACCTTTTGTTGCTGCCCAGTAGCCCAAAGGATCTTTCTCTGTGGGTCATGCAACTGTGCTCATCGTTTCTGAAACCAGGCACAGGGGCCCTGAAACTGGCCCATGGCACCAAACACAGCAGCAACAAATCACGTCTGCTGGAGTGCTAGGAAACATTAGTGGGACACTGAGACTGTGGCCATTTTCCCCTCTCTGTAGTTTCTCTTGTTATAATTTTTATGTCGCTTAAGCTAGAAACTCATTGGTTTTAACTTCACTGTCCTTCTCTCTGATTGTGAAACAGAGAGGAAGGAAACAAAATTATCAGCTGTGGGAGAAAAAAGAGAAGGAAGGCATTTGTGGTAACATTAAAAGTGAAGTTTTTGTAAAACCATCTTTGCTTTCTTCCTCCCTTTTTTTGACTCTTCTTTACTCTCTACTTAAATAGCACTTCATGTATATGTGTGTAATTCAGCACTCTAATGGTATTATAAAGCATATATATATGCACTGTGATCTTTGATGCTGAGTACCTGTATCTAAAAACCATAATCTTAGTGTCTTCTCTTTTTGTACACAGTCATAGCTCCCAGTGGTGCACTAGTTGCATGTTAGGGCCAATTTAGAAGTCTTTACTGAGGCAAGATGTGGGGTTTAACTGAATGAAAACTACAGGGGAACTTATGTTAGCTTTTAACAGAAAACAATAAATGCATGGGACTATCTGTATTGTTAAAGGAGAATTGCTTCCATACCAGGTACGCACAGAGGAAGATGGTTACTTGCATTTTTGTTACAAAGGCTATTGTAGCTTCAGCCTGAAATACATGCATTTTTTTTTAAAATGGCTGCAGAATTAGAAATAGGCAATGCCTGGTTTGTTTGCAGTGTGCATACCAGGGATGTATCACGATCAAAATGTATGAAACGTAAGAGAGGGAATGAAATAAAAGTCTTCTCAATACTCCTACTGAAGCCAAATACTTCATTTGATCTTGTCATAACAGGTATTTGATGGTCCTAGTAACAAAGCACCACTTCTTAGAAAACTCTGTGGGACACAGCATCCTTCTCCTATCACATCTTCCAAGAATCTGATGTACATCCGACTGCGCTCTGATACAACCATCCAGCACAGGGGCTTCAGTGCTCGCTTTACTGAAGGTAATTTTGTCATTTACATTAATGTATATTTATCTAATCACCAGTTTGTTTGGATTAGACACAATCTTCTAGCACAGCTGATAACGGGCAGTGTTTCTACATATGCAGCATACCAGTGTGTATCTTTAACAGGACTGAATTTTTCCAGTTTATACAGGAAAGAATTTAAAATCGAATGATCATCTTAGATTCTTTGATTGGGGAAAAAATGCACTTTTAATAGCAAGGCATCTAGCACACGTCAGCTGCCTCTTATTCCTCCTCCCTAGAGGGTTAGCTACCCATAACTGCCCTGAGAAAAATGTGCAACTGGCAGTTTCCACAGACCTAGTGACAAAATAACATTTTATATGTCTATCCATGCGCATGAATCTGAAAAGCTATAAAAGAATTCTGTGTGGTGCTGTTGATGAAGTTCATGGATTCAGGTTTGCAAACCCTGCCAAACATCAACAATCCAATTTGTGGAGGACTAATTGGTATCTTACATGATTTCCTTTTTAATGAAAAATGACACCAACTCGGCAGATTTTTTCATGAAGTTACATACTGTTTGATGATTGGTGATTTTCTCTTTTTTCTTTTTCACAATAACTTTGGAAACAGTTTTTCCTCCAACATATAGCCATTTAGCTTTTGCAGAGAAAATTTATTTCTCTCATTTTTTTCTTAGGATTCTTTTTACTATAAATTAGTACTTTTTCCAGATTTTTTTTTTTAATATTGTGGAAAATTATACAGAAATGGAGGAACCTGCATCAGCAAAAATCTCAGGAACCCCAGTTATAACTCAGCACTGTTAGCCAAAGTTATGCAGTTAGATGAGCTCTTGCCTATGTGCAACATTTCACACAATTGCAGTTTTGTTGACGCAGCTTACAAGAGGATCATGACAATGCAATGTGATGCCACCCTTGGGCACTGGAAGGTTCTGGAGAGTTTCTTATGACTTTTTTCCTTCCTAGTTGCCAACACAGGCAAATGATCAGAGAAATGGGTGTATGATTGCACTACTCTGAAACCAAGTTATTTCGGCTCTTCTGGGCTATGAGGAGCTGATAAAGATGAAATGTGTTCCCAAGTCACTCTGGCTTCTCTCAGATGGTCAGCCAGGTGCAGCATGGCCGGTGGATTCAGGTCAAGGAAGCTCACCCGGTACTGGGACCTAGTCCTTAAGTCTCTTTTTCTGCTAAATTACTATTGTGAATTTTATCCTCTTTTCACATTGATGAAGCGTGTTACATTTTATGCATTCATTTTCACTACAGAATCTAAGATATCTGACTTCTATATAAAAATATCTATGTGTGTATGTGTGTGTATGTGTTTCATTCTAAAGCATGCGGAAGTTTCATAGAGTCAGATTCAGTTGGGGCAGCAATTTCCTCTCCTCTATATCCTGCCAAATACCCAAACAATCAGAACTGCAGCTGGATTATTCAGGCTCAGGAACCATGTAAGTAAAAACATCTTTTATAGTTAGCTGGGATGACTAACATCCTCATCTTCTTTTCTGTAATAACAATACAAAATTCCTCCTTTATTTCTTTAGGAAGTTCTGCATCCTGGTAGTTGGAGAGTGTGGCTTTCCTATTCTGTCCTAAGTCAGATTTCACTGTAAAAGATTTAGTGCATAGTGAGGAAAGCAGTTTACAACTTTGTCATCTTAGCTGATTTATTGTGACCCAAGTGTTGCAATTATAAATGAGGTGTTGAATACTATGTGAAGTTGGATTGGTCTGTGAGAAAATCTAAGGGTTTATATATAATTAAAGCACTTGTATTTAGCTGACCTTATTTTGGTCTGGATTTTTCAAGCTAGAGTTGTGTTAGATCAAATCTATGCTGTTAACATAAAACAACCCCCAAAACTTTAATTAAATAATGTGAAAAAGTACAGAGGATTTTCAATTTCAAATGCAAATAATGAAAAAAAAATGAAGAGACTGGTCTTACATGCATAGGTACACCCTCAGATGTTCCTGTCTAATTTTTGACAGATTTCTGATTGATCATAAAACACCAAATATTTTCCATCAGATACTGGTATTACATTTAACACCCAGTACTACCTTTACATTCTATAAGATTCCTAAAATTATTTACAACTGGCTAATACTATCCTGGTAACATAATTTAAAATAAATGTTTATTTTTAATAGCAACTACTGAACTTCAGTTGTTTATCTGTTATTTAGCCATTGTTGTTAAAATCATACAATGTTCTGACCACATTTATAAGTTTATTTTACAAAGTTATAGAATGAAAATCAATTTGCCAAAGAAAGCACCAAACAAAAAATCAGGAGATAGGAAATACTTTTTTTTAGCATAGGTTCTTGTACAAATACATGACAAGGACATCATCAAAGCTGTTCCTCACCTACACAACATCTATTTTTAAAGACAATCTTTTCCTGGAACCAGGTGGAAAACTCATAATTGTCTCCCGAATTACATCAGTATGAGAGACCAGAAAAAAACGCTGTATAAGAAGTAACCTGTGTATGTAATGACTTCCTCCACTGACCACCAGGATCACCACATACCACACATTACCGATACACATGGCTTCGTTATGGCAGTCACAGAGCATTAGAGGGCACAGCCATATACAATAGATTTAGCCAATGGCAAACCACAGCAGAGTCCTGCTCTGCTTTTACTGAGAAGGCCAACAAGTCTCCTGCTCTTGCCACCCACTGTGTTTTTCCTTTTTGCTTTATATCCTGAGGACCTACATTGATAGCGGTAATTGATTGACCGGACAGGACACAAAAGATTGCCTAACACGCAGACTATGCAGCTGAATGTCAGTCAGTGGCACCCCGCTGAATGCAGTGCCTGGGTCTATGGCTGTCATTTCAGCTTATTCTAGCTGATTAGTTGTAGCCCAGTGAGAAGCAAAATATTTGTGTCAAGTTCAGGCTTGGTCAATGTAGGAGAAAACTTAGTTATCATCTAAATTGTGAGACTTTCTGACCCACTCAAACTGCATAGGAGCTCTAAGGCCAGGATTATCTACTGTCACCAACTGGTGTTCAGGACAGCCTCTCTTCCAGTTGTGACTTCACCTTTATTCATATCAGACAAGCAAGAGCAATACAAGAGTCAAAAATACCGAGTCAGGAATCCTCTTTTTCAGGACGTAGCCTGCAGTCCAAGGGTGTGGAAAATCCAATCCCATACAAATATAGCTGAGTGTAGTTAATGATCCTTTAACCAGTCCAATTGATGTATGTGGAACATTATAAAATGATGAAAGAACCAGCTCTTTCTGAGTCTGGAGCAGGGCAGCATCAATTCACATTTGGTCCCGATCTATGGTATAGATCGCAAAGGGATGGAAGGTCACGAATGTGTAGGAATAAGTTTTGTTTCAGATTTCCCATGTTGTATTGGCTGATATTTTCAGTATACAATGAAACTGTTCAGATATTGGGAAATCTGGATCCATGTGTGTGTGTTAAAACCTACGCTTCTAACGCCAGTTGTCCTTGAAAGTACTGAAATATTAAGAGATTAACCAGGACCTTTGCAGTACACATTAATGCACTTCCATCAAGTTCACTCCACATACCAGGGAATAAACTAACTTCGTATGTTATGCTTTATGGGGACTGATTGACTTCAGGGGAGAAAAGACGGTACATTTGTTTACATGTAATTATTTCTCTGTGAAATACTAAACTTTGGTTTAAATTTTCGCTCTTTGCTGTTGCCAGTCAACCACGTCACACTCTCGTTCGCTGACTTTGATACTGAAAACAATAGACAAAATTGTACAACAGATTTTGTGGAGATTTTGGATGGGAATAACTATGAGGCTCCTCTTCGAGGTATTGTACCTTTCCCTTGTTTATTTCATACATAGAGCTACATCCAAGGTAAGCAGGAGAAGGTTTTCTGTGAGTGTTCTCCTGCTTCATGGATTTTCTCTGGGAAAGGAAGCTCCTTGGCTCCTCTGGCCAGAGGATTCCAGAGATGGAGGGTAAGTCTTCAGTGTGAATGGCCCGGTCCTCCCAAGCTCTGACTGTATTCCTACTAACCTGCAGTTTGGAATTGACTTTAGCTTCCTTTTCCTTCCTCTTCAGCTGAACAATATTGGGAACCAAGCAATTCAGTTTAAACTGAATTCCCAGTTAACTGTACAAAAACAAAGCGTAACCTGCACTCATAAGCACACTCCACACTAAACATAGGTGAAGAACGCTGCAGATTTCTGGGAGCAGAAAAGGGATTTTCCTCAAGCCCTGGAAAGCCTGATTTTCTGCTTGTTCCTGAATTTTCTACAGCTTTCTCCCAACATCTCTGTCCAGAGCCATCACCTTCAAGTGGCAGGAGCAGCCCGGAGCAGCAAAAGTCAGTTCTTATGCTGCCAGGAAGCCGTGAGAGAGCCCTGGCCACAGGGTGGTCCTGGCTCCCCTCACATCCTCACGGCTGCATCAAATTCATTTCTGGGAAATTCAGAATATCTGTGCCTGATTATGCTCTCCCTTACTCTACTTTTGTATATGCTCCTTTGTCAAGAGTGGGGCTGTACTCAATTTAAATGGTTTGTAAGTAGGAGCAGAATTCATTTTTTGGTATCCTACCCTTGACTTTCACTTGGCAAGAGGACCAGGATACTAGCTGCTATCTTTTTTTTTGCTGTCAGATGCCTTCCTGCTAGATCATGATTCATATTTCTAATCCCCATGTTACAATCCATTACAGGAGAACTGGTTTGTTATTTGTCATGTTTTTTTCATCAGAAACCAATTGAGTGAAATGGAAACTACTGTCAGATATATTTGATGGGATTTTTTTTTTTTCTTTCAATTAGGCTGTAATTTCTGGACAGAGTGAACACAAACAAGTTCAATGACAGAATAGCCAGTGACTAGGGTGTCTGAAGTGCAGGAGGTCCTTCCTCTGTTAAAAAAAATTGCCACCAGAGTTGAATTCTGTGCTAATGAAATGGAGTATTTCATTTTTATGTAGATTGAATTGACAACTGCAATTGTAAGCAACAAATGTTACTCCTGGTTGCTGTCAGGCATTAACCCCAAATGTTAAATTAGCCATAGTAATTACATGCTGAACACTCCTTTTTTTTCTCTCCGGCTTTCTCTCTTTTTCAGGCCGTTACTGTGGCACTACTATACCACATCCTATCACTTCTTTTGGTAATGCCTTGGTGGTGAACTTCATCTCCAACAACAACATTACTGCCAGAGGCTTCCATGCCACCTATGCTGCATCATCATCATGTAAGTCCATATGACAGGTGTTGCTACCTTATACCTCCAACTTTAAGAAAAAGAACAGATGCTGTATCTCTTTGTCTCTCGGACATTCCCTCTTTTAAGGTCCCCCATTACCCTTCTTCCTTTTGGCCAAGGTCTCAGCAAGTATATCAACAAGCCAAAGAACAAGGAGACAAGGAGAAATGCTTTCTTGATTAGCAAATGCTCTGGCTCTGTCAAGATTACTTTTTTTTATGTCATCTTTCTCAAGCCTCTGCTGTCTCCTTCTTGTTGCAGCCTGTGGGGGTACTTTCCACATGGACAGAGGAGCTTTCAACAGCCCTGGATATCCCGAGCAGTATCCGCTCGACACGGAGTGTGTCTGGACGATTCTGAGCTCCCCTGGCAACCGGCTCCAGCTGTCCTTCATGTAAATGCATTGCCAGGGTTATTATTCAGCCCTTTAACGGGCCTGAAGGAAGGATGCTCTGTGTTTATTAGGAAATGTAATTACCAGATGATAAAGCTGAAACATGTTTTTAGAGTAACTTGGAAAGAGAACACAGCAGTGGTTTGTGGCAGCTTGCAATCAGTGTTCTCCTGTCTTAGTCATTGCTTATAGCAAGGCATACACAGCATTATGTAAATAGGTGGTTTATTGTTTGAGCAACATGGGATGCTAAAGAAGCCAGTTCTCACTCACTTATAAACAAGAAGAGGAAATTCAGCATTGCTCTGCCTTTTCTTTACAAAGGAAATTCCTACTATTTCCTTACTACCAGATTCATTGTAGCATTTATTATATAGCTGAGTAATATAAAGGGCCCAGATACTCCACTGATTGTAGCGTTAGAATTCCTATTAAAGTCTTCAAAATTTCTCCAACAATTATAGCAGTGGAGATACAACAGGGGCCAGGAGAGTGTCTGAAGGAATTTTGTTTTCCCTTCAGCAAAGTATCTTTCCTCTGAAGACTTCCAACAGGACAGCCATGTGTGATCCACAGAACGATGTGGAGTGCTTTACCAGGGTCCTTAGGTTGTTCTTTACCCATGATGTGGATTTCTGAGCCTCTCTGTTTCCTGGCATCAAACAGTGGCTGCTGCCAAGAAAGAGAGCACTGACCCTTTGCAAAGCTTATCAAGAATCAGCAGGAAAAGAAAAGTAATTCTGAAACCTGCATTTACAGTTAACCAGGACAAAAGGAAAACTTGCCCAGTAACATGCTGACTGCATAAGGTGTAATTTGTTAGGCATGTACTGATTCACTCAATAAACTCAATAAAAAGGACATTCTATTCCCCCTTTGCTCACTGAAGCAGAGAAAAAGTACTACAGCCTGAAAACATTTTCCAGAATATTTGCTACAAAATAATGAATAACAACTTTTCCGAACTAAAATAGAAATCTACTGTGAAGCAGAAACTATCAGCAGAACATACGTTCAGTTATATCAAGTGACACTGAGTAGATGTAAACTTTTTTTTCAGTTACAGATAGCTGAAAGGCAGCTGAAAATACTGGAAAGCATGGAGTAATTGTGATAGAAAGCAGTATTTTTTTTTAATTTAATATTAGGGGTTTATAAAGTTTTGTTGGAATGAGGCATTAATTTTATTCTGCTCAGTCTGAACAGAAATCCCTGTCTTGAAATTTGAAGGTTAGTTTTAAATTGGTCTGAAGTATGTCCAGATGAGCGGTTGGAACCATTTTTGCAGCATGTGTACACTGAACATATGTGGCTATATTCAGGATTGAAAGGGTGGAGTTGTGACCAGAAAATGAGAAAGCACAAATATTTAGGACATTGTTTATAAAAGGCACTCTCTGGAATCTTCTGAAAAGTATATTGGATTGAATCAAAGCACTTCACTTAGAATAACGTAATGATTTTTAGAATATGTGTAGCAGTCAGCTTGGTGCAATAATTTAGAATTTGTAATTTGATTACTAAATCCTATTCCTTTCGTAAGGTAAAAATTGGTTTAGAAGAGTTCATAGCAATCCTTATTCTTTTGTGCACCCAGCTGTGTGAAACTCAAGAGAGGCCAGAAAAGCAGTAATATTTTCTAATTCTGGAGAAACTGCTAAGGAATTTCTGAGCTCTGAGATGTTAACTCCACATGAATCTAGGCCTCTGGAAATTGTTTTCTCACCAGTGAGCATGCTGAAATAATACACATATGAAGGGGCTGCAAACTGATTTGTAAGGCTGAAAGTCTCTCTGCACCCAATAGATATGCACTCAGTAAATAGTCTGGGCTTATATTAAAAATTGGGTTTATATATCAGGGGCTTTTCATGTTTCATGGTTGTTGTTGAAGAACCAACCAATATTAAAAGGGTTTGAGATCTCTTTAGAAATTATAAATTTGCAAACTGAAGCTCTGTCATAAATTAAGGGGCCAGAAAGGAGAGCGCCCTGTATCAGTAGCACTGCCAGGTAATGAGCAATGACTTCTGGGTTCCGGAGGGTTTTGTTGCTGCCCTCTTCTTAACTGTTACAGTAGGATACCAGCTACAGAAGGATTTGTGGCCTGGAAGGGCAAACTGAAGTATGCATCAGTCACGTGCCTGCTAATGCTCTTCTACTGCTATTGAAACAGAGCGTTCCAGGTGGAACCTAGTGTCGGCTGCACCAAAGATTACCTAGAGATTCGTGAAGGGAACGAGACAGGCACACTGGCGGGACGATTCTGCGGGAACTCTTTGCCTTCAAATTATTCGTCTACTGTTGGACATATCCTGTGGGTCAAATTTATCTCAGATAGCTCAGGCACCGATGTTGGCTTCAGGGCCACATTCTCTCACTGTAAGTAAATTACATTTAATCAAAAACTGTTGTTCTTTCATAACACTGCCAAAATGATTCAAAGAAGTGAATGTCTGGTCCTGTAAAGTCTATTAGAAAATGCTGGTTGATGTCAGCAAGGCTGTGAATTCACTTAAAAAATATCTTGTAAAATATCTGCTGAATATAAAGGGATGTTCTAAAACATGTCAGAACAGAACTCGTGTATGTAACATAACCAGATGATTTAGACATTAAATTCTATCTTTTTTAATTGTCATAATAGACAATATTTTTTCAAATTGATCATCTTACCCTTCCAGAGGCAAAAAACTTCATGGATTACAGAAAATAAAATGTTCTTTACTTCATTGACTGTTTTCTAACAGTTTGTGACCTGGTTTTCAGATTCTTCCTTCAGCAGTATTGGGCTGTGAAGATACAAATAAGAGCTATATACTAAAAACTTCTATGGCAACCCAAGTTTACCAGTAGCTTATTAGAGTTAAAAATATCTGACCACATCTCTTTGCTACCTGAGAGTGAGCAATGGTATTTAATGTTTATGTTGCCATTTATTAGGCAATTGACAAATTAAGAAAAAAGCATTTGTTTCCCAGCTTTCCATTTTACTTGTTGAGAACAACAATGTCCATCTTCCAGTTTGGATCTAGATGCCATCAACCAGGGAGCAGAATTAGAAGAAAAGGAATTGATGCCAGCTTGTAGATCCAAAATTGCAAGGGACTATTGCAAATGTCAGTCCCACTTACTGCCTGAACAGACTGCTGAAGCTAAACATCCACAGCCATTCTGATTATGCAAGCTAAACTTCTAATAATTTTCCCTACTTTGAGACTTTTACTACTCATTTTCAAAAGGAATTATCAATAGGTCAGAACTCAGTAAAATCAAAACCATTTTTTCACCAGAACACACAAAGGTATTTTAAACAAATCATTTTATTACTTAATGCTTCTTGGGAAGAAATTATCACGAAGTAGACAGGGTCAGGAGGGAATTTAGATGTCCCATCTTCCCACCTCTCCTACACGTAGAGCCACATGGCTCAAATGGGTAATTTCCTTCAGATAAGGGAACACTGCATCCCTCACAACAAGAAAATAATTAGATGTGCATCCTAGGACTGTCTGAGACACAAGTCTATGCCTCACAGCGCTGTTTAGTCCTAAGTAAATTAAGTTGGATGGGATGAAATGAAAGCTATAGTCCAGGCTGGGCCCCAATGCTTCTTTTAATTGATGTGAATTAGAGGCATTAGTTGTCTCTTTCTTGTTTTTCAGTGTATGGAAATGACATTATGGGAAACAGAGGACAAATAGCTTCACCACAGTGGCCCAGAAGTTACCCTCACAATTCCAATTACCAGTGGCGGATAAGTGTTAATGCTTCACAAGTCATCCATGGCCGTATCCTGCAGATGGATATTGAAAATCATCACAGATGCCATTATGACAAGCTAAAGGTGATTTAGTTGTGATTAGTTATTTTAATTAACCTTGATAAAAATTATTAATAGAGAAACCTACAAGAGGAATGGAAAGAATTTCCAAGGATCTGGTGTGGATTATTGTTTTTGCTATGTCGTCTTTTCAACAATTATTAGCCATAGGAAGGGTTACATACTCTTTGGCTCCCTAACAGATATTTCCAAGCTGTAAGTTTGAAACTTATTAAAAATAAGTCCACAATGGTACAATCCTGAATTTTCAAATCCAAGAATTTCAGGTCAGATACCAGATTGAACTTTGCTCTGTGCTGGTTCAGTTGAGGAGAACAGTGACAATAAAATCTCAGTGCCTCTAAAAATAAGATTATTTTAAAATCCTATAAGGAACAATCCTTGCACCTTCTTTGCTCTCTGGATCAACAATTGCTGTTAGCATTAGGAAGGTCCCACTTTCTTCCTGTTTGATTGTTTTTCTGGACTCTCCTGTAATACAGTCCAGCCCTTTTACTAGGCTAAAAAATACAGTACGCATGGTGTTAAGCAAAATGGAGCAACAGAGGCAACAACTTCTTTCTGAACTTAGATAAACATAACTACTTAGTTAAGTAATGGTCTCTCTTTGTCTGGGTTTTTTTTTTTTTGGTTGGTTGGTTGGTGTTTCTTTAACCAGCTGATTCAATAATGATCTTTTTCTTTCATCTTTGGGAAAAAGGAAGTTAATACTAGTTCAATATATTCAGTATATTCAATTCATTATTAATTCACTGATATCCAAATTTAATATTAGTCGAAAAAGGAAATGTAATTTTTTCCTTCATATCATGTCAGATTTTAACAGTATCTTCTTTCTTCTCACTCAGCCTGCCTTTCTTTGTCCCTCTGAAGGCAAAATAAGTTTCTTAAATCCGTTAGACATTCAGTGGATGTGAATCAGCCTGACCTTTAACCTGACTCAAGGATCAGATCTTCAATGTTATGTTAATGTTTATTTAATATTTCCTACCTTTGTCTACTGGCCATTTTACACTGGGGAGAAGCAGACAAGAACACAAATAGGTTTGAAAGGTGGCAAAAGAGAAGCATCTAGCTAAGATTTTGGCTTATAAATACATAAAATGAAAAAAATATTATTGCATATTTATTTGATAGAATTTAAAATGTATGTGTTCATCAGAGGGAAAAAGGAAAAAAAAAGAAAAGAAAACGGTGCCTTTTTTTTCCTGCAGATCGTGTTGGGGTTTTCCTCAGCAAGGAACAAGCTTGTACCAGTGCACTTTTTTAACATGGGAGGCCAGTTCATGTCACCAATGAGCAGCCCTGCGATGGGGAATGAGCTGAATTTGGTGGCTTCCAATCAGATCCTTCTTCCGTGAAAGCTCCATGATTAACAGTATATAATGGAAAGGGATATTATGTTCTGTTTTATTGTAAGAGAGGTTTCTCTCTAACTGGGATTTGCTGAAAGATCCCTCACTCATTTAAAGAGGGTAATTTTCTCCTTGGAAACTTGCTAAGTATGGGGCAGATGAAAATCTGCCTGTGTGAGCAACGACACTGTTCTCTCTCTCTCTGCAGGTTTATGATGGGCCCACTATTCATTCTCGTCCTATTGCAACATACTGCGGTGCAGACCCTGCTTCTTTTGCATCCTCTGGCAGTTCGATTACAATCCACTTCCAGTCAGATTCGTCTGTGACTGGAAAAGGCTTTCTTTTGGAGTGGTATGCAGTGGATGCTTCTGCTGTTACACACACCATTGCTCGAGGTGGGTTTTCAGTGGGTTGCACCTCCAAACTGACTTCCCCACAAGAGAAAGCCATAGGTATTAACAGAGGGAAAGCCTTCACTGACTTTTTAATTAAGCATTTTGATAGCTTTTTAAAACAATTTCTAGGGACTGTCAGATACACTGTTTTACGGTGTTTTAAAAATAAGCAAGTTGATAGAAGGGCTTTTTTATTTTCATGAAAGCTAAACATTTTATATGCTTTCATGAAAAAGTATCCCTCTTGAAATACCATTCTTAAATCACTGGCCATTGTCATAGGAAACCATTCACTATAATGCATCTCGTATCCATAAATAAAAAGAATATGCTCAGTATCATCATGTACCTCTAACAAATAGCTCCTGGAAGAAGAGGTAATATGCTTCTTGTACCATTGATCTTCTCTGAGCAAGTTCAACAAGGCAAAGTTAAGACTGACTAGGACAGTGCAATGTCTTCTATCTAAATCTGAAGGCAGATTTCTGGGGACAGGGGAGCTGAAGATCCCTGGGGCTCTGCAGGATAGCGGTATGTAATGGGTTTGTGTGCTGGGAGACCATTGAGCCACTAGATATCCCAGCAAGGACTCCATCTTGATCTAAACTTATAGCTGAGTCATTAGGAGTAGAGAAAGAAAAGTACTTCAATTTCAAGAGGGTCTAAATTGTTTATGTATTATTTGGTATGTATGCACCATTCCTTTCTAATATGCAACCTGTGTTAAACTGTGTTAGATGCTCATAGGTCTTTTGCTAGATATTCCTCATGGTGAAATAGGTCACATCTTTGCTGCACCAGGTAGCACAGGAACATCCTTATAGCTCAGGATTTTCAAGTTGTGTACTCTCAGTTCAAACTGAAGCAATGTTTGAAGAAATGCATTCCTGTGACTACACATATCGTCACTGTGCCCATTGTAGGTCTGTTAAATTATATGAGGGGAGTGTTCGATATAAAAAGAGAATGTTTTCATTTTTATTTTCTTGTACATGACAGGCGCATGCGGAGGGACTGTAACAACTGAAGAAACACCTTCATTCCTCTTCTCGCCGGGCTGGCCCGTGAATTACAGAAATTTTGCTGACTGTGCATGGCTTATCAGAGCTCCTGGATCCACTGTGGAGTTCAATATCCTGGCCCTGGATATAGAATCTCACAGCTCGTGCAACTATGACAAACTTATTATCCGAGACGGTGAGAAGCTGATCTTGCCCTACCCTGACAGTATGCAATAGATACACAAGGTCCCAGTACCTGGAATTCTCATGTCCATTTTGCTTAAGCAATCTAGATAGAAATGGGAATATATTCTAAATCAGTATTCTTCCTCTACGCTGAGACATTCATTTAGTTAAAATAAAACTGGCAATGTCTAGCAAAATATTTGGTGGTCTATAAAAATATTTCTCAGTCTGTAAGGGGTTAAAGATCTCGAAAAGCACCTGCCTGAAAGCATGAGCCTCAGCAACTAACAGGCAGATATGAACTGATTTGGTTTTAATATTAACATATCTTCTTTTGATCTCAGGAGACACTAGTCTTTCTCCAGTGCTGGCTACTCTGTGTGGACGAGAACCTCCCGGGCCAATAAAATCAACTGGAGAGGCGATGTTCATCCACTTCCTGTCAGATGCAAGTGTCACTGGAGCTGGGTTTAATGCCTCTTACCACAAAAGTAAGATTTGTTTCTCTTCTTCCCCAGATAAATATCTGCCTTGCTGCTAACAATGGGTTAAGGAAAGAAAAGACTCTGGCATTTTTAAAGCTGTCTGCAGTCTATCTAATTAATCACACAGACCAGTTATTCGCATCTCATCAGTACATAAATGTCTGACTCTGCAAAGGTAAAATTTGCTATTTTCCCAGAGATATAACACAACAAAGCATGATTCAACTGACCAGTCACTTTTCAGAAGTAAGAAAAGTGTATGCCTAAGTTTATAACAGCTCGGCTGAAGGGTGAAAGAATGCCCAACTGAGAGAGGGAAATCTATCACTCAAAGCATAGACACAAAACAGAGAGAGACAGATGCAGAAAGCTGTATAAGTTGCAGCAGGAACGTCAGCAGTTTCCAGTGGCACTCCTACATGAACCCAGGGATGATAACAGATTTCTGAATGGGCTGAGGCACCAAGGAAGGTGTTACGATAACAATGGGCAGCCAGGGGAAGTTTTTCTGCCTGGCAGCTCGAGTAGGTGACAGTGGTTTGGTCTGTGGCTAGAAGCAATGTGCTCAGACAGTGTAACAATATGCTCGTGCCATGGGAGGTCCTTGGCATAGCTGCCTGCTTACTTTTAAGTCTCTGTTAAGTCCGAGAACTGAGTCTCACTGTCAAGGTGTTTGGTATGTGTCATCTTGCAATCTACTAGCTTGTGTTTGGGAGATCATTCATTGTGTGCATTGCTCTATGCCCCTCAACTCTTCATACACTTGTTTCAATATTTGCTTTTACCTGTCATATCTTCCTTTTAGGAGACAGGATTATTCTGATTATTCTCTAAAAGAATATGTGAATAGTTGATGCTTTTTTTTTTTTTTTTTTGCTTTGACTCCTTTTTCTCAGGTTGTGGAGGCTATTTGCACATGGACAGGGGTGTGATAACATCCCCCAACTACCCTCAAGACTATGCTCCTAATTTGAATTGTTCCTGGCATGTGGTGGTAACCTCTGGATTTATCATTGCTGTCCATTTCGAACGGCCTTTCCAGGTTAAGAGTGAGGATACTTCCTGCAGCCTTGGAGATTATGTAGAGGTGAGGTTATGGGCTAGGTCACCAAATCCTCAAAGCTATTAAAGCTACTGAATCTTACAGATTTCAGTGTCAGTAAGGCAGCTCAGGTTGTCAGGGGGTAGAAATACCAAAGATATTTCTCTCTCTTTCTCTTTTATTGCTGTGCATTAATTAGTAACTAGATTATTGTTTCTCCCCACAGCTAGAAGCATTAAAATGGTGTGTGTTCAAAGTTTACATTCCAGGGCTGTTTGCTTGAGTGACATTAGCAATTTCTCTTCTTCTAGCTGAAGAATGGGTTAGATAACGCTGCCCCACCTTTGGTGTCTGGAAGCGGGAATGGACGGTTTTGTGGAAGCAGCCCTATCTCTACCATGTACACCACAGACAATCAGCTGTTTGTCCGCTTCATTTCTGACAGCAGAAATGAGGGTCAAGGATTCAAACTGAAATACGAGGCTAAGAGTCTAGGTAAGTCTAGGAAATAAACTTAAAGTCTGCAATATAATAGATATAACTTGGAGTTTGTCCTGTTAAAGGAGGTTCTTGTTGTAAGTCCCAACCCTGGTAAAATCAGATGTCTGCAAAAATGTCCTGTTTCCTTCCTTAGTGCCTGACTTCTGATCCTACCCTCAAATTTCTCCTTTTCAAAGACAGCCAGCTCCAGGTCACTGCATCTGGAGATATTAAAGTTAAAAAACCAACTTATGGGGAACCCTTTAGCAGGGAAGTATCATCTATAGTTAGGAAGAGATGTTCAAAATTCATACTGGGAAGGAAAAAAACCCTAGAAACAAGAACATTATTTTGAGCATTTTGTACCCAGTGCAAGTGCTAAATGTTGTCAGGAATGATTTAGGCTAGTGTGTCTAGAAAGGTGGTAACATTTCTCACAACTCTCAGCTGAGAAAATAGCATTCACTGCCAGAGCTAACATTTTTTGAAACAATGAAAAAAATGGAGACTCAGGTCCCAGGGGTAAATCAGGGACTTGGCATTTGCAGTTATTCCACTGTATTCATGACATACGCCACTTGGGACACCAGGATACCTCCTGTTAAACAGTGTAACTAAACACAACTAAGGCAACCTATCAATCTATTCAGTTTTTTTAGTGCTTGTTTTCTGCTTACTTTTCCCTGCTGCCACAAAAAAATCATTCTTAGTATTACTGTACAACAGTATTTCTACCACTTCCATTTATAAAACTTGACTAAAACCCTGTGTTAAACCGGCATTGGTAGAACATAGTGGGGGTATTTAACAGAAAAGTTCTGGTCAAAATAAAGATATTTTTGTAGGAAAAAGGACCTGAACAAATCCTAATGTTTGCTCTGACTGGCATTCCTCATACATTCATTATTGTCTCAAACAGACATTTCAATTTTGGAAAGCAGAAGTGGGAAACGATTCACAGAAGCATTGATGTGTCTGACTTGTAGGCTTTCTAGCTCTTGAGAACTGGGGTAGGAACAAGGCCAGAAATATGTTTCCTGCTTGGTTTAGAAGCAATCCAAGGAAGAACTAATAGCAGTTTAATTCAGAGCCCTGAACATGTGGAAATGAGGAGAGCTAGGTAAGTAGGAGCACAGGAACATAGGATTGTACTGCATTAAAATGTTTTCCCACAGTAAACGGTAAAATGCGCTCAGTTTTGATGTAACTATATGACACTGCAAGGAAACTGTTGGAATATAGTGATAACTCATATTTTTGATGCCTCACCCATTTCCTTAACATGTTTTTTATTGCTGATCTTTTCTTTCCCAGCTTGTGGAGGGAATATTTATATCAATGATGTCAACCCCAGTGGATATACATCTTCCCCCAACTATCCAAGCAATTATCCCCCGCACGCTGACTGTGTCTGGACCATAACTGCTCCTAACGGACATGCAGTAGAGCTGCAATTTGAAGATCAGTTTTACATTGAATCTTCACCAAAGTATACAGCCATATTATTTTGCCTGTGTTTCTTCAGAGACTCCATTCTGATTCTTCTTTACCTGTTAATTTCTCTAATTCCTCCCAGAGCACACTTGCAGATTTTCAATCAAAAGTGGTTAGGAAATTTTTTGAGAGATCACTGAAGCTATCAGGCCACTGGTACACATTCCTAGGACTTTGCAGTGCATGACAGAAATGAATATAACAGGCATAGAGGAAGCATCCATGGTAGAAAGGTGCTTTCTGTAAAATCTGTGCCCTCTAGTCCTTTCACATTCAGTTTTTCAGTCGTTTTGACTCTCAGATGCTTTTAAATCCAATGGATTACCACCACAAAAATTTGTCTCCCTCCTCCATTGCCTGTCTGCTGGTTTGCAATGGGTCTACATGTTTTGCACCCCCTGCCTGAAGCATAAAACAAAGCCCAGTTTCCAGCAGATGTAACTTCCTTGATTTGGGCCTGGACCACTATATGGAAAAGGTGAGCCTCACCTGTGAGATCATGTGCAGAAAAAACAGCGCAGGATGGAGAATCCCAAAGGTGTCCTTTCTCTCTGACTTCCCAGGACACTGCACCACGCTGAAGGCAAAGCTGTTAGTTAAGATATTTTGGGTCTTTCTATGCCCACCTAAGTAAGCCCCAAGATTTGAATTTTTATTGCCTTCATCTGTTCCTTAATTCAACAGTCATCAATGAGACTTAATAGGGAATATCTGCTGAGGCTGGAATCTGCCAAAAATATATGTTAAAGATGGTGACAGCTACTTCATCAGTGGACTTGTTTCTGTCAGTTGTGATCTGATCATAGACTAGGTTTGGGTTAAATCTTTCTCAGTGTTTCTAGTACTTCTTTTGATTCGAATATTACATAGCTACCATTGATTATGAACTTGTTGATTCTGTCCTGGTCACACCACATGGAAATTGATCTAATTCACTACAGCTTCATGGCTTTCTGTACATACTGAAATGAATTCAAACCACTACTGCTATACACTGAACAGAAAATTCTCTCCTCTTCTAGCTGCACTTCCAGTTATCTAGAGCTACGCAATGGCGCTGACTCCACTGCCCCCATCATTGCCAAGCTGTGTGGAGGTTTGATGCCAGGCTTGCAGAGATCTTCAGGAGCTGTCATGTACCTGAGGTTCAGGTCTGACAGCAGTGCCGCGCACGTGGGTTTCAATGCTAAATACTCCATTGGTAATGCTTGCATTTATGAATTTCTTTGATTTTAGAGAAGATTTTGGTCTCAAGGGTCTGGGGTTTGTAATAGGGCTTAAATCATGCCTATGAGGTAGACTGACAGATATGTGCCTCTTTCAGTTAGTGTTAGAGCTAAGGCATCAGAATCATACGGGTTAACATCAGCAGGTTTGGCACCTAGCCAGAGGTGAAAATTATGGAAATAGGAATAAGAAAGTGCTCATAGATCTGTAGCAGTGGAAACAAAGACTGGACAATTATCAAAGGGGCAGTAGAAAAAAAGGTTGATGTGGATAAAGTCATGTAACGGTGTGATTTTCAGCGTACAAAATTACTGTCACTTTCATGAGCAGGATCCTGAAGGGGAATGCAAAGATCAGCTGAGAGTTGGCAGGAGAAGAACAAATTAGGAGATTCTCTATGTAAATGTAAATCAATCTATAGTAATAATGCTGCTAGACAAACAGGGGCAGCACAACAATGGACTGAAAAAGGAATGAACAGTAAGAACTATTATTTTTCAGCTGGGAAAAGAAATACTTTAAAATTATTTGCTCTCAAGCTGCAAAAACAGGATTAGAAAGCACTAGCGAAGTTTTGAAATTAAATAAAAAAGTCTTTGATCAGATTCAGAAATATGCTACTTTTTTGGTTTTGATAACATTAATAATCTTCAAAGAATAGCAGCTATTATATTAGTGTCACTTATATAGGAAAGTCTAGGACTGTTAATTTCTCAAAGGCAAAGTAGTGGACTATATTGCCTTACACAGAATTTTGCTGATTGTATTAGATCTCAAACATTTAAGACAATATAGTGTGCTATTATATTTCTGAATGTGAAAAACGAAACAACTTGCAAGAAAACATTGTTAGTATATGAAGCCACAATTTATATTTATCCATAACAGATTTACAGTATTTCAGCTGTGTGTCAGTCATCCTGTAACAAAGCACTGATCACTCAGAAAAGCAGAGAGTGTGAACACAACTGTTATTGCCATGAAAAGATTTTAACCAGAAGGCACACAGAATACGTTGTAAAATCCAATAAATTCCACCTGGGAATATTATTTGCCACAAGCCTTAGTATTATGAACTTTTGTTTGCAGGTACCACAGAGAAATGAGTTTTCAGAGACAGGGAATATTAAAAATAAATAGCTTTTTCCCAAATTGTGCAGTGATCCCTTACCAAGGCATCACAAGGAGTGGAATTTGAACAGGAAGGGACTGCAGGAAAGAGAAGAGGAGTCTGAACCATAGCTGTAGGCCCAAACCAGCAGTCAACTTTTGTCAGTTATAAAAAGTTTATATCCACATTTAACAAACTAAATTTCTTTATAATTATCTGATACTGCTTTCCAAGATTTTCTGGTAAATATGGACATGGATACAGATTAGACATAGACATTGAAATCTGTGAGTTTATTCAAATTAGTAAGGGATATGACAGAGAGGAAGGGCTGCTTTCAATGGGAGGTGAGGTGTGGGAAAAAAACCAACAAACTAGGACTGGTTGAATTAGAAGGAGAATGTGGAAGATTTTAACTGGAAGGCAACACCTGTTTTATTACCACACTTAGAGAACAAGTAAGTTGTGCCTTAGCTTTAAGTCTGATTTAGGACAAAGGTCATTTCTCTGAGGTCCTTCAGTCAACCAAGCAATGTTCTTCCTTTTGCAGCTCCCTGTGGCGGGACAGCGATAGGACAAACTGGCATCATTGAAAGCACGGGGTATCCTGAGCTTCATTATCAAGACAACCTGCTGTGTGAATGGTTTCTGCAGGGTCCCAGGGGCCACTATCTTACCATCAGACTAGAAGGCCTAGATATTCAAAACTCCTCCGAGTGCATGAATGACTTCGTGGAGATCCGAGAATACAACGCTTCTGGTCTGAGAATTATTTCAGTGTTTGTCTTCTCTTCCCTAGTACTACTACAAAACCTCACCAGAGGTTCCTGAATGCGTTTCTCTTTGGGTACAAAGTGAGCCTTTTCAATGTACAGTGTTTTCTTCTGTCTGCCTTGGTTGCTGAAGCAAAGTAAGGCAAACAAAGCCCTTCTGTTTCCCAGCAAAAACTTGATTTTACTAGTTTAGGCCTGCCTGTCTGGTTAAATTGGAAAGTGATCCTTCAATATAAATGTGAATAATATATTGATATAAAATTGCCTTTCTGTATTTGATTTTTGCAGGAAATTTGTTGGGCAGGTACTGTGGTAATACTCTCCCTGATGCTGTAGACACCTCTGACAGTTTTGCTTATGTCAAGTTTGTCACTGATGGATCGGTCAATGCCCGAGGATTCAGACTGCGCTTTGATTCCAGTACTGAAGGTTGGATTTGTAAGGTTGCAAGTTACTTTCAGGGAAGCAACATATACTACAGACCATAATTGCATTACTACAGCGTATATGGTAGATCACTTATTCTTGGAGTGATGTGTATTTGCTCTTAAATTTAAACTCTGGGGGAAGTATGAATAGAGCTCTCTGATCATTACTTAGCCGAGCTGAAACTTTGAGAGGCAAGCAGTCTGCCACTAGAATGGACTTTGCCATCAGTGGTAGGTCTCACACAATGAAGCACACTCTTCCACACCTTTTCTATCCAGCAGTCAGTCCAGGGATGTTCTAACATACCCTCCCCACATCTCTCTTGATGAGGAGGAAGGTAAAGAAATGCTGTGATTTTCCTTTGTGTTACTTTGTCCCTCATCAGTGAGTGGTATTCTTAAATCTCCCTCAACCCAATAGTTTTTAACCAATAGGTTTTAAGCAGAATCACAGAACTGCAGAGCCATTGAGGTTGGAAGGAACCTATGGAGATGAGATAGTCCAAGCCCCCTGCTCAAGCAGGGTCAGGTAGAGGAAGTTGCCCAGGTCTGTGGCCAGTCAGGTTTTGAATACCTCCAGGGATAGAGACTCCAAAACCTCTCTGGACAACCTATTCCAGTGTTCAACCACCCTCACAGTAAAAAGTGTTTTCATATGTTCGGATGGAATTTCCTGTGTTTCAGTTTGTGCCTGTTACCTCTTCTCCTAAGCAGAATGACTTCGAAGAGCTGCTCTGATCAGGACCAAGGACATAGACCTATCCCTGCTTCACACGTCTCTTTCATGTTCTTTCATGCCCATGCAATGCTTGTCCTGCCAAAATATGGCTACTTTTAAAGAAATTCTTTGCAGTAGTGGTTGTGAAAAATCTCTTGTCAACCCTTCTTAACTCTTTCCAGCTCATTCAAAAGCTCAGCTGAAAGCTTCCTTATTCTTTGTGTTTACTTCTACAATAAAATAACACAGGGGGAAACAAACTCCAAAAGAATGTTATTTCACACCCAGGACGCTGTTATGCAACCACAGAAGAGGAACTGTGTTAGCAAAAATGTAATGCAGGTGGATACACAGATTAGACTATTCTGCAGGAGTCTGTGAGGGTGAGGAAAAGGGCTAAATCTCCTACTGCAGTCCTCTGTGTTTTAAAAGGAAGCCAAGTGTAAGCTGGTAAATTTATACCATTAGTTTCAGAAGCAAAATGCACTCTATACCCAAGACCTTTAGTGTTCTTTCCTCAGAGCACAATTTGATACTCGTGACAAAGATAGGAAAAACACAAAATAACTGTATTGAAAAAGCATTGCTTAAAATCCCTGAAAGCTTTTTCTCTGCCTCTGTTAACCAGCAGAGGAAAAACATATCCTTCATCGTTACCCACACTAAGACTCTGCTTGTTCTGTGTAGCTCTGCCCAGTCACCTGAAAGGCAGAAATGTCTCAATCCTGCCACAGTGAGAGGCTTATATCGCTTGACATCAAAGCCTGTGGGTCACTCAGGCTTCTGAAGCCTGGCATGAGCCCTTAAGAGAAGGGAATATTAATAATTAGACTAAAAGAAGCTGCTATGGTCAATTAATATTCAAATACATCTCTGGCTGAGTGATAAAGACTGGCAGGAACTTAGCTGTTTAGAAAAACACATGGACGGGACAGGCATATCAAATCAAGCTCTCAGAATATCTTTTTCTTGCATTATTAACATTTTTTTTTTTGCTATAATTCTATAAGCAATGCTTTACTCTAAGAAGTGTCCTAATATTTGGGTATTTCAGAATGTGGTGGGGATTTTACTGCTCCTGTTGGAACATTTACTTCACCCAACTATCCCAACCTGTACCCACATAATCGAGTGTGTGAATGGAGGATCACAGTAGAAGAAGGCCGACGTGTGACTTTAACCTTTAATGATATGAAAACTGAAGAACACTGGAGCTGCTCATCCGATTACGTGGCTGTGAGTGTTGGGCATGAAGGCAGAAAATGTTCTTCCTAATCCCTTTATAGAGCATTAATGTATGTAATAGAGCTGAAATGTCATTTATAGGTCTACATCTGGTTTTAAGACAAATCATAATTTAATCTGGGGAAAAGAGATAAATGAGCGAAAGTTAGCTCTGTAGGGTGTCTAAACACATCTGCTTGTTTTAGAGTATGAAAATTTTTGGAATTATGGTCTAGGCAGAGGGGAGGACTTGAAGAAATCATTGGAATTGGCTCTTCAACAATTATGGATAAAAAAGCTCTGGGGTTTTTGAAAGCTTTCAGTGTCTCCTCTCCATACACACAGTCCATCCATCAGTTTGAGGTCTCTTTTGACTTTGGAAGTTACTGCTGTTGTTACTTATTGTCAATTGGAAAAAAAAAAAAACAAAAAAAAACAAAGAGAAAAAGCCAGACATTGTAACAAATGGCTACTACCGTGTTGGAAAAAGATTCTGAAAAAAAGATAGGGAAACCCCACGAAATTCTACCTCTTTATCATCCCCCCATGTCCAAAAAGATAGGTTTTGGTTATTTTATCATGGTTATTTTAGATTTTTGGTTATTCAGTGCAAAAAAAAAAAAAAAAATCAAACCTGGCACACAGAACTGGACCTGGCCCGAGGTACAAATACCTCAAACCCATGATTCCTCTGTGAAACTGCAGGAATAGATCTAGTTTAATTTCCCATTTGTTCAGATTAGCAATGCAAACACAGGAATTAGCTGTAGTATGATCAGAAGCTAGCCCACGTGCAAGTGTTTTTCCCTTGTAGATGATGTTTTCCTTCACAGATGCTTTAGACAGACTACAGGGAGCTAGCTTTTTATTTATTAATGAAGTAATGATCTCTTAAAGGAAGATCTGTCCTTCCAGCTTGTGTGCCTTCAGCACTCTAACGTATTCCAAATCTCAGTGGGAAACATCGTTTCTGCCTCACTTGTACTGCTGAGATAGTAGCAGAAAGACGGAATTAACTCCTAGGCTAAAGGCTATATGAAAGAAACTGATCAAAATACGTCTGGATCATCAAAAAGTGAAATGTTTGAATTGATCAAAAATGCCCACCAGCACTTAATATGTTGGAGGAGATTTTGATAAAGCTAATGTTGGCCTTAACAGGAATACAAAGATGACCATTTGAAATTGAGTGAATATGAACAGTAGCTGGCATTATTAAGTGATTGAAGTTATAAATATTGAGCTAAAATACAGTATTTTTCCCAATACACCTACGTCAATTTTTGTTGGGTTTTGTTTATTTGTTGGGGGGGTGGGTGTTTTTTAGGTGGGTTTTTAGGTGTTTTTTTTTGGTGTGGTGGTTTGGGGTTTTTTTTTAAGAGAGAGAGAGAGAGAGAAGGAATATGTTTGTGTTTTGCCAAAATAAGCAAGGTATTTTTGATATTTTACTTCAGAGTCTCATCCGCTCAAGGTGATGGAAATTTGTTCCAAGGTTTTGAGTAGATTTGGGAACTAACCTGATGTGAGGGACATCAGTGAACTTTGTATTAAAGATGTGAAGCACTGTTAAATCCTACAGGAGATGCTTGTAAGACTGTATTTTGATCTCACAAGAGTTTATTTTGACCCAACAGGTTTACAATGGCCTCAGACAGAACTCTCCCCGGCTGGCCAAGCTGTGTGGTGAGGTAAATCCAGGCACTGAGGTGAAATCCTCTGGAAACACAATGAAAGTTATTTTGGTGACAGATGTGTCCCGTGCAACCAGAGGCTTCAGTGTCTCATACACATCTCGTGAAGATGCAGGTAGTGTGTGGTTTTGAATTAAGTGACTGATCTTTGGTGAGTCATTTCATAGCTAAAGTACTGGCACATGTCACAAAAATGACCTAAACAGAAAACAAATCTCTGATATCTTTTTTTCTCTCTTATGTCTCTGGATGGGAGTAGATACATACCTTTAATTAGTTGAAAGGACTTGAAAAAATGGGAAATATCTGGGAGTTACAGACTTCATGTGCCTGTTATGTCAAATTTCAAATGGAAAGAACATTCTCTGTTTTGGATCACAGTCCTTATTCTCACTACTGATTTATGGGTTTGTACTTAGTCTTGAGTAAGACGTGGTCTGAAGTGGCTTTATTCCATGAAAAATCCAAAAAGGATAATGCCATAGACAACTTGAATAATTCAAGTACCTCCTTATTACTCAGGGGGGTAATTAATTTATTGCAGCTTGTGAAAGAGTGCAGCTAACCTACTTTTGCAAGCTTGGCCTCCAGAGAGGAGGCAGCTGGCAGAGCCTTACTACTACAGCCCTGAGTATTTTGATTTTCCACCTCCCCACCCAACCATCCTACTGTAGCACGAGTGTACTGCTCTTGAGAGTATGTTCCAGAAAAATCTTCTCTTGAGTCTAGAATTAGGTAATGGGTAGAGCTGAGCAATACTGAACTGGAGCTGCAGTGGGATTTTTTCAAAACGTTAAATAATGCTTGTTGTATTGATGGTGCTGCTGAAATAGTTTATTTGATACCGCGAATAGTTGTTGTTTCTTTGCTTTACACACACATTTTTAAAGACTTGCCAATAAATTCCGAGACGCTAGGCAAGAATTCTCTAGTACACAGCAGTAAATTATAAAAAAAGGAAGAAGATGGAAACAGTTTTGATCTAATCAGTACGTATGCTTGCTGACATGCACGTATCAGAATAATCGTGGGCAAGATCTCTTCATACAAGAATTATTACTATTTTTAAAGAAATTATATTTTGTTTCTGCAGTCTGTGGTGGAACCCTGATGAGATATGCAGAAGGGAATTTCTCTTCTCCTGGTTATGATGGTGTCAAAAATTACACAAGTAACCTGAACTGTGAATGGACCATTGAAAACCCCTCCCACTATAATTCATCCATATATATCTCTTTTGAGGATTTTCACTTGGAACATCACCAGGACTGCCAGTATGACTACCTGGAGTTACGAATAGGTTTGTATGTTCATCAGGAGAATGGATTAAGCCCATCAAGAGTCCAGTTGTGCAACTGCGTTTGTGCCAAATCTTGTTCATATATCTTTCCAGGGAGTGATTGCTGTAGCATGTGTACATTTGAGAGAGTGTTCACATGCATGCCTTCCATGTTGCCTCCTAGACTAAGAGTGGGATTTCAGTGCCAGAGCAATGGATTTGGTCACCCTTTCTTTCAGGAGAGAAAACGGAAAACTGAATAGGTATCTTGAGGTGATAAATTGTTTTGGTGGTTGCAATACACACCTGACTCTCTTTACAAGGGCAATACAAATTTCACTTCATCTCCCTTGAAAGATGGCAGTCAGGAGAAGTTGGAGTCATCAAAAGAATTTATTTGCTCCACAGCCCATTCTCTCCCTGCTCCTGAAATATCTCCAGGGACAGCAGGAGTGGAGTAAAGAATGCTTTATTTATTCATAGCCTCTGGGCTGTATACCAACTTCATAGCCTCCTTTTGGACTCTATAAGATGATTCTCCAAAACCAAATCCGTATTTCCTGTGACACTGCACCACAAAATACAGACTAAAGCATTTAAAAGGAAAACAATCACAGGATTAATGCACGAGTAATATCTCTACATATTTGAGCATCTTTAGCTATCCACAAGAACACGCAACTGGAAATGTCACATGAAAGTCGCTCAGCTAATGCCAAGTGTACTATGAAACCTCCAGCTGTCTTCTTCACTGAAAGGCTGTATCTGTGAGTCCAAGAGAGAGCAGGTTCTAATTTACCAGGTTCTAATTTACCATCATTTCTGAAAGGTGGTGGGGAGGGTTGAGAGCAGGAATCTGTTACATCCTTATTTGCATTCATTTGAACAAGAGCTCTTGGTTGTATAGCATCAGCTTGTCCTGTGTACAGTCAAAGCATGTGTAGCTGCGTAGCCTAACAATTCCCTCCCATGTATGCACTGGAGGTGGGAAATAATAGAAAGAAAATTCAGAGAAAGAAATCATAAAATATATCTGGTCTGTTACTCATCAGTTTCCACTGCTCTCACTTTACTCCGAACCTCAGGGCTCCAGGCAATACAATCAAATGAAAGAGGAAAAAAAGTCATCTTACTTTGTTCTACACAGTTTGTCATCTAAATAGTAATGTTCATTTTGGCCATAATAATGGATCTTCAGTTTCACAACCAGTCTCATGTCAAAGGCAGAATGCTCTAATTCAGCTGTGTATGCTGACTAGTAACATTTAATTAGCACTGAGATGCAAATAGTGCAGGATATCAATACACTTGAGCAGGTGCTGCTTAAGACTCTCAACACAGCAGATGTGAATTAGGGGAAAGGTCCAATTCAACACTAAGTCACCTGAGAGGCTCCAAACGAAGCTAAGATGGGTAAAATTCTTTTGAGTTACTCATACAACACACTTGATGGTATTAAATAAAAAAAAAAAAACAAACCAGAATTAACTTTGTGTATTCACTGAGAAATATTTAATCTAAAAAGATAAAATAAATATTTCAACTTTCTTAGGGTAAGGCATTATATTAATTTATTAAATTATCAGGCATGTGCATGTAGTCTGTACATGGTAGTACAGCTGAGCATGTTGCTACAGTGAAATATACTCCTAACTTTTGTCTTTTGTGGAAGACTCATGGTTTTGTCTTTCAGACCATTCCCTTCAGTTTGAACCAAATCTTACAGCACAATCTTTCTGTTTACATTTTCTGTTTATCAACAGTCTAGATCTCTGTCCAGCTGGCCATTCATGAAAGCAGTGATTAGTGTCACTTTTCACACTATGGAGACTGAGTAGCCTGGGTCGCATCTGTCACATAGTCAGTTGCCTTATAAGAAGTGCAAAAAAGAAAAAGTACACTTCACATTTTAATGCTCAAGGTAGTTATTAGTATTTTTTCCCAAATTGTTATTTATCATTAATGTCTTCTGCTTGTACACCTCACTGTCATTTTTAGTGCATGTTAACAGGACAGGTTTTAGCATTTCTCTGTGTAATTTACAATAATAAAATTTTATCATATGTCATCTTTTACCCCAGTGCTTCAAGGCATTTCAAATGGTGGCTCTGTCACCGTATGCGACAGAAAAAAAAAGTTACTTAACCACATTACTTGGAATAACCATGAAAGGGCTTTGAAGAGTGCCCAAAGTTTCTCCCTCCTGCTTCTTCACAAGAACAGCCTGCTGCTCTGCATGGAGCAAGGAGTTGCTTTTGAATGGAGACTTTTAAGACCAGCAGCCTGCTGTTATTAGGGAAGCAAACTTAGGAATGGCATTGCCTGGATGTCATGAGGAACGCTATTACACTTATTTTTCTTCTCCTGTGAACATACCAGTAATAAACAGGAACTGTTACTTCTACCAATGTGATAGATACACCAACATTCAGTGTCACAGAAGTGCAATGGCCTGTGTTGTGCTTTCCTTTTAGGTTTCAGTGATTTGAGCAAATGCTGGCATTTTTTTTGCCAACAGTGTGTTGAGCTCCCTAGGAAAGAGGTGCCCACTATTAATACAGCAGTGGCAGCTTGCTCATGGCACAGACAAGTACATGCCTTATGGCAGAAAACTCAGTCCCTGTTGACATTAATGGGGATGTCACAAACACGTAGGCTCAATAGGCTTCCATGCGATCAGGTGCTTGGGCCATCTCTTCCCACTGTTCTGCTCCAAAACTTCTGCAGTTGTGGGGCACTTTCTGTGTTTTCAGGTCTGATGGGTCATACAAAATGGAAGTGTGCAGGATGGCAGGAAGGGGAGAGAAGGAGCCTAAGATATTAAAAGGATCATTAACACAGCTTTGGAGAGAACTTCCTTGTCGAGATTTAGATCCCAGCAATGAAATGCAGCACTCTACCTACACCCATAACAAATAATCAGTTATTAAGTGTGATATGTACTTTTCTCTGGTCTCTAGTCAAAACAAAATTAAATGCATGTTTGCCCTATGTATTCCTTTATCTTATTGTAACTCTGTTAGGATTCAAAAACTGTATTTTTTTTTTCTTTCTTTACTCAGGGGATGCTGATGGAGAGATAATATCCAGACTTTGTGGTCAGGCTGCACCATCTGTGCCACTAGTCATAGCTGCCCCTCAGATCTGGGTACACTTTGTGAGCGATGAAAACACAGAAGATAAAGGATTCTTGGCCCATTACACGTTTGAAGGTAAATGGCTTGATAGACTGTTGCCCTTGCTGACTGAGACACTTCTGGGGAATGTTGCCATTCATTTGGTGATACTGAGAATACTGGGATCAACTCTCAAAGAGGTTCTCAAAAGTTGCACAGTGCCTGCCACTATTTATATCCATCTAAAGCAAACATATGCTAGCAGTTGAACTTTCAGATTTATTTTCTGCCTCATTGTTCCCATTCCCTGAATCGCATTTGAGGTTTTGCAACATAGTGCAACATTCAGAACAGCTGGTTGCCCTTGGGAATAGGGATGTAACAGGTAACACCAGCCAAGTTTGACTTACTTCAAATAGGCAACCAGAATGCCTTACTTCAAGTAGGCCTCCAGAGTGCTAGCATGGCTGAAATGCATTCTGCTGCTTGAACCTTTGCACTCATTTTGAAATCCACTTTAAAGCTGTATCAGTGCAAATTACACCATTTACATGCCAGCACAACTGTTTTTCTTGTCATATTGACTTTAGCCTTGGTGCTTATCTAGACACATCATCAAGTTTTTTACTTGATAGTGTTGGTCCAAGAATGGCACTGGTTTGCTTAGGAGACTCAGATAAACAAATGGAAGATAAGGTGGAAGAGGCAGCTGTAAGCGTCAGCTGGCAAAGGTTTTGCAGAGCTATATTAAGTATCAGAATAAATGCAAAGTTTCAAGGTCATTGCATCTGTTTACTCACTATTCAATGACAAAGATTTTAAAACTTGAATTTTCCCAGATAAATCATTCATCCTTACCTATATCTGTCCAACCTAAATATATTTTAGTACTATTACAAGCTGAATAATCTTCCACTTATTTGATTATAGTGTTTCATTCCTAATATGTATTGAAAAGTTACTTTTTTTTTTCTTCAGCCTGTGGTGGTATACAGTCAGGTGAAAGGGGAGTTATCTCAAGTCCTAACTACCCAGAGCCTTACAGCAACCTGAATCACTGCTCCTGGTTGTTGGAAGCCCCTGAAGGTGAAACCATCACTGTGAGTAACACAACGTCATGATTGTATGGGCAGCTGGCAGTGTGAGAAATACCCTCTGAGTCTTGAGGAACAGGTTTGAGACAATTTGGAAAATCAGAAATGTGGAGGAATGGAGTAACTCCCCATCATCCTTACCTAAGAAAGACGGGGAAACGAAGATAACACAACCAAACTAGATTGTACTTTTTGAAAAGCAGAAGGATCATAGTCTAACTTGACCTCAAACCAGACTTCTATAAACAATTACTTTCTATGTCTGGGAAACTAAAATAACTCATGCTATTAGATATGCATGGATATTCTCACTATCATGAGAATAAACATGAGGCTGAAGTTTTTTCATCTCTGCAGAAAGGTTACAAGCCACTAGAAAGTTACTTTCATGTCTTAATGGTTAGTCTGGAAGATAATATGATTCCTGGTACAAATTACATCAATGAGATGCTACTCTTATTTCCCCAAAACTATTAACAAGCTGCCTGAGGTGCTAATTTCTTGAGCCAAACTGCTGAGAGACCACTTTAAACACCTTTATGACCAAGAAGTGCTAAACTCTCTGAATTATTTGACTGAGCCGTTGGAGAACAGGTCCAATCAGTGACATTTGTGGGCCAAGTCAGAAAAATATCTGAAAACCAGTTTTGTAAAAACACATTGCAATTTTTCATATGTAATGTCTTTCACTAATTTCCCTATCATGTTTTCCTTATTTACAACTACAAAGGTATTTTTTAGAAATGAAAACCCATAGTCCTATTGTTCTGCTGCATGATACTCTGACCACTGCCTAGGCACTTACTCAGGGAACACAGGATTATTTTAGTAGAACACAATATTTCAATTTAATCCAAAAATTTGTTTAAAGCAGAACTAATCTTAATCAGATGGAAGTAGATTTCTGGTTTAAAAGGACTGAGTAGCACCCCCCTTAGAGAAGACAGACTAACCTTTTCCAGTATAAGCTGCCAGTTTCAGTTGCTGGTAAAGTTCCAAACTTAAACCATTTGAGCTAAATTTGTATTTGGTCTTTGCCTCAGGCAAGAGTTCTTTTGGAAAGGAATATACACAAAAGTTACAGGAAGAATTAATATGTATTTGCTAAATCTTTCCACAAAGATCCCAGTCCTGGAACTGGTAAAAAAACCCACGTATTGGAAGAGGGCCAGGCAGTCATTAGTGTACATCAATATTTCAACATCAACAAATCCAGGAGCCTACTGGATCAGCAATCTAAATCTTTGGACTGGAAATCCCACCCATGTGCATATCACTCCAAGGACAAACGGCATCAGTGTGGGAGGGAGACAAGGTCAGAAGCTGCCTGCCCAGCCCTGTCTGTTTATGTGATACATCCAGGCCCACAGGAACCAACCATGCAACAGTTTCTCTCTGATTTAATGGAAACTAGCATTATTTCAACTGTTAAGTATTCTGATGCAAAAGAATAGGATCAACAAAATCCAAGGCTTTCTGCTTACATGTCTACTTATATTTGAATGTGCAACTTCAGATTTCATGACTAGAAGCCTTGAGAGCAGGAAAGTGGTTCAATACCTGCGCACATTCAAGACTGTTTTGAAGCACATACTTAGCTTCAGACACATGGTTAAGTCCCAATAATGCCAGTTTTGAACCTGTGTGTTCCTCTTCCACTTCTGTCTTCATGCTAAGTTACTGCTGTTACTTATAGTGGCAATACTCCAAGCAATACTTGCAGGAAAGCATCAAGGTGAAGTGAGGATTGGATTTCCGAGCATACCCAGAAATCATTGTGATAGGATGGCTACGGGACCTAGCTGGAATTGCTCTAACACCTCTGCTGGTGTGGCTGGCGTTAGCTTCTGAATGTCACTTTTGTGTGTTGCAGCTTACTTTTACTGCCTTCCACGTTGAAAATCATTCACTTTGTAAGTGGGACTCTGTTACTATCCTGAATGGCGGCTCTCCTGGGTCTCCTGTCATAGGAAAGTATTGTGGAAACACATCCCCTGGGACTATTCGGTCTGGTTCCAACAAGCTAGTCGTCATCTTTAACTCTGATCATTCAATTCAAGGAGGTGGCTTTTATGCAGCGTGGACTGCAGAATCTCTAGGTAAGAGAAAAAATACTGATTTTGTCAGGTCTAACATAGCAGTACATCATGCCTATATAGTAATTTTTAACCATGAAATGAAATAGGATTCCTCCTCTTTATTTAAGTTTGTGTTAAAACCCAGAAGAAATATATGCCAACATCTTCAGCATTCCTAAGAGAAGTCAGCACTAAAAAAGTCAAGTATTAAACCAGTGCTGTCTGATCTCACACAATGAAATAAAATTTGGACTGATTTTGTACTTTTTAAGCCTCCCAGTGGTAGTTTCTCGATGTCTGTAAATTGATACCATGCCCATTATCCTCCCAGCAGTGGTATCTATTGTCAGTGACTATGAGACATTTCATTTCTTGAATAATAATTGTTTCACAGTTTGGTTTGGTTTAAACACTTAAAACTAGAAGGAGGTCAGTTTCAAAGCAGAGAGGCAGACCGATCTTCTCAAAGAGCACGTGACAACAGCCTAAAACTCTTCCACTTTACTGGAGATGTTGGTACACTTTTGAAGGTGGTACACATGCAGGATTGAATTGGTACATTTTAAAAAGCTGCCTTCCCTCTGTTGAAATTATCATGTCTCTGGATTTGAAAAAAAAAGATAGCTCACCATTTGCATGCTGTCCTTCAGGAGGTGACTAAAGGCAAGTGTAGATGTGCTGGCTGGTGGCAGGGCAGAATTCATTGGGCCTTCCTACCTCCGTACAGAGCTGGCAATGTGTTCCTTCGTGTCACCTCAGCTGCAAACCTTCCAGCTGATGATGATCACCTTTCCATCAGTTAATGATCTAGCAGTATTCACACAGTCAGTTGATGGAGTGTCTTTTTAAACATATCAATAGTCCGTGCTTGCGTGACTATACACTGTCACCTAAGCAGGCTTTTTGACACTGTTCCCTGTTGTCACTGGGATTTCACGTGCAAGGAAGGCCACTCTTCAGTGAGGTAGTAGACATTAGTAAACGCATGCAATATGCTTAGTCAGTATTCTCACTATGAAAGAGATCTCTTTTTTTATATACCTGGTTTCCTTTCCTCAGCTTTCTTCTCATTTCTCCACTGACAATCTCTGGGTTTACATTCTGTATGTGTAAGCAAAACTTATATACTCATATCCTTCTAAACACATAGAAGAATGAAAAATAAAATATTCCCTTTAAAGCTAATATATATTTTTTAATCAAGAGGAAAAAAGTAGAATGTTATAGAATGTTATAAACCCTTTTTTGCTCTTTATTCATCCTTTTACTACATCGTCTCTGAAATAATAATGGGTTTCTAGTACTGTACGCATAGCCCTAGTAAATTATTCTTGGCATGGTATTTGCAAGTATGTTTCAAATTAACTAAACTTATTATGTATAAGAACATGGGTTGCCACAGAGCCATGACCAGCTATTCCCCTTTACAAATGAATCTGTTAACAATTTTTGAAGGCATGTTTTTCAGCCCTCTCCATAATCCCACTGAGATCCACAGGGCTGCCTGGGCTGGAGGAGAAGTCACCCTTTTGCCCTGCGTAAACAGATGTAGCTTGAGTAGATTCACGTGTGGAACTGCAATATCTGCATGATGCAGAGTGAGGAAAAAAGGGATTCAGCAGTAGATTGAGTTTTTTCCCTGGGGTGCTTTTCTGAATGGCTGTCAGTCATGATGTGCATGCTGTGGGGTGCGGGAAAGAACCTTCACAGTCTCTGGAGAAGCTCTTCATTAATGTATATCTGACCCTTACTCTCTCTCTAAGCAATACTCACTTCTTATTGTCAGGAGTATATAGATGGACCAGAGTAAAAGGGTATGAACTGGCAAGGACAAGGAGCTTGTGAAGAAAAGAAAGTGAAGTACAAAGAGAGACCTTCTCTAGAGTGTAATTACCTCCCTGCTGCAGGGGTAGGAGAGGGAAAATTAATTCAAAGAGGGGTGAAAGAAGTTTGAATGGGTGTCAGGGCTTTCCTCTCTCACTCTTGCGGCCACAGAAGCAAGCAGCCATTCAAAGGAAATTTCCAACAGGAAATATTTGAACATTCCTCCCACCTGTTGCTGTTCTTTCCAGGATGTGGTGGAATCATTCATTCGGATAACGGTATGATCAGGTCTCCTCATTGGCCTCAAAACTTCCCCATGAACACCAGATGCACATGGACCATCATTACACATGAAAGTAAACACCTGGAGATGAACTTCCACAGTAACTTCCAGATTCCAGATAGCAATGGAAGCTGCCAGAGCAGTTATGTAAAGGTAAAATAATTGTTGGCATTAGATTAGCAGAGCAGTGCTTTAAGAAGTCACAATTCCAGAAGCCTGTTTTGCAGTCATCCTGCTTAGGTTTGTCAAAGCACAAAATTCAGGAAATATAAACTGAAGTCCTTGTACCAATACATTCAATTTTCTGTATGCCTTGAGAACCGGCTTGTATATATTTTTAATTTTTATCAGTTCTTGAGGTTCCACCTCCAGCAGGGGTCCCATCACCCTACACACTGCCCCAAAAAAGACAAACATGAAAAAAGTACATATGACTTCAAAACCAGGAAATAATGAGAAAATATAGTGTAACGAAAAGACCTTTTCAATTACTCCAGTGAGTAAAAAAACAGGAACGTGACTCTGTAAGTCTACAAAACTTCTTTATAAGTGTACAAACTGTCCAAGTTAACACTAATACTTCTTTTTTTTAATCTCAAAAAACAAAGATAGCATTCTTATCTTTCATAGGTTGTCAAGAGCCACTTGTTTTCAACGCAATAGAATGGAGTGGACATGCTTTGAATTTTTCAGTGCCATTTTTTTTTCTCAGGCATTTGGCATATGTTCAGTGGTTCTGTGCTCATTTTCTCCACAGCAGTACAACTCCCACTTGAAATAAAGGGCAAACATAATTTGACAACATGTAGGAAGACTGGAGCAGCTGTACATCTGATCTATACCTACTAACTTACAAACCACAGTTGCACTCATTTTTTAAGGCTGTGGAAAAAATTACTATGAGATTTGTCTTTTCATAGCCTGCTCCACTGATTAATTGATGTAATATGTTACAATACATTTCACTAATGTGAAAGTCTTAATGGCACCCAGTAAAGGTACTTTAATTTCAAATCTCTAAACTGTTCTGAATGACATGGTCAGAACTATGTCAGTTGGAGATTTTCTCCATAGAGAAAAATCTGCAATTTTTGGTGATGTCCACCTCCATTTCTGAAAGCCCAGTGTGAGGTGTATGAAGGTGTCTGGAACAGTGTGGAACAGGTGTAAGTTTCTTCCATTCATTCCAAGCTGAGCAGCCAAAAAAGAGGAATCCAAAATCAACAGTGACTTTGCAAATTGTTGGCCAGGCCATGGACTGCTTATATTAATCCTTTGAGCATCCATTGCCTCAAACACCTGTCCAGATGAATGAGGTGATTCATATGGCTACACTTACAGACTAACCCTTGGCTAACCCTTTCGAGGATGCAATCACAATTTCGTGTGGTTGTTATAGTTCCACTAGACTTCTTTCAAACATATTATTTTAAAAATCAAATGTTATTTGTTTTTAATATATATTTGGTATAAAGTACCAGTAAAAAAATTGTTCAAACACATTGACAAAAAAAATTTAGTATTAAATAATTTTTTATTTTTTCTTAAAGCAGACCTTTTAAACCCTTGGCAATAAACATTCTGATTCAGGAAATTATTTAAGCTCTCAGAAACATCAAACATTTATGCCTGTGTTTCATTTTAAATGTGTGTTGAAATTCAGCATTTAAACTGTGAGCCTCAAGTCCATGTTTAAGTAATTACCTGAAGAGGATTTCACTTAAATACCTACCTAAACCAGCATGTGCTTCTTGAATGCACATTTTGATTGAACTTAAATTGGCTATTGGTACAGTTAAAGTAATGTTAAAAAAAAAGTGTCATTTTCTTTATTATATTTTTTTGTGAATTATGTTATTTTGTTAATTCTCTACATGATTTGGTACTTATTGTACAAGTGAATACAACATAACAAAAATGGGAATAACTTTTGATTATCAAGACTAGATATTAAGGATCCAGATCTTCCAGTTTGATGCCTCTATACTACCCTAGCATGACAGCTTTGGGTTTTATTGACTTATGAATAATATAAGGATTGCATTTAATAATTCATTGTATACACAGGTATTCATAGGGTGTGTGGAGATAAGTTAGCAGAGACAAAATGGAGGTAGGTAGTGATGTGCATAAAATGATGTTCTCTGGTTCCCTGGACCTGATCTACATTGGCTCTGCTATCAGCAGGGATTTGAGCAAGTGACCTCCAGATGCCCTTCAGAGGTCCCTGGCATCCTAAGTTATTCACTGTGATTCACTCCTTGGAGAAGTTTTTTTGTCTCCAGTAACTGGAGAGTGAAGGGAGAGTGATTAGCTCCAATTTAGCTCTCTAAGTTTCAGTGTGACACGAATCCTACCCCAGGTCTATGGAAAGAACTGCACATGCAATTCCTGGTGGGTTCCCTCAGACTCCATGGGCTTTGAAAGCACTAAACAATTTCCACTCTGGGCTTTTCAGGTGTGGAGAGGAAATGATGAAGAAGAAGCAGCTTTGTTAACCACAGGATGTGGAAGTTCAGCTCCTGATCCTGTCATTGCTCCAAACAATGTGATAACTACAGTATTTCAGTCTCAGGATGCTCCTGGGCCAGGTTTCTCTGCATCTTTCATAAGCAGTAAGTAATATTAAAGCCAGATGGCTGTTCTATTAGTCCATTTTGGATTAGTTAGATCTGTTTGTAGCAATGCAGACCTCAGTCCAACAAGGCATTGCAAAGCCTCTGCCCAGCTTTTGAAACCAAGAGTTACCTTACTGAATGCAATGGAGCTACTGTGTGCTCCAGTGTTGGACTTGCCAAAGATCCTCCATACTCCAGTTTGTAGTTATTCTTAGCCACCTCTGCCTTTTCAGCATGCCAAAAAGAAATGAATAGGCTTTAAATTCTAAGAATTTGTTTCTCTGTAGTTAAACTTCTTGGAAGCTAAAGCTATAATCTTAAAAATCAAAAAGGATCTGCTCCTCCTTTAGAATCTTTATATCTATTCTTTCAAGGCATTTGCTGAAACTGTGGTAATTTCTCCTGTGTATGGTGTAGCCCATGCCCTTCACATAAACTGCTCTCAGGAGAAGAAATGACTCCTCACCATCTGCTCTGGTCTTTGCTTTGCTTTGTTGTATTTGCATTTTGTGTAGCTCAAGTGGCATTCTTGGGTGGGCCTCTCCATTTCTTGAACCATGGCATGTGTGTTTTGTGATGGTCAAACCCACCAGAAGCATAGGAGGTAGTGCTCAATTGCCGTCAGTTGTTTGGGTTTTTTGTAGGATGCTGCCAAAGGAAACCACTTTTCCTTCACTGGATTCAAAGTAAACCAGTGAGAGATTAAGTGCTTAGAGGAAGACACTATTGAAGTATACCGAATTCTGAACTGAAACTGCATTTTTTTCTATAATGCCTACACTAATGTTGTCAGTAACAACTAAAAACCTCTTAGTGGAGACAATCACTGGCTTCATATGCCTATTCCTAATCTTATACCAGCATTCCACTGTGTGCTGCACTCTTTTAAGCCCGCAGCTTAAAATAAAGAGAAACCCCAACACTATGCAAGTCATTAGGATCAGAAGGAGCTCCATGAAAATGGGCTGTTCTGTGTGCTTGAGAAGTCCTGACTGGAAAACCTCTCCTGCCTCTGTGTATAGCAAAGGAACCCAGAGATGGCTCTACAGCAGACTGCATCCTCCGTGCTCTCAGGCATGCAGGAAGAATGGTACCACTTGTGCTAACATAGGCATGTTCAAATGAGGCTAAATTGCTGATGTGCCTCAATAAACCCCATCCAATTCAGCTACATTTCTGTGTACTAAGAGATTTTGAAATGTGCAAGATCCAAACCTGTAAGAAGGGAAGTGCTGTGTCCTTCTGGTCAGTGGGCTGAAGGGCTATGGCCTGGTCTTATCGAAGATATTCCAAGATACTGTGTGCGGCTGTAGGCAGGAAGGCCATGTGTTTCCCCAAAACACTGCTCCGCGTGTATGTAAGACCTGCTTTTGCCATCATGATATATACTACTCTCCCTGTTTTATTGACCAGCCTCTTAAATAGAGATGAGGTCCTTGTGTACATTATTGGTTTTCTCACTGCAAAACTGGAATGATGTTATCACCCGGATTATAACTATGTCTTATTTATCTTTGTTTGCAGGATGTGGAGTAAATTTCACCAGCCCTGCAGGTCGAATCATCTCTCCTAACTACCCCAGTCAGTATGATAACAACTTGAACTGCAGTTATATCATAGATCAGGGACCACAGTCACTGGTGATCCTAGAGTTTGAGACTTTCCACTTGGAAGGTAACTGGTTCTTCGTAATTTAAATATGTACTATGAAGTGTAACTTCTTACTTGAAAACATACAAGTCTTCTATGATGGAAAATCGTTGATGGTTTTATTTGCTGGTCTATTCTGAAAACCATTTACAGACAAACATTTACAGAGATAGTCTTGAGGGTTCAGTTTTGCATCACTGCAGGCTTCCAGAAGAGCAAAGACAGATTTTGCCTGTTGAGTATCTTGCAGCAATGCAGTTGGGCATTTGCCAGGTCGTTGGGTATAAGAGTGACTGTGGCCAATTTGGGTCTTTGTTCCCACTTTTTTTTTTTTTCTGCCATTGAATCTTATAATCTTTTTGCTTTTCAGTGCTTCTGTTTCCTTAACTGATAAAACAGATATAAATAAGATCAGGTATTTTACACAGATGTGCGAACGTATAAATGTAAAACCAGGTGAATGACTACAGTAACTGAAAATCTATAAAAGTTGTTACCCTGTATATACCCATGAACAAAAGTCCCTCTTGAGATTTTCAAACTTGGCAGCATTTAGCCAAGAAGTAACAGGTATGATATCTTGGTCTTATTGGTGTGAATGGTAAAACTTTCCCAACTTCGATAAGATCAAATTTTTATGGGTGAAGATGTCATAACACAGAGGAATCAGTGTGTCCAAATTACTAGGGCAGCCAAGTGGGATGCCACACAGATTTTGAGATCATCTTAATTTGGTTCCCTTGGAGTCACCTAGACAAAGAGATTTTTGAGTAATTTGTTACAAAGCTGGGGTGAGTAATTCACATTTTTCTTCAGACCAAACAATAAAGCCAGAAAATAGGCTTCTTTTATTTTCTTTTTAAGTTTTCAAACTGCTTTGAATTCAAAAGTATTCTGGTCCGAACTTAATTTAGGTCTGAGACAAAGATTTGATTTGACTATGATCTTATTTGAAACACTTTTTTCGTCTGCTAACACAAAGTGCTACTTTAAGATTTTTTTAAAATTAAATTTAAACCACAGAAATTACATAATTTCTTCATGTAGAAGACATTATTATTCAGCAGATGCACTAAACATTATGCTGAATCAGATGATGCCGATGTTGACACCTCTATCTGTATTCTGTCTGTGCATACAGTTAATTTATAAATGGATTCAAGCTTTTATTGTCAAAAAGGTTAAAGCAGACATAATAATAAACAGAGACCTAAATAAATACTAAAAATATTCTGCTTCTTGCAGGGCAATTTGCTCTTTTATTGTTATATGCTTCCTTAGGCTACACAAACCAAAAGTCCTTAGTCACATGAAAGAAAAGAACTGTGGATAAGAGCTAAAGGATATCTGGTTATAAAAGAGGAAGTATGACACTTTCCAGTAGTTCATTATTAATATTTTTCACAAAATCTTAAAATATAACCTGTAGCAGAGAGAAATTGCAGGGGTTTAAATTGTAAAGACTGAAACCACCATCTTGCAAACTACCATGCAGAATGGAAAACTTATTCAGCAATCCCACTGAATATGTTTAGCACATGTGCCTAAGGGTTTCCAGCGTGGACTCCCTCAGTTCTTTTGCAAAGGCAGAGCAATGTTTGGCAGCATCTGTTAAAAACATTTCTAGCTATTCCATAAGCAAGGAAGCATTGCACCTGTTTAGATTGTTGCTGAGTGTGGCCTTTAACATTTCAGCCATGCTAGTACAGATGTTATGGATTGGGTTTTTAAAGTTTAGCTACGTGTCCAATTAACATAATATACTACATATTTGACCTTTCAAAAGAAATCCATTTTTTTTTTTCATGGTTGTTTAGTAATGAAATGAAGTATCTAAAATAATGCCTGTAAGGCATACATATTTCATTGACTTTAACTGGTTGAGATATCTTTTCCAGAAAATTAGAAGGCAGAAGGTAATTGGCTATAGTGCATTGGTACAAAATTGAATGACTTCATGGGTTAGTCAAAAATCTCTGCTGTAGAGTAGTTATGTTTTCAGTTATGATGAGACACCTGTTCTGATTATAAAGAACATCTCCAAATCAGGCAGTTAACCCACGGCAGTGATACAGTGTCAGTATCTGGAACCAAATGAACATGACATGCATGTACTAAATATTAAATATATATTAAGCACTAAATATAGCAAGTAACGGGGCAAGAGAGAATTGGAGGAAACTGCATTTGTTGATTCTGTGATCAAAATTTAATCTAAATTGGCTGCTTTCTGGATAAATTTTTATCTGACTTTGAGCCCCTGAAGAGAGACATCTAATTTAGATTATTGACTAGATTTATCTCCTCCTATAGTGAAGTGCAAAAGTGCTTTAAACTCAAAAAATGTGTTGTATAGGTGGAATGGATTGCTTCTGAAGGCCTCCCTCGCTCTCTTTACCCACTGACTATTACAGGAAGCTGTAGACAATAGCTTACACAAGATACTTAAGATTTAGGCAGCAAAACATAGGCGAGCTTAACCCTGTGAATGGAGTTTGGCTTAGTCTCTGTGATTTCCTTGCAGCCTGAAGAATGTCTTTTCTTTGCTAAACCGAATATGGTTACAGAACCTCTCTTTTGATTTGCCTGTTTCATGAAGTTGCATAGGTTGCCACTTGTTTCTTGTAGTACCACCTGCATTGTTGTGTTTGGTTATTTTACAAAAAACTAAACAAATGGGGGTGAGTTTGTTTTCTGAGCCCCACTTCTGCCATAGTGATAAATGCCATCTTCCATCTGTCCTCCCTCCTTGGATCACAGGTCTACACAAATCTAACATACTAGAATTAGTAAAAAAAAAAACTTATCTATCTTATTAGACTTACTATCTAAGAATTAATTAATCGCATCCATCTTTTGTTCATAAGCTTTATTCAGATGAACATCCCTACAAACACACCTCTAGGACAGCTACAGTAGTGTATTACTGAATGGCTGTAATACTCTTCAAGTATGACTATAACATCCAATGAAGTCTGAGTTCCAAATTGTGGAAAATTAGGGGAAATGGATGTGGGCCTCCTGCAATATCTGCTTTTTGAATGCTGTAGTATTTATACTCTGTCCATACAAAACAACTGCATTGTGTTGATACCATGTTGACCTGAAAAATGTTTTAATAACTTGTTCATTTCTCCTTTTTTTTTAAATATACAACTGTAATTTCACAATCTGGGACAGGGTCACAGCTTCGTTTTGGACTCTTCTCTATCTGCTTTCTCAGTTGTTACTAAGCAATTCAGAAAATAGACAAGTTTTGCAACAGATTATTTTGAAAGAGGATATATATATATATATATATATGAAAGACTTGTAATTCCTGCTTTCAAAATAGTATCTTGTGCTATGGAGCTGGTTAATATATTAGACAGAAATATATAGCTGCGTAATACTCCTCCTACATTAGTAATTACTAATTGTATTAACATTTATACCAGAAACTACAGTTGTGAACCAAAACCTCATTTTTTTTAATTTTTACAAACTTTAAACAAAAAGACAGGTTCTGCCTCAATACAAAATGAAACAGAATCTATAGCTATAGACCGAGATATAGAAAATTATTATTGTTATTAGTGATCAGATAGTTAGGGGCCCAGATTTGGTCAAGGTTTTTGTGCAGGCATCATATCAAATAAATGACTTTATGGAGAATAATGAGACTGGGCAGAAATTTCTGCTAACTGGAGAGGCGACAACACAAAGGCATATTTCAAAAATGTAATGTAAGGACAACTGAAGCTCTTATCATGTGAACTTTGGAGGCAGGAGTCAGTGTATCAATGCTGAGCTGCACCAAGAGATGATAAATAGACTGCAGATAGATAACAAAAGGCCTTGAAAGCAAATACATGCAGCAATTCAAAGAAAGAGGGATATGTTCATAATATCAGGCCAAATAATTGATCTTTCCAGCAGTACTTGGAAGAAATATTATCCAGGCTAGAGGCATGAATGGTACAGTACCCATGTTGGAAAAATCACTGTTTCTCAGGTGAGAGTCACAGCCATGTGGAAGGATAGATAGGAAATGTTTCTCTTAAAGATAATAACTAGAAACACTTGACAATATTTACATCTAGCCAGGATGTGAAGACCTAGAGAGATCCAAACCATAGACAGGGAATTAATGAGGGCAGGCAAAATGATGAGGCTCTAAAGAAAGAAGATGCAAGGGAAGACTTGGGGGGGAGGGAAGCTTTCTTATTGAATGCTTTTGTTGAGAGACAAAAATAAGATTTCATTCTGAACAGAAAGAGGCCTCGAGGACAGAAGTAGATTTATGGGGTCATCAGCATAGAGACAGTAGTTGCATCTGTCCTTGCAAATGAGATTATACAGCACTAATGTGGAGATAAAGAGAGAAAGACAGGAGAGGAGATGTCTCATTGAATCCTCGTGGATGGATCGGAAGAGAGAATACAGTAATACCAGAAGGATGAGCAAAAGCTCTTAATAGACAAGGTTTTATGAAGAAAAGCAGTGCAAGCTATGTGGAAAGTGCCTGCCTTAAAGAGGATGTGGGTCTAATACCTGGCTAAGAAAAGATCTCTGGAGACTCGTGAAAGCTGTTCCATTGTAGTGCAAGGAACAGAAATTGGTCTAGAAAAGATCTAAGATAATAAAACTGAGGAAATAAACCACAGAGAAGAATCGCTGACGATGTGCTGAGTATGTGTAAAGGCTGAAGTATGACATGAAGAGATAGAAGAATCTGAGGCTGGGGATTATTTACAGAATAATGTATTTTAGTGTAGTGAGAAATTAAGGAAAAGTGTAAACAAAAGAATGAGTTACAGGATAGAGATCAAACAGTCATCAGTCCTGCCAGGATTCATGGGTCATAAATGATATTGGCCCAAGCAATGAGGATTCAAAGCTAGAAATTAAGCCTTTTGCTTACAGTCCTACATCATCCTTCTTATTCTTTCCAGTGCAGCAGTTGGAAACAACTTGTGATGGGTATTGTGGACCTTTGCTTTACTGAAAAATCCATTTCACTTCATGCCTTTCTCCAAAGTCTCTTCAGAAAAGGATACATGAGTTGCTTTTTCAAATCTTTTCCATTCTGTAATTGTACTTGTTCCACTTCTTTTTTTTTTTTTATTTATTTGTATTTTAAAATGTATTATGTTTTTTTAATTGTATCACATTATTAAGTGTTCTCATAATAGGGCAGGACATGAAGAATATTTTAAATTAATTATTTTAACAACAGTGTAATCAGCTATCCAATAGGGCTGTTTATTTTAAGCTTAGTTACTCTTACAAGAGTCTGACAAGCACCATATTTCCTTATTGGCATAATTGTAAAGCATGTTAGAATACATTGTCTTCATTGAGGGAGAAGGAATTTTTAAATTAAAACTCCAGAGAGGATCAAAAACATAACTGACTGCTGGGATCACTCTGTTGTTCTTGTGAAACAGAATTATCACTCCATTCCTATTTGCCATCCTGTTCAATACGAGTCATCCTGTTTCCTACAACACTAGGAAGCAGCTTGTTTTGACTGGACAATCTGCAGGAATCACTCCACTGCAACAGTAGGCTCAGCGTCTCTCCTGTTAAATTTAGGTAATTCCCTATTAATCCTTTGCAGTTTAAGTAACTGCCCCATTGTTGCTAACAGATTGGTAAACATGATAACTTATCCTCAATAAACATGTGATGCTGCAGCTTCCATTACGCTTGTAAATGATGAAGAAAAAGACAAAGAAAACATCACGTTGCTCTATAAGCGTAACAACTAATGAAGCTCATTTTTCAGTAGATGTGTGCTGTGTTTTTCACTGACAGCATTAATCCAGCTGTCTTGCATAACTCATGTTGCTCTCTTCTTGCTCCCACATACCAAACCTCTCTAGCTCCCACCACACATCCCTTGGTGGTACCACCAACTTTCCCCCCATGCTTACGGCTCCAGCTGGGCAGGGAGGTGGTGACGTGTCTCTGAGCTCCCAGGGTGCTGGTGGCTGGTGCTCAGCAAGTCTCTGCCTGAACTCACAGCCCTTACACTGAAAGAAGAGCTTGTCCTTCTTTAGGGACATTCCTCTGGCACTTTAACTCAGCTACTGACCTTCATGAAACTTATATGAACTTAATACATTTGAGACCTCTTGTCTCAGTCGAATCTGGTTGCAAATGGTGAGGTGGCTAGAAAGTCAGGAAGGTAGGGCAGGGAATCGGAGAAGATGGCTCATTGCTCCAGAAACCTAATTGCAAATGAGAAACTAAAAACCAATGGGGAAAAAATAGCAGAATGCTACATTTCCCATTTCTGTGTTTCTTAGTACTTCTGAATGGGAAGCTTTTCACTCACTCTAATATCTGCACCAATTTGCCCCCTAAAACAGATTGCTCTTGAAAATCATCATTTTTTTTCCTATTGCTCAGTCATCTCCAAATCTCCACTGTCTGCCACAGTTACTGCATTTCACTGGCAAACTGCAAGATTAAATTTACATTTTTTTTTTTGTCTTCTGAGTCAAGCTGAAGAATCCAAGTTTAGGTACTCTGAGGGAATTCAGAGAGAAAGAAGTCAGCTCTGAAACATGTTAGATTATGGACTATTTTTTCATTTTCTCAAATTCTCACTCTTAATGATTTAAAATACCCTGCACTGAGTGCTGACTTCCACATTAGGGGAAAGAAATACCAGGTAGTTTGTTGCCTGTAACAAAAGGTGCATTGCTTTGATCTGCCAAGGAGATCCATGCTTTTGTTAGGTCCTCTCATCTCACAGACGGTGTTCACTCAACTATGAACTCCCACGAACTCAAGGGGCCTGAAGCCCTTTTCCAAATGATAGGATGTGTTGAATGAGACCAGTCTGATGTCTTATATACAAGGTTTGTTTGCCATTTTCTGCCTCAGTTTTTCTGCGTGTTAAAAATTGTCATTTGCTTCCTCAGCAAGCAAATGAGTTGCAAAGATCCTGGAATGGAAAGTACTATCAAATTTAATTCTTATCCTGTGTGAGGTCTGTACACTTGCAGCTCAGTAAATCACATGGAAAATATGCTGCTAACATTTCTGTATTGTATGTCCATGCAGCACCAGCACTCTTGAGCAGAATTTGTCTTTATGATGGAGTAAGCATCTTCAGTGGGACAAGGATTACCCCACATCCTCTCATCACGCTCTGTGGTAATGAGCTCCCTGCCCCAGTGAGTGTCTTTGGACCTATGCTGCTCAACTTCTACACGGACTCCCACATTGCAGGCTTTGGATTCCAGGCAAGATACAGAACAATTGGTGAGTACCCACCGTCCTGTGCTCTAGGTGGTTGAAATATGCCGGCTGGATAATGGTTCAGTGTAGGAAATGTTGTACCTCATCTTGGGAATACCTTAGATGGATGTAGATGGTTCATATTCCCTCTGCACTTGCCCAAAAGAGCTCTCAGAACCAGGACATGGGACTGTTTGGTGCGTGTTGACACTGACTGACGTGTTACCTCACAATTCTCATTTCAAGGCACTACATGGGACCAAGTCAGGAACTGAAACACTTTTCCTTTGCAGTAGAAGAAAATGCAACCCATTTTGGCAGGGTTTTTTTAATTTGTTTTGGATTTTTCTACAATGTTTAAGGAGAAACATAACCAGTTTATTTTAACTGTATTCATTTAAAAGATTTTATCACATACAGGAGAATGGTTTGATACTTAGTCATACTAAAACTACATTATACAACATGGGAACCAGGACAGGATCTTTAAATGGACCCAGCTATATGCCTCCATTTGATGACCCTCTTGCAGTGCCAGGTATTAATGTAAATAAAAATTGGGATCTAGATATATTTTTATTATTTAATAAATAATTTCACAAAAACTTTCTGTGAATCACGTGAGATCTCTTTTGTTTTAAAGAGGCGATATGTATTAGAAAAAGTTTCCAACTGATTTTAGAATTTACATCTGCACAAATATAAATATCCCAAAATATTAATTTTCTTTTCAAAACCAATTTTAATATTTTCTAGGTTTAACTTGTAGAGACAGTACTTTGATTTTTGCAAGCATGGTTTTCTAACTGCAGAGAAAAATGTGAGTTCTTAACTTTGGTATTTGCCACAGCAAAAAGCACAAGGCTAAATTCTTTATATAAAATGAATGGCCTGATACAGATAAGACAGAGGGAATGGCACTGAGAAATGACAACGTGCAGTTACTCATGGAAAAGACCTTCAAAACTCCCTCAACTCGGTTGCTGCTATCTGACTTTTGACTTCTGACATTTGAGAAAGATGACTGCAGCCTTATTAGCTTGTTGTATACAAAGCAGATTCTAGCAATTAACATTCCTCTTCCCTCTAGTTGTATTGTTTGCTGAAAAAAAAATGAAAAAGGCTTCCCCCTCCTAGTGTAGCATAATGCTGATTCTTTATCCTCCCGGCTCCTGTCCTTTATCTGCCAGTGCTCCAGGCCACCAGCCTGAGCAGGGCTGAGGAGCTGGGAGCTCTGTATCCAGCAGCACCCTGTATGGGACCGCCTTTGTTAAGGTGGTGGCCTGGGCAATGGCATGTCCTTTTAAACATGAAAAGCTGTGTGTGGCTTTGANAATAAAGGCTGAAGCTTACAATGGAGATTAGAGTTAGTTTTATAATAGTTTTTGTTCCCTCGAGCACTGAAGCTGGGAACAAACATTAGCCACATCCTGGCCTCATCAGCGTCCATGGTGTGAAACCCTGAGAAGCCAAGCAGTGCCTTTAGTTCACGTCTGCAGAGTTTAACTTGCTCTCCAGCCAGAGAGCAAGCACGGAGGCTTCCAACTCAGCCACCCCCACTGCTGGTGAGTGCCAGCACAAGGTGAGGTGAGGAACACTCCCCAGGGTTAGTGATACCTGGGGACTTCTCTCGGCTTTTCTGCACAGAACAAATGCTGCAGTAATGCCCCAGCCCTGCTGGGAGGTGGAGAGATGATGAGGCGCTGTGTACAGTTATTCCAGAAAAATCAGGGGCAGGGCTATGAGTGCAATTGTGGCTGCTTTTGTGTCCATGCCAAACTTTCAGAGGCTTCCATGGGGCCGGAGTTTAAATGAGGGAATGCCTCTGCCCACATATCAGCCAGGTTTCTCCTGGCAACCTAGAATGGGTGCAGAGCTACTCCATACACACCTCACTCACGCTCCTGCATGGGGCACTCACCCCATCTTGCTGCTCCCTGGTCCTAATGCAGCACACTTGAAATCGGGCTCTATCCTTTACTGTGGAAACACGGAGCCATTGCTATTTGGTATGGACTAGTAACAATATGTTACTTCGATACTGACTAGTCTTGCACTGCAGAGCACAACCTAATAGACATCTCTGCATGTAACTGTTCTAGGCATGACAGAGAAGACTGCTCCTCATTTATCAAGGGCTTTTCTTTCCATATGGTTAAACTCCTGTAAGAAATATGAGAATTAGGACCAAGCTAGTATTCAGACACTTATCACTGTGTTTTCTGTTTCCTGTACAGCTTGTGGTGGCGTTTTCAATGGCTCTGTTGGTGTTATCAGCAGTCCGGCCCATTCAGTTCTTGATTATCACAACAACATGAACTGCTCATACTACATCACAGTTGGAAACAGCAAAATAGTGGCCCTCAAGTATGTAATCCAAGTTCAGCTTGTCATCAAGGGGACAGGGAGGTCTCTGACTCCAATTAAAGACAGCAATTATTTACAATTTTCTCCGTCTCTCTTTTTCCAAGGAGAAAGCTGAACTAAAACATGAAATGGTTACTGAAGCCACCTTTATCAACCTCAGGCTCCCTTTCATCTTTCTCTGTCACTTGTTACGTGCAAAACATCACCACAATTTTAACTTTTCACTTTGGTTACCAAGAGGACTAAGAAATTGTAAAAACGCAGCTCATGCTTTTAGTTAAATTCTGTCAGCCTTTGAGGAGTTATGACACTCCTGTGAGTTTATATAAGGAAAAAAAACAATTTTTTTAGAAGACTGGTACTCACTTTACAGCCCAAGTAATAATACCCACCCAGAAAGAGTATACTTCTGAGCATGTGCTGTCTTGACTAAAATAGGGGTATGGCTGCCACAAAATCTTGCCACTGAGAAAGTAAAAGATGGATACATTCTTCTGTCATATATATGCTGATGGTGAATTAAGAGAACGTTGCCCAGCTAAGCGGAAGACCCAGCTGGTCTGCACTCTGAGTCTGCATTTTATATGTCCCTCACGTGCCCAAGGAAATTGCAGCCTGAGCAATTTGCAGAAGTCAGAGAGGGTATGTTTGCACAGGTGAGACCTGCTGCTTCACAGAAAGCCAAGGTGGGCTGCCAGCTTGCCTTGCAAGAGGCCTAGAGGGTGAGGGTCCTTATTCCTTTGAGGCTGGTTGGCTGGAGTGTTTTGCCATGTTCTGCTTGCTTGTTGTTTGTCTGTGTATTGCTTTGGCTATTGCTATTACTTGGACCTTTCCTTAAGCACTAAAAACACACATAACACAGGAATAGAAAAGAAAACATGATACCTAAAGCTTCAAGTGTATTTTGCAGATTCAACAGCTTCCAGCTCGAAATATCTCCCTCCTGCTACAAAGATTATGTGGCTGTATATGACGGCTCAGACACCCATGCTCCTCTCCTCGGGAAATTCTGTGGCTCAGAACTGCCTCCGAATATTAAAAGCTCCAGTAATAACTTGTTCCTGGTGTTCAACACTGACTTCTTTGGATCAGACAGGGGATGGAAAGCGTCTTTCAGGGAGACCTTAGGTAAGAGTATTATCAGACTCATAACCCTAAGAACCTGCTGGTAAGTAGTTTCCTTTAGTGAAGAGCAGTTATGGTGTCCCTCACTAGGGGTGCTGGAAGCAGAAGAATGTTTCTGATTTTGTAAAAACTGAGTGAACTAAGCTAAATACTAGGCTTATTGGATCCCTGCATTCCAGCCCTGGTTCTGAACTGATTCCTTTTATGCTTTGCTAAGTTTTTCCTGCCTCTCTGAAGGAAGAGAGTCTCTCGGGTGACTGAAAGCTTATCAGCAGCCAAAGGCCTCTCTTTTGGAGGAAATCTGGCAATACATGAGAACTCTGATTCTTCTGTATTCAAAGGCCGGTGGTGCGCTAAAGATGCCTCCTTTCCAACTATCCTTAATTTCCATTTCCTTGCGGTTCACCTCACACCTTTTTAAAAACTAAAGTGTGTTAAGTTCATTTAAGATTGGGGTTCCTCCCCAGGCACCACTGTGCTGATCTGTGCTGATTTGGGGGATCAATCTGCTTAGCTTGCCATAACATAAATGGGATCATAATAAGAAGGCACTGGATGTTAAATGTTTTGGTGGACATAAGAGTCAGGGGTAAAGCTTGATTATTGCCCAGTAGTCAATTTTTAAGATCGAGGTGTAAAAGCATTTTTTCCCTTCTTGTAACATATCAATTGTTTAGGGCTGATAAGCAACAAATGATTATTACATGTAAATTGATTTCATGTCATCACTACTGGTTTCCTGTGTAATTAACTCAATGTTTTTGTGATCTAGAAAGAAGTAATTGTCCATTTTACAAAGCTGGCACTCAGACAGATCAGAATGAAAGGCCTTTGTGGCAGAACAAACATAGTCTTCTGCTGAGTCATTGAATCCCCTCCCAACCCCTAGCCAGTGACTTTCTCATTTGATGCACTCTGAGAAAGTATTTACAGATAAGGAAAATAACTGGTTCTACAGGCTTTGCCAAGAAAAATATTCCCACAGAACCTCACAGTCATCACTATTATTAACTCTTCCTCTGCTTCATTCTAAGCACTTGCTACAAGAATCTTTAAGACCACTCTTGTGGACCGTTATTTCAAGTAACATAATGTTGCTTCACATGTTGCTGTCTTTAAACTGTTAGGTATCAGTTGTCACAGATCCCCCACAGCCTGGGTTTGTGCTTCCAGGGTGAGATCATCAGGAACTCCCCAAGCTCTTGCTCTTCCTGTTGGCATATAGTCAACTTTTTTAGCCACTGACTTTAGATTTATTTGTGCAACTTGCCAGAGATTCTGCTTAAGCACACAACAGAACACAAGCCAAGCTCTTCAAGTCAGTACCATGTCTGATAATTTCCTAGAGTGAGGAGACGCCTTTTATGAATAAGCTTTGACATCTATTAGGCTGACTTTTGGAAGGACATTTCTGCATGCTCCCAAGGAAAGGGAGGTTGTGATGTCACAGAAGTTGCAAGCTGGAAAAGATGGCTATGCAGAGATGTGGGTTGTGTAATGGAGTGCCCATGGTGGTGAGATGCTTAATGGTAGGTCTTCTTTCTCCACTGTGGAAAGCAAGCCACAGGGACTAAACCAAACAGCCATTAGGAATGATCCAGACAGTCCCATGCTATTACAGAATAGCCAAGAAGTAGAAAAGTATTTTATAAAAGGAAAGCATGAGTCACAGTCCTATAAATGTTTCCAGTTTGACTTGACTAAAAAACAGAGCCAGGAAAATCTGTGACAAATCTTTGTACTATAAGGTCTGAGATTCTGCTTCAAATGAAAGAGAATAAAACCGTGAAGATCTAAGAGCCTGTTATTCTAAATGGTGCTTTAGAGAAGCTCCCTCATGTCTGTCAAAAGATAAAACCCATGTGGTTTTGTAAGAGTACAAATGCAATCAGATGACAATTAATAATGATAAATCTCTTGGATAAGGAAGATGGTATCTGTAGAGAAACAAGAAGCCTCATTCTCTGTTGGATGACAATGAGCACATTATTCTGTAGTTACTCAAGGGAAGCACAACTGGATAACATAATTATTGCTCTCTCTTTAATGTGACCGACCCTGATTATGTATTGGAAAGAAGCTAGCAGAAACAGTATACTCATTTGTAGCAAACTAAACTATTTCCTTTCCCCACAAGCTCTTCCAATTTCTTTCCTGATCTCATGGGTACTGCCATGGGTAGCTGCAGGGTTATCCGTTCTTTCTCTCTTGTGAATTTGATTAGTATGGAGACCATCTGATAACCACTGTGGTGAAAGGGAAGACAGAAGACCAAGTAGGAAACTTACAGAAGCCTACTAAGACTGACAGTAACCAGGCATTCAAAGAGTTAAACCCCGAAATTTCTGTAGAAAAACATGTTCTGTTTTAATTAAAACAATTTGTTTGCATCACTGATCCAGCACCCACTAGAATATTTCAGGTCCCCCCACTAGTCAGAAAAGGGAGACTAACAGAAAGCATGAAACACTATTAATTTGACAGTACAGCAACATCTCACCTATACTGTCAAATGTCTTTTCTTTCACCCTGCTACTCTCTATGCTGTGCAATATAATCTTAAGTGCACATTTCAGAAGCAGCATTCTTTGTCATAATCGACTCTGTGATATGGTGCATCTGAGGCAGGGGAATAGATGGCCCTTGTTTGGTGCAGTTCAGAGGGTTTATAATTTCACTATCTCTGCTGCTAAATTTGGACACTTATCAGCCTCATTTTTGGAATCCCTTGGACATGCTCTCAGGCTGAGCTGGTGAACTGGGCTAACTGGAAGATCCCAGCCCGCTCCAAGCGTTACATTTGTGAAAAGACAGACTCCTCTTGCCTTAGTTACCACTGACCTTTTTTCTACCTTTGTTTTCAGTCTGTAAAATGAGAATTATGCCTCCTTTCTACAGTGAGCGTGTGCTCCTCTAGACAATCAATAAAAAGATGAGAAGAGATAAATCAATATCAGCTTAAGGCATTAATTACATGAGATGTCTCTGTGAAGGAAGGAAAGCTAAGATCTCTCCCCAAAGAATGAGGTCTGAGTGTACTGAGCTTGTGACTCGGCCAAAGATCTCCTTATTATCTCTCCAGCTCCAAGGGGAGACCTGAGCTTTTCAGCTGACCCTGGCTGGCAGGGACAGAGCCTGCACATAGCTCTGCCATCCCTGTTGTGACAGGTACTACTTTGTACTTTGGTGATAAATGGAGCTTCTGCCTGTTCCTGTTCGGTAGTGGGGTGACCCTCTCACCCCAATTTGCGATCCCTCTGAGGCTTATAATACAAAGGCTGAGAAGACATATGAGGGTTTGGGGTTTTTTCTTGTTTTTAAAGCATCACCAATGCCTGTGGCAGATGTAGCTGTGACCTTATTGACAGCGCATCATTTCTCCTTGGCAGCTCTCTGTGCTCGTGTACATAGCTCCATTGTCACAGTAATGAAAAATATATCACATACTAAACCATCAGAGAAGGATCTAGGGGTTTTCCGAAATGCAGATCTGCTCATTGAGGCTGTCTGAGGAAGCCACGTGAATTTACAAGAAGCAGTTACACATGGTTAGATATGTGGGTTGAGTCAGAAAGCTCTTTCTGAGCTTTCTTCACACAATACAGGCAAAATTGAAACAGAGTTGGGACAGGGGGGCAGAGGGCAGGAAGACTGCCTGCTTTTTCTCTACAGCCCGAAATCCTGCTTGACTTCAGGCTGTAGACATCTCCTTCCCCTCCCCTTTTTTATACTATCTCTTGTAAGCATGCAGGAGAAATTCACGTTTATACTTCGTGAAAGAGCAGTGTGGTATACTGCATTCATACCAATGTTGTTCCTTGTTTGCATTACCTTGGGGCTTACAAGCTCAAGGGCTGCAATTCCACTGCGATAGGCACTGCACAGGCAGAATAAAGCAACATTCTGCTGTCACAAAGAGATTATGATTTAAACACAAGACGAGGAAAACCAGATGGACATAGACAGGCAAGAAGAATAGGGTGGCAACAATGAGAAAACTAGTGCTGTAGGCTCTAGGGCAGAAGAAATGCCTCCAAAACCTTTGGCAACCATTAGGCTGTTGGAATGTGAGGTCCTTAAACACCCTGTCCTTTGCATTGTCCTCAGTTTGCCCAGTTTTTCTCTCAAGGATCCCTCCATCCTTTTTATTCAAATGAGCATTTCTATTGAATGAATATCAATCATTTTACCTAGGAAGAGAAATCATAAGAAAATAGAGTTTAGAAAAAAAATAGCTGGGAAAAAAAAATCTTCTTTGATAGACTAGAAAAATGCATTAATAAGTAATTTACATAAATAATCTAGTATGCATATAATAGAAATAGATTATATTCTATATGCTTTTCTTCCTGACAAAATGATCTGTAACTTACCTGATAAACCACCCGGAGGTATCTGTCTTCCCTTATTCTATTAGCTGTGTATTGAATTACTTATTTCCTGTTTGGAATACAATCCACTAAGCGTCTATCACTAATGGGTTTACTGTTATGCTCTCCCCTAATGAAATTAAAGTGTACTTTTAAAAAATGGATCCAATAGAATTTTCACAGCATTTTTATGCTATTTTATCACCAAAAAATTCGCTTAATATAGTTCTAAGTCCAGTTCTGCCCTGCAAACTGAAAGCTTGGCTCACTCTGTATTTGGTTTCTAGGTGCAGATTTTCAGCAGCTCTCAGCACGCGCAGTTGCTGTGGAGTTTTTTTTGATTGTTCAGAATTGCTGAAAAAAAATAGTTCTGAATGGGCAATATAAGGTGTAAAATATTGGTTTGGTTATTCTATTGCATAGGTCAGGGTCAGGTGTTCTTCTGTGAGTCTCTAGTCATTTCTAGATTCTTACACCACCAGCAGTACTTCATTACATTGATTTATGTAAATAATGTTAGCACCTGCTGTAGGTGGCACCAGGCACCTGTACTGCTAAGAGCAGTTACAGCCTGTTAGGTGGGAAAGGACTCAGCACAGCTGAATCTCAGGTTTCCTGCAAATTTTTCTCCCTCCAACAAAACCATCTTAGAATAATGTGTCTGTGACTGTGGTATGTGAATGCTGTTGCCTTTTCTCAACCTTTGGAAAAGCAGCAGTGCCTGGCAGAGATTTCACAGCCCATTAGGACCAGTTTCCAGGGGTGCATCTCAAGATATCCAATCTGGACTTAGAGCCTGGTACTGCAGAGGGTCTAGCTGAGAAGCAAATTGCTTGAAACTCACAAGTCTTCTTGAAAAAGTTTCTTTGGGCTTTTGGTTCACACAATTTTTTACCAAATATATTACACATTAATATTACACCTTTCAGATTCATTAAATTGTCATAGCTTAACTATAATTAGCTTAATGTATTAAAATAATGAATAAATCGTGGGTTATAATATCTTTTCTTGATCTTATTATAGTCTATGAAAATCAGAACATCCATAACAAGCTCCGAACATATGTTCATAAGTCACAATTCCTGGACTGTTTCTAAATTTATTTTGGGGCTCAAATATAAAAATATGCGTCAGCTTGAAATCTGACTAAATTTAGAAAGCACTTGCAGTGTTGAAATATGTCTCTCCAATATCTCTGAAAAGAATACAATTGTCGAGATAAGGGATAGTCTACCAATGCCTCAGAAATGTTAGTTATTTAACGTCTGTGAAATTTCTTCTCCCAAAGCAAAATAAACAGAAGTGGTTTGCATACTCAGACTGGGTAGACAAGAAAAAAGGTAGACTTTGAAATAAGAAATTTCTGACTGACCTGAAAAAATCAGGTGAAAAATAATTTTCAGACACAGTGATTAAACATAACTTTGTAGGTGACTAAGTTAAAGGCCGCTGGGATATTCAGATTAAAGGCACTTCACACAACTGTGGGCAAACTACTGGTATGATTGTTTTAGCTTCACTAAAGTCAATGACTGCTTCAGCTGAAAATCTGTACTTTGGTGTGTACAAACAAAGGGTGAGGAGACATTTCTGACCCACCTCGCAAGAGAGATCTGCAAAGGCTTGGGCAGCTGTGATGCCAACAAGTACGCTAATGCAGTATTAGAAAGTGTTAGAATGAGGTCAGACTGCATGTCTGCCTCTGGTCTCGCAGAAAAGCGTTGAGGAGATGGATAGGATGGTACATACATTACGGTTTTGCAGAACTAGGGCAGACTTGGCACAGAGCATGTCTGGACTGTTATATTTGATCAGCCAAAAACTTAAGAATATGAACTTCATCTGACTGCATTTGTGAAATCCTGCTAAAGCAAGAGGCTGGGGCTTTACAGTTCTAAATGTCACTGCTGGAACCATTGCCTGGCCATCAAACCAGTCCAAAACCCTTTCTGTGTAAAGGCTAAGCTGAAGACTAGAATCCCGTGCTTTCAGAAGTGTCTTTCTGAAACGCTGCAGACATTGTGGTCGGGGCGGGCACTGCTGCCAGGGTCCTGTTGCTACGCGAAGTCACGATGTCTGTACAGTGATTGCCAAACACGGGAACCAACCTCTACAGATCAGCTAGTGAAGGTTTACCAACCTTCAGCATCAGCCACAAGAAAAAGTACAACAGTAGGATTCCTCTCGCCAGCCCTGTGTCCTTCTGAGCCTTACTGTTTGAAGTTGTGATCCAAACAAGCTATAAGCTAAGTATTACAGCCACAATTAGTCCAGCCACTCCTTTGCACTGGAAATAAGACCTATCAGGAAAAAAGCATTAGTTTTGGCAGAGTTAATTTTTGCTTATTCTGATTTTTAGTTCAGTTCAGAGAGAAGCCTAGAGTTCCCAGGGATGCTTCTAGGTGAGACCAAACGTGATTCAGAAATCTGGGAGAGGATTTTCATTACCGTTCAAGCAGAACTAGAATGGTTCTTTGAACTTTGCTGCCTTCTAGTAGACGTTTGTGGTGCTCATTTACTGAGAAGGGAAGGGTGGCAAAGTTAGTTTGTTGTGTTTTGAAATGTCAAGGTTTAGCTGTTTCTGAGAGATTTAAAACTATTCAGTAGGCTTCCTTTCATAGCATCCATACCTATATAAATAAACCTTGCCCCTGGCTGTGCTTCAAAGGCAGGCAGCTTCGAAGATTCATCTTCATCTTCATTCCATATCTTGAGGATGTAACTCTTAACAGAGAAACATGTGCTTGCTCTCTGCTGTAATTAATTTTATTTGCCATAGGGAACCTTCAGTTCTTTCTTTCCTGAATGGTCCTTCAGCCTTTTAGTTTCATTAATGCTTCCCACCAAAAGCAATTAGTGATGACAGTGTGTGCCCTAGTTCTTCTGATAATTTGTGTTCTCTGGCAAGCTGTTTTGAAGATGACAAGATTGCAATCTGATTTATGATGACCTTATGAATTTTATTTTAAATAAGAAACCAGAGACTGAAACAACACAGTAAGTCATGTAGTCAATCCATCTGCCCCCACACAAATTGTTCTATAAAGTACATTTCTCATTATTTTTGTCAAGTTTAGCTTTTAATATCTAGGAGGCTATTCTACAAATTAACAGACTTCTTCATCCCACATTTTGCCTAAATTTTAGCTACAATTTTTTCTGGCTCTGTTAGCCAACAATAAATATAATTCCATCAATGACCACCAGCAGGTTGGATGGCTACTATTTGGCCCTCTGTTCAGAAGTGGTGCTGATTTTTAAAATGATGAGCTGTGTCCTGGCTAAAATGCAGTGCAATAGTGTTTCTCTTAGCACAAGTTCCCTCCTGTTAAGCAGCTGGTTCTTCATTTACTTGTGGGTGTTCCCTACATCTACACAGCTTCACTGTTCTGTAAGTTTTAGTGGCTGAGCCCAGATGTAATGTTGATTAGTACTGAAAAACACCGAGATAGATCGATTTTTCAACAAGGGCTGCTCTTTATTTGGCTTGATGCAGGGCTACTTGATATCTGCTTAGCTTCCAGTCTAGCCGTTATTTATAACGTACTGTCCTGTAAGCATTTGACTCAACCCTGGCTGAGCAGGCTAAGCGTTGTGAAAGCATATGATGAAACCTCATCTTTATTAACTGTAAATCATACTTTTAGTTATTTGTCTCCCCTTAGATGCTATTACTGGCTATACTAGCTAAAATTAACTTTCTGATCATGATGATTTGGCCTGTTTCTCTCTCTGTCGGTTTCATTTTATGTGCTGTACACACACAGGTTGCCCGTATCTGTATTTTTTTGTCATCTGAGCTATCTTTATAGACGCACAGCTAGCAGTGAAGTGCACCATTCCAAAGGTCCAAACATTTGATATTCAAAAAAAGGACAATCCAACAGCACTGAGGCCTTTCCTGTTGCGTGGCCCTGTGGCAATTCCCCAATTCCTGTTGCAGTGGTCTGACTGGCATCTCTGCAACTCTAACCCTGAAAAGGCTGAAGGGGAGCTTTGTAAGGTGTCTGACCCATATATACAGACTCAATATTGCAGGGCTGGATGGTCAGACGATGATCTATGCCTCATGATTATATGCTTAATGTTATGTTTAGTAGATGGCGTTCAAAATGCTGTGCAGCTCCAATGAGTTGTTTCAGGGGGACTGAATAAATCAGGCACAAGTGTGAACCCAGAGAAAAACATAGCGAAACTGCCCTCCTAGGGCCCAGGCACCCTCCTGTCTGACATTTTACTCCTTCCTAGATTATTTGTGAGAACATGATTTATCACTCGCATTTCCCTCGCTGTTGTTCTCGGCTTCTGCGGTGGCAATGGAATGAACGCTAACACTTTTCCAAGTTTCTGACTTCATTAACAGCCCACAAAACTGGACTGGAGTCTATTAATTCCTGACTTTTTCACTTTGTAATAAGTTTCTACTGTTCATTTTTAGCTATAGCAAAAACTTAAATCTCATGTTATTAAGATTTTGGTTTTAAGCAAACTTCATTTTAGGGTGGGGTTTTTCCGGCTTTGGTTAGTAGACCGGGACGACATTTAGCCTTAGTCACTCTGGTTTAACCATTACAGTATTGCAAGACGGGGCTGTCTCCAACCCCGGGTTACTGAAGCAGTCCTGGTACTTGGATGCCGATTTTTCACCAGAGTGATCTTTTGTAATACTGTACCTCAAGTAGGGTGCAGTTTTATATGACTGGAAATATATCAGTGTGTCAAGGTTAAGTCACTGCGTGTCAGCCAGACAGGCATATTTTACACACAGAGATGAAATTCTGAAACTCTGCTCATGTTGCTTAGCCACAGCTGTAGCTTCTTTCATTATCTAATTCTCCTAAAAGGATTCACTGTGGGAGACAGCAGGCTGCTTGCAGTCACCGCTTCGTTCTGTGCAGTTTACAAAAACTCTCTCAGACTCAAAAGCAAGAGTATGAACGAGACTTTATTTGAATTCCTGAATTAAATAAGTGGCCAGGAGACCCCACAGAGACTGGGGAAGGAAGCATAAAGTAAACAAATTGATCGGATTTACTAGTCCAGCTCTGGAAATCAAACCATAAAAAAAATAAAAGAAGAGAAGGAAAAAACAGTCCCTTCAGATAGCCTGTATTTTTTGCTTGTCAGTAATTAGAGACAATAAAAGGGTTCTGATCTTCTATTAACTGCTTTTTTCCAAGAGTAATTTCTTTCAATGTGACTGAAAACATTATAGGGTTCAAATTTTCACCGCGAGTAACTGCAGTAAGGGACTTAGCTCTGTATGTGGGATCCAAACAAAAAGCTGCCTGCTTTTCAGCGGGGTTGTAAGTTCCCACCACGCAAAACGCTTCCAGAAGTCAGTCCCTTTCAGCTAGACTCCTGATTACGAGCCTGGGTCCCGGTGTCAGGCTGCCAAATTCAGTCCCCCCAAAACGAGGTCGTACTGCCAAAACAAGCAACTTAGTTTTTTAACTGGATTTCCAAAGTCAACAACCCAGTGCCCCCTGCTGTCCAAGTACTCTTACTAGCAGGTAAGAATTACACTAAAAGGCCTTCCAACTACTACTATTCTTCTATTTAATTTCTGTCTTCTTATAATCCCTTTTAAAAAATCTCTTGCCACATTTTCAAAGTGGATACTGATTTTATATTCAGCAGAAGGCACGAGCCTTTCTTAATTCACTCTACCAAATCTAATTGTGATTCGTATCTACCTAACGCCGTTTGTGTTGAAAGCCTTTTAATCATTCACTTAGTCCTTGTAAGACAGGACAGTAAAATTCTGTAGCACAGAAAAAGCTGTTGGCTTGACGTTAAAGATCTGAAGATTAAATAAATGCCAAAAAAATGTTTTTAAAAAGCTTCTGTTTCTTCAACAGGACCTCAGAATGGCTGTGGTGGTTACTTGACAAATTCAGCTTATAGCTTTGGCCCTCCGGTCTCCAATGCGACCAGAAGATATGAGAAAAACCTGGACTGTGTGTGGATCATAATTGCACCTGTGAACAAACTGATCAACCTCACCTTCACTTCATTCGTGCTTGAAGCACAGTCTGCTCAGGCTTGCCGATACGATTATGTCAAAGTAAGACAGCTGCGTATTTTAACACGAAAATATCAGTGAGATGCAATCCATTAGCCTCTCCATGCGGCTAAAACTTAATTAATAGAAAATGGTCTTATGAAGAAATTAAATTGCTTAATATAATTACAATTTTTTTGGTGGGTTAGATTACTACTCCAGATGACATCCTGCCTTTTTGAAAACCAATAATAGTTTTAACATTGTTATGGGGACAAGCTTCTGTTCTTAAGACTGCCTATATAAATGAGTATTTATTTCACAGAGTAGAAACAAAACCAAACCCAAGCACTCTGAAAGTAAACATTCAGATTCACTATCAGACAAAATTGCTTGAAAATAGTTTATAAAATTTTGAATAAATAAGTCTTGATTCTAAATGCTCACCTGTGAAAGCTATTTTCTTAGACATGAGCATACAAAACGTAGGATAGCAGAATGCTGCTAAACACAGAGCACCAAGGAGTGATCTAGATTCTGTTGAGCATTAGAGGTGCTCAATGAAACCAGGAATGAATTTTGGTGAATAAAATTTTGGTGAATAAAATCAACCTTTCTCATTGAAAAGCACTTTGATATTACATATAAAAATGAAAACAGAATGCCAAATTTAAATAGAATATTTTTTTAATAGATTTGCTGAGATGGGACCAGAATGTTCCATAATGAGATTTACAGTGTCCAACAAAATTAGTTAATATGGCAGTGAATAATCATAGTCATCAAGAATATCCTATTAAAGCACAAGAGCACCTACTGTGCTTTCAAGTAAAAGAAACCGTAATGTCAGGAGGGGTCAGAGAACTTTATTTCCATTTATTGTTGTGGCTAAACTATTAGTGGCATATATGCTTTTCTTCTTTCAGGTTTATGATGGAGATAATGAAAATGCCAATTTAGCTGGCACATTCTGTGGATCTACAGTGCCAGCTCCTTTTCTTTCTACCCGTAATTCCTTGACAGTGAAATTTATCACAGACAATTCTGTGGAAAGGGAGGGTTTCAATGCTACCTACACCACAGTGGATCGTAAGTATACATATATACGTATGCATATATATTGTGACTGTTTTGTGGAAATACATATTTAAATAATACATCATCAAAATTTGTTCTAGATATAGGGCCTAGGAAGGTCCAAAGATGGCCCTTAGTACAGCTCAACGGAGCATCTATAAGCAAGCTAAAAGCAGCACTGCTAGTCCCCAGTGCAAGTCGCATCGGTCTTGGCTGGCTGCGGGGTGGCTGTCACTCTGGAGCGCAAAACAGGAACGTTCTATCATACACTGTTAACAAATACTCTGATATTATAGGGAACAACATACATTGACACAGTGTTGGGACCTGTTTTACTTTTTCTGCTTCTAGAGGGTCACAGGTAAATGCAAAAGTATCTTGACCAGTGTAGTTTTGCTCAATAAATATTTTCCCCCCGTTAGGTTTCACTCCATGATGCATTTATTACTATTTTACACAGGGCTGTGTGGAGGAATATATAATGCAACTTCTACATCCCTGACCGCAATGTCTCCTAACTTCCCGAATGAATATCCACCATTTACTCTCTGTACTTGGGTCATTGATGCCCCTCCACAGCAGCAAGTCAGGGTGGCGGTAGAGGCCTTCCACCTCCATTCTGGCCAGGACTGCTCTCAGAACTACCTAGAGCTCCGGGACTCACCAACAGTAAGAAATTTACAGTTGATAGCATTCCCCATTCACATTCAGCTCCCTTCACTCTTTGTAAAGAGAGGAGAAACCCACCATTTGATAATAGATTAATTGATGATTCTGTGTGAGGGGCACATCCAAAGCAGTGCCCCACTTTAGGTGTGTTAGCTGGTACACAGACCTCATGGAAGCACACTATGCACACATTGAATTAGACCCAGTAAGTGCTACACAATTGTTCACAATTGCACCAAGTAACAGAGCTGCCAAAGTTAACACCCAGAAAATACTGCCCAACAGCAAGTTTTCGTAAACTGATTGTACTTCCTCCCACCCAAGAAACATAATAAAAAGAAATATTCATGCCAAGAAGAGTGTTTGTAGAAAGCCCCAGGCAAAACCCAACCTGTTTATGTCCCTTCTATTATATTATTCTAAACCTTCTTTTGTTGATTCTTGTTTTGGCATGAAAATACCCGTTACATTTGATTTCTTTCTCATAATAATTGAACATAAAATGTTGAGGCATTATTAAGTGATTTCCATAAGAACTTTAAAATGTGACTTCATAACTGGTATAGAAAGTGCTGAGAGATCTATTCACCTCAAGTTCAGTAAGTAGAAAACTGAATTATATCATTAAGTAGAAGTAACTTGTGACATGTATTGAATTCCAGCACAGCCAAGGATCAGTCCATAGATTCTGTGGCACTGAAACTTTTCCAGTCCCTGAATTTTATTCGTACGATCGCACTGCCATCGTGACTTTCAAATCAGATGAATATATGATTAATAATGGAGTCAGATTTACTTATCAAGCTACAGGTAAGCTTCAAGAAATGTCTAAAATACCTGCCTACCATTCTCTCTGTTGATTCCATGATTCCATACAGCGAAAAGCAATACAGAGGTCTGAAATGCTTACGTGTTTCTGGTTTTCTGTCTGAAGGTTGCAGCAGAGAGTATAACCAGCCATTTGGTTACCTGAAAAGCCCTGGCTGGCCTGGTCGTCACCCCAATAATATGGACTGTTCTATCATTCTACGAGCTCCCTCAAATCACACAATTTCTCTCTTTTTCCACGCTTTCAGTTTGGAGGACAGCATCCAGTGTTCACGTGATTTCCTAGAGGTATCAAGCAAGTATACATATTTTGTGGGCCTCTGTCAAGACCTGCTGAGTTCAAATATATTAATAAGCTTGGATCATGTCTGAGCTGAACTGACCTGAGGGACTAATTTATTGCTACAGTTTTATGGTGAAAGGTACTCAAATGTTACAGTAAATGGTTAAACAATACACACTATAGTAAGTCCAAAACCAATAAATAAGTAGTTTCATTATCAGCTAACTCATCTTTGCCTAGCTCTTGTTGATGTCACCCAGTTAACAGAGCAAGCCAGGATATTTTTCATCCAGTATTAATGTCTGTGCATGAACAGAAAGCCATAAATCTCAGTGCTTTTATTCCAGCAGTAAGATTCCATCTGCTTGATATTTTTCCTGAAAATATTTTTTCTAAAACCACACTTTTTCTTAAAAAAAAAAAAAAGAGCTCTAGTAACAAGCGTGGGACACTTGCGAAGGTACTTTGTGTAAATAAAAAGCATATCTTCCTACACAATCCTTGCTCTGTCCTTTCACACTTGTTGAAGGTTTCCCTATTCGCTGGCCAGATGACAAAAATCAGATGCCTGTGGCAGAATCATTATTTAGTTCTCCTTTCATATCCTCTTTACTGTCTCAAGAAATGGATCTGAGCATCAGCATTACTGGAGCTCAGGAAAAAAACACCAGATTAAACCTGAGCTATGTAATATGATATGTGTCTTAATGTGACCAGGGAAAAGAGTGGTCTGCAAGGTAAAGAATTAATCTTTTCATCTGGAATATTAACATTTCTTCTTAAAAGTAAAACATGGGCTTGAATTGCAAAAGCACTTCTTAGCTACTAGTCAAGTAATTTTTTCAGTCAGAAGATGTACCACACCATAAAATTTAGCCACCTGTTTCTGATGACACTTGTTCTGTGCAATTACTTACAAAACTCAGACAGACTGGTTAATGGTCTCTTTTTCCTTCTATACAAGACTATATAGTAGGAAAAATAACAGTATTAAAATGACAATTATGGTACGCATGCAAGTCACTACATAGTTTGTGCTGTGCTTGTACCACTGCATAATTTGACTAGTGTATAACTGGCATAGGGATTTAATGTTGACAGTGTTTTTTGTTTGCCTTCAAGGTCAGAAATGGGAGCGATGTGCAATCACCACTACTTGGCAGGTTCTGTGGAAACACTGTGCCCAGTCCCATCTTTCCGAAAAATCATGTTGTCTACCTTCGCTTCAAGAGTGATTTTTCAGGGGCTCATGATGGATATGAAATTACTTGGACTTCATCATCAAGTGGTAAGGCTGTAATTACAAAGTAATTCCACTCAGCAATTGTACACAGAGAGAAAATACAGAAATGTGGAATTCAGCCTGCTCAGTTTGGGCCCTGCCTCATCAACGCTTAAGACCTCCCCAAGCACCCATAGTCCACCCTATTCAGTCACTGGATTGTTGTTCCTGAAGTTGTTCCTGAAGACCAGTGGGAAAAATCCATTTTATGTGATGGAAGCAATTCCCTCTTTCTAATGTTGACTTCAGCAACCTCAGAGGATGTAGTCCACTTTAGATGAAGATCTACCTCTTTCCCTGAGAGGTCAGAAAATATCAGGAACACCTATCTTGGGCTCCACGGAGTGGTGATGGTGGTGACTCAGCCTACTCCATTAATAGTCCAGTTGTGATACACTGTAGGATCTAGGCACTGCTAAGGCTGAAGAGGACTGAAACTTGCCCCAAGAAAATAACCTAACTATAATGGTGTATAGTGACTATATAATAGACACATTCATCAATGGCTTATGAAATGGCAGTGAATAGCTGGGCAATAGTTTGTTCACATCACTAAGTTACTGGAGGTAGGAAGGCTCATGGCTAGCCGAAAAGCACTGCAGAATAACCTTACAGGATTGAGTGGCTTGGTGATGAAAAGGCGGATAAAGTTCAGTGTAGGAAAGTGTTGATGAAGAGCATGGGCAAAAAAAGACAATCCTAACTTTACCTACAAAGATATGGGCTCTGAGTTGACTTTTAGCACTCAGCAACAAGATCTTGGGGGTAAAATAGTTCCATGAAAACAAGATCTTACTGTTCACTAACAGTCAAGTAGGCTAGCACAATGCTAGGAATTGTTGGGAAAGGAAGAGAAAGCAAATAGACAGCCACTGTATAAATCCGTAGTTCACATACAAACTAAATGATGTGCACAGTTCTGGTCTTCTCCTCTTATAAAGAAGCCAGTACAACTGGAAAAATTTCGGGCAAAAGGGCTCAACATAAAAAATGGCTTCTGTGTGAGGTATGCTAAGACTTTTTAATCTGGTTAAGAAACTAGTGAGGTCTATAAAATTGAGTGATATCGGGTAGTAAATAGTGATCAACTGTTCATTGACTTTTCCCGTAGAAGAACTAGAGGCCTTCAGATAAAGGCAAGAGGCTCAAAACAATCCAAACAAAACAGTTCTTCACACAGTCTGCAGTTAAGCTGTGGAGCTCCTTCCAATAGGGTGCTACAATTTTACATGGATTCGAGGGCTACCTGAACAAGTTCATGGAAGACACCCGATAAAGACTATTAAATACAAAGATGACATCTCTGGTAGCTGCGAGCTGAAAATTCTTGGAGACTGTGAGCGTAACCTGGGTCATGATCTGCACATGCTTACTGTTCCTCTATAAACTTGCATTTCTCCCAGGGCATCTGCTTCTGCCCACTGTTAGACATTGACTTTTGGTATAGATGTCCTTTGGTTTACTTAATACCACTATTTTCTCTAAGTTGTTCTCTGTATTTTTCTATCAGATGGGGATTCGCTATTTCTCATTGCAAAGAACAGCCAAAGAGAATTTGTCTCTAGTTGAGTAGTTGGGAACTGAGCTGACCCAAGCACAGATTTAAGACTTTGATTCCTGTTTCAAAGAGTTTTGGGTTTTTTGACTTTTAATATCCAGTGATGGTCTAATGCCCATTGCATATTCTTCTCAGGGTGCTGAAGCAAGATCTTCAGTTTTATCTCTGGTTGGAATAATGCTCTTTTCCACATTCATTTTTCCAGCTCCCAGCGTCTCTCTGGTTTTCAGTGCTACTACTAATACTGTACTAATGTACTACATCATGTAGTATCTTGTGAAACTAAGCTTTCTAAGCTAATTAACAGTGTCTGTTTCCAGGATGCGGAGGAACATTATATGGCAGCACTGGCTCATTTGCTAGTCCCAGATATCCAGCAACTTACCACAACAACACTGATTGTGAGTGGGCCATTACTGTGCCCAAGGGACGAATTGTCACAGTGAACTTTGATTTCATCAGCATCGATGACCCAGGGGATTGCAGTAGCAACTATCTGATCCTTTTCAACGGGCCAGACGCCAGCTATCCCCCAGCCGGGCCATACTGTGGGATGGTATGTATTGCCTACTGTCTGGGACCTTGTAAGTGGTTAAAATGAATCTTTATTGTTTCATATCCAAGACTGTTTCCCCAGTTCTGGCATGAATTCCTCATAGATGAGTGGAAGTGAAGGCATAAGCAGTGTGGCACCTTAGAAGCCTTCCAGTGCAGACCTTACAGTGACATCTAGTGGGAGGCATCAGGCTATTTTCCTCTGTATTTAGTTGTGTTTGTGATCTAAATATTTGTAATACCCTAAGGCAGAAATGCAACAGCAGTACCTACCATAGACCTGAGGTCACCTACACTCTGTGATCCCATTTGTGCCCCAGTTTTAACCTTCTGCCTGGCTTTTCCAAAGGATCTTGATGTTCTATAAAGCTTTTCATTTTTCTTGTCTTTAATTTTAGGACACAAACATCGCTCCATTTACTGCTATGTCTCATCAAGTCTATATAAAATTTCACGCTGAATATGTTACTTTACCATCAGGATTCCTGTTAAGCTGGACGAGCTAGAACACTGTTTATGAGAAATATATTACCATTCCTTGCTATACTGAAGAGACTTTGGACCATAAAGTAAATTTGAAATCCAGTTATGATAATTGCAGCTGAAGTAAGGACTTTTAAAAATTACTGTAAGTGAAACTCTTATGAATTTGGAGCTCTGCCCCAAAAATGAGATCTCCCATTGTACTGAAAATAAACTATTATCTACCCAACTGGGAAAATGAGTTTTTGCTAGTTTTTGAAACACATTTTTATGTTATTCTACATTATTTCAAAGTTTTACATTTAATGCTATAAAAAGTGAATTAGCCAGGATAAAACTTAAATGCAAAATATTCAACATGAAGTTGATAAGAGGACCTAGGATATGAAGTTCTTTTTAATTAGTTCTATAGAGTTATGTGGTTTTGTCCCAAGCATCTTTTAAAACGTTAGCTAAAGTTTTATTCAAATTAGAATAAAACCAGAAATTGCTAAAAAAATGGCCCCTGTCCTACAACCACTTACACAGATAACTTTGCTGAAGAACTTTCTGTAACACTGCGCATTGGGTACAAGAACCTGGCTGAACAAGTACTCAAACAGTCCGTGAAGTTTAACACAGTAAGGACGTGCTGTGGTACTAAATCTTAACCACATTAAGAAGTAATGTCAGGAACAGAGTCCTATGTTCAATGTACACAAATAACTATGATTATATTTATGGAGTTACATCTTCAAGCTTCAAAATCTACAACTGAATATAAAAAACATGAGACTTTGTAATTATGTCACCATCCCAGTCAACTTGTAGGCAGCTTCCTAGACATTTATAAAACAGATATGACTTCAGAATAGGGCAGACATACAAATATCAATTGACCTTTGACTAGAATTAGTTTTTTGCCTTCCCCAGGCTAACACACATAATTCATAAAAAATGTTATTGACAGGGTATACAGAGAACACAGATTTCCACCATGAAATATTTTTTTGTCACAACCCAGAACGAATGACCAATTCATTTCCTGCATGTCACCTGTGATGGACAGGCAAGAGGAATTCACATCACAGCAAAGGAACACGGGCCTCAACAGAACTCACTTCATAACTGTTACAAAGAGTCACTCACAGTGGAAGTAATTCCTTAACGTGATTGTTGCAATACTTATTAAATGACATTAAAGTGTTACTGGCAGTTTTAACAGAACCTAGGAACTCTTTGAAGATTTCCCAGTGAATGCCGAAGAAGCCATCATTCCACAAATATACAAAACTTTGTAGCGGCTGAGAATCCATCCTGGTTGAAATAAAATGTAGAAAACACAAAACAGAAGGGCAAAAAGGTAGATGGCAAGCTATAAAATACAACTTAAAATCATCTGGTAATAAGTTACAGAGAAAACCTGTGAACTCCCACTGGCCAACAGAATTAGATGTAAGCCAGCATTTTAGAATTCTCCAAGTACCGAGAAAAAAATAGCTTATGTACAGGTGATACTCCTGCTAAAGTGCTGAAGTATAACATGGAAAAAGGAGAAATATCTGTATTTGGATCAAACTAGGAGACATCTATGTCTTACCGAGCTGCTGGCGGAACAAATAAGGGAAGACATAAAAGACCATATAGTCAATTTAAACAGTTTCAGGTAAGTGGCCCAGAAAACATTTGTTGAGAGTCTCCACCAAGCTGATTTCATATCTGCAATCAAGGCATGATGCAACCTTTGTCCATAAAGTTTATTAAAAACCCCATAAAGGGGATAGCAAGTAAGGAAAACAAACATCTGAACTGCCTGGAGATAAAGCTACAAAATAAGCTCTAAAGATAGCAGTGTGTAAGACGTTGCAGGTACAATCCAGCATGGCTTCAGCTGTTTGCCTGCAAAGATCAGGAGGACTTTATTTCTTCCGTGTGGGCAGCTGCATCACAGGGCTCTGTGAACATCCGTTGTGGTTTTGACCTTCCTATGAATCACCATGAACTTGGTGCAGTTGGTGCAGGGCAGGGAATCCCCTCAAGATCTGGCTGCTGCCTCTTGCTGCTAGATGGCCGGTCATGGAAGCATCAGAGTTTGGGCGAGAATTGGCTTGGCAAGAATGTCATAATTTTCTGCACTTCACCAGCCTGGAACACAGCTCAGCTGGAAGCCACAGGTGAAAGGGAAGGGCATGTCTCCCTGACACTGCAGGCGGTGCTCTGCGGGACGTTCATTTCTCTTGGTAAAAGTGGATCATGCCCTGACGGACAATGACTTCTCAGGTTAAACCTTGGCCTTGTCAGGAGTATGACAGAACATAAACTGACAAACAATAGAAACCTGTACACGGTTTTAATGAATGAAGTTCATTAGTGGCTTTTTGAGACTGATATCAGCCACACGTACAGTTTATGGACACAAAGTTGAGTTCCACAAGGACACCCCTGTCCCCCATGCTCGCTGTGCTGAGGCTGGCCTACTGTTGACTTAGTGAACAGTATGTAGATGTGATCTGGTGACCTGTGACAAGCATGAGGCCATTCTAGTAACACAACCTTTGGCCTGTAGTTAAACCGATGAGTTTGCTGAAATCTGTACTTCAAAAAGGTTGACTTCACTAAGGGAAAAAGCATATTTCACTTTAAAGCAGATTAAATGTTTTCAGACATTTTTTGATATGATGTGTACTCGGCATGACTTTCTGTCACAATGTCAAACAAATTTTATGAAGTTACTGAACTTCTGTGGAAGAAAAGACTAAAGGGCACTATGAATGGGAGAAAGAGAAATTTGGAAGATCTTTTAATCTAACAGTAACTTGGTGCATCTTTAAATGTTACAAATACTCCATACCTGTGCATAATTTTATTTACAAATGAGTAAAATGCATGAGGTTCTTCAGAAAAAAAAAGAAAGTCCAGCAGAGAACTTGTGCTCATGAAGACTGTTGAATGAAGCTGCTGGTACAAGGTTCAATTGATCTAGCCCAACTGACTCTTGCCAAAAATAGTCAAAGTCTAAAATTAGAGTAAATTATCAAACCCATTATTTAAAAAAACAGGAACAAAGTAACCCACTGGTGTCCTCTAACATTTTATATGAGGAACCACAACAGAAATACCACTGCAGAATTATTAAAGTGGAGGTCTTTAGAGGAGAGAGCTGGTGCTAAGCCATGTTTCTGTCTTGCAAGGTAAGGAGTCATTTAAAACACTTGCTTTAAAAACTAAATGGGTAACTTAATTATTCCATGAAATGTCTATGTGTTCTTTGCAGTGTACAATTCAAAAGACAAAATCTGTGTTTAATAAGATTTATGGCTTCATCTCACAATACTGCTATGAATATCTTTGCTTTTATGACTGTGCACATTGTTGTCTATTTTATAGCTAATATCGTAGCTGTGAATGCCGCGTGTCCGTATTATAATTCCTGCATGACTGCAGCCAACCTCCCCCGTCAGTGACAAAGCACAGATAATGAATCTGCATGTTTTCACTTCCCAGAGCCTGCACGGTTTTAATTTATGTGTAAATCTTCTTCTGCATGTTACCATATGTATATATTTTTATATAAAGGTATATTTTATGAGGCAGTTATATATGACTGGTAAACCCTCTGAAGACTAGGATTTGGAGAATAAGCACTAAAAGGTCTGCAACACTATTTTTTAATTGCCCTTCCCATGTGGCAGGGCTATTATTTATAAACAATAAATGAGAAGCAATAGCACAATGAAATCATTGGGGCTACAGTTACTTGAAGTAAAGGAGACAGAAGATATACAGCTGAACTGCTAGAAAACGTGGTGTTGGTCAATTTAAAACATTAGCTAATTTTAGTTAAATTTACAAAGCAATTTTGAGTGAAGAACAGTTTTCACTTGGCTCATAAAGTGAAGGAGGAGGTGTCTGTTTCCCACAGTAACTTGAGATAAGAGTCCTAGCCACCAGAATTAACATATTTAGTGTAATTAATTTTTGTCAGCTGCCAAACTAAAACCACAGAATTATTCTGCAGTCCTGATGAAAATGAAATGTAACAAAAATTCATAGCATTGGCTCCTGTTCATAATAATGACAGCAGCAACAATACAGGATTACTAACAAATAAATGTCTAAAATGTTTATTAGCTGATAATAAAAATAAAGGCCAGATTCTAGAAGCTTGCTTTTATAAGGAAAAGATCAGCAAAATAAATATTGTGTGCCAATTAACACACATAATGTCTGTAATGGTGATGGATACATTTTTAGTGGCAGTGCCTAGCAGCACACACCTGGGTTTGCAGGTGCGTGTTGCTGTAGTATCGTTTTGGTGATACGCTAACCCTGCATTCATGTTGACCGTTATGAAACCTTTTCTTGGAGGGGAAAAAGAAGGATAAAAATAGAACAATAACATAAAACCTCATTTCCTTGGTTAGAAGAATTACCTAAGACAGCCAGAGCAAGGGCAGCATCGGAGCTGCTCATCCCCTTGCTGCTCCCCAGCACAGCAAGAGGAGCCCATGGGAGGCACATCCAGCGCCTGCTGCCGGGATGGAGCAGGCTGGGGGCAACCAGTCCAGGGGGCAACTTCTCTCTCTTCTTGCCACCACACGGCAGCCACGGCTCTGCCATACAGTCCTGGCCATACACCTACCTCATAGTCACCTACTTTAGCCTGCTGTCCCAAGGACAGAAGGCACTTGCCAGCCTCTCCAAAGAATTCTGGCATTTGCTGTATAAACATTTAAGCCAAGTGACAAATTTAGAACAAATTTGACAGATATCAAAGATGTTTTGTAGTGGTTTCACAAGCAAAAAACCAGTAGCTGGATTATACAGTGAGACCTAAATTGGAAAAGCCTGTACTGTGAGATCAACCGCTGTACACGTGGGGAGGGCTCCACCGGCCTGTCCCCAGACACAGGCACACCAGCCTCTGGCTGGGGGTATAGACAGAGCTGAGGATATTTGGGGTCAAAGAGGTTCCAGAAGAACTGGATGTACTGGGAAGAGGTGGTAGGGGACAAGAGAGGGGAGATGGCTTTACGGAATCACAGAATGGTCAGGGTTGGAAGGGACCTCTGGAGATCATCTAGTCCAACCCCTCTGCCAAAGCAGGGTCACCTACAGCAGGTTGCACAGGATGGTGTCCAGGCAGGTTTTGAATGTCTCCAGAGTGGGAGACTCCACAACCTCTCTGGGCAGCCTGTTCCAGTGCTCTGCCACCCTCAAAGTAAAGAAGTTCCTCCTCATGTTAAGATGGAACTTCCTATGCTCAAGTTTGTGCCCATTACATCTTGTTCTGTCACTGGGCACCACTGAAAATAGACTGGTCCCATCCCCCTGGCACCCTCCCTTTAAGTATTTATAAGTATTGATAAGATCCACCTCTCAGTCTTCTTTTCTCTAGACTAAAAAGACCCAAGTCCCTCAGCCTTTCCTTGTAAGAAAGATGCTCCAATGCCCTAATCATCTTCATAGTCCTTTGCTGGACCCTCTCCAGCA